>JAULBX010011100.1:0-334293 GCA_032358255.1 Heterotrichella gracilis | reverse complement strand
CCCCTTGCTTAGTTGAACTCAAGACTCAACTCAAACTCAGGTGCTGAGCCAACGGCTGGGTCGACCGTTGGAGGGATTAATGAAACGGGCCTGACTAGCTAGTGGGGACATGATATGGGATATGGGCCATGGTATGGGCCTGGTTTAATGAAACGGGCATGGATTTGAAGTGCTATTCCCCCCCTGACTCTCTCAGGTACGGGGAGGCGGGTGCTGTGTGGGACATCTGGCGGAGCAGGGACATGCCCCAGCTGCGCCAGTTCCTGCGGGACCACCAGAGGGATTTTGTGCACCTGGGCAAGCCGGTTGACCTGAACAAGCTCAGCGACCCCATCCATGACCAGGTGCGGGGTGCACCACACCCTTTGCCGCATTGTGCTGCCGGGCCAACGCTTGATTGCACCAATGGCAGGGAGACAGTGAAGTAACATCGGATTTCTCCCTGCTTTTCCTAAGCAGCTGCACGCCAGCTGTAGGCTTGTTCTTGCTTGTCGTGAGGGGTTACAGCGTGTTGCTGAAGGCGCCCACCAGCAATTCTTGTGCGCGTGTGTGCGTGGCGGCGCCGCTCACTTCTGTGTTGTGTTGCAGAACTTCATGCTGACAGAGCGCCACCGCGCCATCCTGCGGTCGCAGTACGGCGTGCACATGTGGCACTTTGAGCAGCACGTGGACGAGGCGGTGTTCATACCGGGGGGGTGCGCGCATGCTGTGCGCAACCTGCGCAGCTGCATCAAGGTGGGTGCGGTGGGGGTGGGGGCGCAGGAGGGTGGCATGCGAGCCCTGTGGGGCAACGAGCTATAGCAGCGCTCGGCATTTTGCGCAGTGCATGAGTGAACAGCATCTGAGCCGTGCGTAATCTGTACTTGCATCAACTATTGCAGCACACATGCCCTCCATCCCTGCTACTGCCAGGGAATCACATCCACGAAAGGGAGGAGGAAAACATGGGAATCATGTAGCATTCATCATTCTCATCGCTCCTGCCTAACAAATGCTGCGTTCCAGGGAGTACATAGCAGCCAGGACAGGCTGGGCAGCACGCCCTCCATGCTGTCGCTGTGTATGCAAGCTGTCGTCACTCCACTGCAGTTGCCTGACGTTACGCCATTTAGCTGCGTTGTCACCGCCAGTGTAGAGATGGTGTAAGCATTGCCAGGACAGGGCTGATGGGCACAAGGCATATAGGACAGACTGCGAATCTGGCTGTATCGCTGGAACGCATACGTAAAAACTGTTATTGCCTCTGTGGTGCAGGTGGCTGTGGACTTTGTGAGCCCCGAGTGTGCTGCTGAGGTGTACCAGCTTAACCGCGAGTTGGCTGAGGCAGTGCTGCGTGAGCGGGAGATCCAGCGGAGGCAGGGCGATGTGGAGGCTGCATCGTCTGCCCCCACACACCTGGACAAGCTGCAGGTGAGGGCGCATGGAGTGACAGCTGTGCGCAAAGGAAAATTTTACAGTTGAAAATTTTCTTCATACTGTTAAATTTTTGATGTGTCGCAAATTATATATTTGATTCGATGCTTAGGATGAATATAAATAAAAGCCGTGGCCGCTAACATTGTCAAGATATAGCACCGGCGTTGTAGCTGTGCAGGGTAATGGTGATCGTTGCTTACTTGCATGGGTTGCTTGTGGAAACCCATGATTGGTTGTGTGGGGAGTGGGGTGCTTGCTGTTGACACGCATGGCGCATTATATTCAGAGTCAGCTGAATGCGGGATGCGGGGCACACATCAACGGTTTGGCTTGTGCTGCAGGGCAAGGCGATGCTCCTGCATGGCGCGGTGCAGGCCATGAGGGCTGTGGCAGGCAAGGGGCAGATGGCGCACCACACGGAACGCCAGCCTGCCCTGCTGCGGCAGGGCGCTCAGGGCAAGCGCAAGCAGGCGCCAGCCCAGAAACAGAGGGCGGGCAAGCCTGTTAGGGCAGGCAAGGAAGCCACAGAAGCAGTGGCAGCACGCGCTGCTGCTGGGGTTGGCAAGCGGAAGAAGGATGGGGGTGCGTGACTGCGGGGGCTGCTGTGTGGGAGCTGCTGGGATGCAGTGTGCGATTTCTTCGGTCAAATAATAGCAGTGCTATGTTGTGGAGCAGCAGACAGCAATGCATGCTGTTTTTCTTGGGGGGGAATGGGATTTTACCGATGTTTTACATGGTTCATGTGTTCTTATGGTGATATATCCACACGTTGACAACCTAGGTGGTTCTACTGTATATTATTACTGCTTCAAGTGCATCTGTACATCATCACTCTCTTAGTGTACACGCCCACACACCTGAATGCATGCCCTCGAGTTGCAGGTGGCAGATTGCAGTACACATCGCATGGTTTGAGGCAAGTTTAGGATGTAGGACTGGCTGAACAATGACTGGGTAGGCTACCAGGAGGCCATGATTTCTGTCAGGGTGACACGTGATTCCACAGGAGTAGTTGTGCTGGTGCCAGCCAGGAACAAGATATTAAGTAGCAGCAGCTTTTTAGTGTGATTGCCATGATGATGAAGTCTTAAGAGCAACTCAAGGTTGATGGCACCAATTTTGAAGTGCATACTATTAGCTGCCAGGTAGTCAATAACTGCTGTAAAGAAGTGGTTATCCCCAATAGTATCATCGTTTGCAGGAGTGCACATTGTTTGCCAACCATATGTTGCAACCCCGTCATGGGGCAGTGTCTGGGCTATTAGCTTGAGGGAATGTTACGGTGCAACATCTGATGTGCTTGCTGGCGCCATGACGTACAGCAAGATTGATTCAGTTTGGGCACGAATGACCGCCTTGGGATGGCCTGCAAGGTCAGCTAGCCATGTAAGGAAGGGCAATGTTGAGATGTTGGAGGCCTGCACCGTCAATGACATTGCATAGCAGGCTGCCAGTACTGCAGCAGCAAACAGCGATCCGCCTTGTACCAGCGAGCCCTTGAAGCTCTCGCTCTCGTAAAGAAGCTCCATTATTGCATCACAGCAGGCGAGGCTGACGTCGCTGAATGCAGGTAGCCCTGTCTGCTTGATCTGGGTGAAGTAGTTCTCCACCATCCCAGAGACCGTCTCGAACTGCAATGGTCTGCAGTCACGCCGCACAGCCTCCTCTGCCTCGATGAGGTCTCTTGAACTGTACACGGTGGCAAAGGTGGAGCCCAGCATTGCGCTGACAGCCTTGTACACCTGTTACAGTAAGGGCACTTTTTAGATCTGCATGCCACAAACACAAGTTGCCATGCATAGTTAGATTCTCAAGGACCTCAATGGCCAAGGATTTATTAGTCCTCAAGCCTGCTACTAGCAATGCTGAGCAAGCCTTGCCAAGTGGTTTTAAAGTTACAACCTGATTATATTTAATCCAACGTGGTACCTAATACTGCACACAGGTGGAAAAACAATGGGCTAGTGGTGGTAGCATAGGCAACTAATTCCATGGCACTCTGTGCTTAGACCAGTAAAGGCCAGTAAAGGAGCAGCGCAGCGCTTGCCAGGAGTGCAAATAGGTACAACTGCTACGGTACTTTGAATATGCAGTGTGTAAACTGTTACATACTCTGGTAACCCATCTGCAACCAGCTGGGTGATGCGGTCCCATTTGTACTCCCTTCTTTGCATCCTCTTTGCAGGCTACCACCAGACAGGCAGGGGCCACGATTAGCAAGGGTACGTGCTCTGAGAGTGCTTCGCTGTCCACGCCTTGAGTCAAGCACACCGACGGCAAGAACTGGTCGACGAACAATGACAGTGCCGAGAAAATGGTGCAACGTGGGAGCTCCAGCTTATGAGCCAAACATAGAAGGAGCTGGATCGCTTGCTTCCTGCTATAGGCAGCCATGTCGGTGGTGGGCAATTTTGCTGGCGCCAGAACGGCATGGGTTCATGCTGCCGTGCCACCACGTAGCCCGAGTGGTGGTATACAGGACACCAACGTTAAGTATTGGGTGAGACAACAGCGGAAGAGGGGCTCTTTGGGTGAGAATCCAAATGGTTACGATGTACGTACTAGTATCAGTTGCAGCAATTGACTTTCAAGTGGTCGATGGGCACGATGGGCACGCATCGTGTTATATAGTCTTCTACCCCGTCGCCCTCCAACCCATTCAATACTCCACCTTGCAATGCATGCATATATACCCCATGATCAGGGGTTTCTTATGTACGGCACTCCGGCAAAGAAGGTAGTCGCGCGTCTGCAAGAATATCGTCTCTTTCAATCTTCGACTCTTATCACTGACAATGCCAGCCAGACGCGCAGTTGTAAATGTATATGGGTACTAGATCGCCCAGTCGCAAAAGCCTGCAACCCTTTGTCAGCCCAGTGCCAGCCATGGCGTCGCATACCTCACAAGATACCTGACCTGTTGACTTGTATCTGAGGCGTCCACCTCTGACTTCCAAGTATGATGCACGGGCAGCACATGAACGTGCTGAATTGCCTGACCCTCAATTGCTGGGACTTATACCTCTTTTCAAAGCGGCGGAAACGGAGGATAAAGTAAGTATTTAAACAGGAATGCAAGAGAGAAGGCACTGCATTCCCTTGTTGCTGACACCGTTGTCATGCAGGTGCATTGCCGAGCATTTGAGGCAAACTGAGGCGGTGAGTGCTTCACTCTGTTGGGGTATCAAGTTGTGCTGAGGTTGAGGCCACCCTTGACCCCATTTTGTTCCTCAGGATGTGGTGTTCCTGCAAGAGATGTGGGTTGAAGAAGACCGGCAGACAGTGGTGCAGTCTGCAACAATGGGCCGACTGTGCTACTGGCACCACTACGCGTCAGGCGTGATTGGTGGGGGGCTGATGGTCTTGTCGTGCTTCCCAATCCTGGAGGTATATCACCGTTGGTTCTTTCAATTTTGTAACCTGTACTCGTACTATATCTTCATGCTTTTTCGGTTTATTCTATTAATGGATCATTTTATGGTGTATTTATCTCACAAAGTTCACTGAATTTTCCTCGTCCAGTTCATTTTTTGTCCTCAGCAAAAATTGTATCTGCTTGTACCTGCCGTGCAGGCCAGGTATTCGCAATTCCCTGTGCTAGGCGAGCCAATCATGTTCATGGATGGGGATTTCTACTCCGGGAAGGGAGTGGGGTGGGCACGCATCATGACACCCGCAGGCCACGTGGATTTGTTCAACACGCACCTGTCTGCCAGCTATGGGAACAACTGGACAGGTGCGCCGCACTTCCTAGGCATGGAAGTGTCAGCAGCTGTTCGACAGAATGCAACCTCTCCCTTCCCACACACACATTGAAAATTTACTGACGCATTTTCATTTGCAGTTGCATGCCCATCTAATTTTAACATCAGATGCACCCAAAAAAAAACTTATTATACACGCAAATGAGTAACCTGCACATTCCAGTGGGCAGTCTGTTACATGAGCGGTTTGCATTCTCTTGCTTTGCAGGCAGTGCCAAGCCCCTTACATGCCCCATCCCCCAGGATCGGTATGCATCAGTGAGGGTGGCGCAAATTGTGCACCTGTGCAGCCTCATCAGGAGCATCAATCAGCAGGTGGGCGGTGCATTAAACACACTACTACATGTTCACCACAACATTTGCAAGATGGCACTTGATTGAATATGCAATGGGGTGCGTTGCAACCCCAATGGCGAGCAGTATGTTGCACAAAAACTGGTGGCTCATCACCTAGGGCGCGGGTTGCACAACATGGGATTCGGCATCAGGAGATCACAACAAAAGCCACCAAATTGAGCACCGGCTGGTGTGAATGTAACATACTATAAGAAGCAAATAGTTGAATAAATAAACGCGAGCATAATCTCAAGAAAATCAACATGAGGATGTGTTTCAGGGCGATGGATTTGTCATCCTCGCTGGCGACCTCAACTGCCCGCCCAACAGCCTCGAGATAGAGGTGCTGCAGGCGCTGCTGCCTGAGATGAAGGACAGCTGGCAGCTGCTGCACCCAGGCGAGCAGGGTGCCACAGCCAACTCCCACGACAACTCGTTTGCAAGTACGCCCAGCTGTTTGCGGTGCACATCTTGTGTGACTGGTGCATGGCGTGGCACTGCTGGCGTGTCAGACCCATGCAGCCTAATCTGCGAGTGTGGCAAGGCACAAAAATGCAGATAGTAACAGATACCAATGGAATTGTAAGCAATGCCAATCTAGAATAATTACAAGAAAATGTATACATGTGTAAAATATTGATTGCTGGTTGTTTCTTATCATGGTTTCCAAATGCCTGCACCTTTGTCGTAGCATACAAGGACGTTTATCCTTTGCAGCTGTGGGGACCGGCAAGAAGCCCATGCGCATCGACTATGTGTGGACCACGGGCATGCCCATAGACGCCAAGCTGTGCATGGCGCACGCACACAAGGGCATGTCCTATTCGGACCACTTGGCGGTGCAGGTGGGTGTGGGTGCTCCTCAATCAGCACCATGGTGGGTGCGGCGCCCTGCGTTTGCATGTGGCTGTTTGATGGTGGACCTGGAAGGGTGGTGGTGCGGCGGTAGCTTCATGTGCGGTTGACCAGCTGACGCCACCCGAGAACACATGGGGAGGGGGGCGCTACATATGCATTCAACGGGGCCAGATCAGGAGGGCTTTCATCTGTGTTACCCATTTCACCCACATTACAGTGCCTTTTTGTTAAGTGGTCATTATAATGATTTGCCCACGTGGTCAGGACCCACTACATACCCTATGCAAAACACTGCTGATCCGCATTGCGCATCCCGGTCACACTGCCTGCTCCCCCACATGCCACCACGCCCCGCTACCCTCAGGCCACCTGCATGCGCCCGGAACCCGCGCAGCTTGGACCAATATCTCCTCGACGGGTAGGCGGTCCAGACTTGAGCGGCGCGGGTGCGTCCCACCGGCGGGGCCTCATCCGGTATCAGGTGGCCACCCACCGGGAGATGTTCGAGGTTGTACTGGGGCTCATGAGCGCAGGTGGGTGGTGGCAAAAAGGGAGCCCTGTGGCTGTAGCCACTTGTGAGGTGGTCGATGGGCTGCTACAATATTATATCTTGCAAAATACAAAAGTTGCAGCTATATGTATTCGGCATGTTTGAGGTGGTTTTGGGGCTCATGAGCGCAGTTGGGCAGGTGCAGGGTGGCGCATAGCTGCAAACTCCCTCTTTTGTTGTGTGTGACCAATGTGTCCAGAAACAATGGAGAATTGAGGCGTGCGGCTGGAGCCTCTTGGGAACGCATGCCTAGTGTGTCGTTGCATGCATCACATGGAGTGGGGTCGAAATCACTTTATTGCACCCTTTAGTCTACTTGCAAATGCAGTGGGCAAGGAATGATGCTTTGCATGTAATCTGTGGTTTGCATTGCCGGTTGCAACCCTGCCTCTGGCACCCTTGGGCTGTGAAACCCACCACACCCTCCTTACTGACTGAAACCCACCACACACCATTGTGTGGGCGTATCCTTACCACACACGCCCACACACCCCATCCCCCACCCACAGGCCACCTGCGCTTGAAGGCGCGCCAGCGCCTAGTCATCTCATGCTCCCTGTTGGCAGTGGCAACCGGTCTCATCGCACTGGCCTTCAGCATCTCCTACCCCTGGTGGCAGTACTCCCGGGCAGGCGTGGTGACCCTGATCTGCATGGTGGCGCTGTTCTGCCTGCCGGGCCCCTTTTTCTTCTTCATGGGGCTGGTGCCCTACCGCCAGGAGCTGAACGGCATGAAGCAGTGCATGCGCGCGCTGCAGGGGCTACTTCAGTGATGTACGGATCGGAGGGCGGTCGGTGTGATGTCACATCGCTATGGGCAGGGGAATAGCCTGCTGGGAGTGGGTGTGTGTGAAGTGGTGGGGTGATGTGGATACTGCTGAGCGTTGATGGGGCTGGTGCCCTACCGCCAGGAGCTGAACGGCATGAAGCAGTGCAGCGCGCGCGCATGGGCTGCTGCAGTGACCCACGGAGGGCGGTCGGTGTGATGATGTATCTTTGAACCATGGGGGCATCGTGCTGGGATGCGTGTGTGTATGGTGGTGATGTGTCGCGGAGACTGCTGAGCGTTAATGGGGTTGGGAATGAGGGAGATTGTGGTGCGTTGAAGGTTGGTCTGTGGAGGGCATGGGGTCGGTTGTGAGTTGATCTACTTGTGTGGTGGCCAAGCCACATACTGTAGCGTGCCCAAACCCTGTATATCATGATTAATTGAAGCTCAAATTGCTCCCTTCCAGCTTCTCAACCTAAGACTTGCCAAGGTATTTTTTGCTACAACTGGTCGTTGTCACCATGCCATGTACTGTGACCTACACATGCCCATCGCATGTACAGGTACAGGCGTGCCAAGGCGAGTGTTAGAAGGCCAAGGCTTGCTTTCCAGGATATGTAGCAACCTCCTCCTTGCACAAGTGTTTCAATGCATCTGTTGGTGTTTTTTGAAAAACCTTGCCTTCCTTCAAGCTCCGCCCGCGCTGTTACCGGTGTTTGCCGGGCCGCCCACGGCCCGCCCGGCACAACCCCAGGCACTCTCCAATGCGAACTCCCTCCAAACAGCAACGTATTTTAAACTCTTCAGTATTCCTTCGCATGCAATGCTATTGCATTCAGCTTCGTTGCACATCACCTACTGCTTGTGAAGCACGATCAGTTTCAACAGGGCAGAGCTTGAATAGACATCCGTCTTGCCCCTGAGTGCTTCCCCCTCACCTGCGACAAACCTATGCAACTCGTGTGCACGCAGATGCCACGCGCCGTTGCGCCAGTTCTCGACTTACGTAGGTAACAGGGTCTCCTTACGGTAAGCTAGTGTACTCTCCCCCAGTGTTGTCCCTTTTCTGAGAGGTGCTGGAAGGGTGGTCAGAGTTAGGGGGGCACACAGTTGGCCTTGTGCCCCTGTTGCACGGTTGGCCGCTAGTGCTCGTCAAGTATGGCTTTGTAAACGGTCAGCGGGGTTTGCAGAGTATTACAGGTGTCTTCCGTTGCAGAGTGTGTAGATGTTTCCCTCTTGCTTTCTCCTAGTCCCATCGGCCAGCTGGCATGCCACAGTGCACTGCGACAACAGCGAAATAACGTGGGCTGTGGGATAGAGTTATCACTTTATTGATACTTTGTTTAGGTGCATTTTATAGTCCTCGTGCAAGGCACGGTTGTGCAAGTGTACTGGCAAGCGTGCTGTAGTACTGTGCCTGACTAGGCGCAAGTTGCATGCATGCATGTGTGCACGCCACACAGTTTACAAAGTGCAGGTTGTAGCTAGGTTGCAACTGCCCACCTACTGCTGTCCCTGTCAGCTCTTATTGTCTCAAAGCACCGTGCCACCCCTTGTGCTTCGGTCTTCACTGCCACCACTGGGACTGCCCAAGGGGGAGGGGTGCAAGGGGTCAGGATAGGCTACTTACCTAGGTAGCTACAGGTGGCCGTGCCCTCTCTAAGGTCAAGCTATCATACTTAATAACCAGGTTTAGCTTTAAGTGGCATACTTGCTCATTTCTCTACCTATTGGCGCAGGTGCACCACAACAGCTCAGGATGCGGCGCTTCCTGCGATAGTGGTTGAGTGAAGCACCTGCGCCTATCGGTGGCCAACCGCAGCAGCCATGGCGTGGCACGGGATACCTCGGCAAAATGGCAACAGATACCTGCGGCACCGCAACAGCGCAGCAAAGCACGCCCTATGCATTCTCTTGGTAGCAGCGGGTTGCAGTGTTGTTTCAGCAGGTGAGCATTTATGTCCTTGTCTGGTGTCATCAATACGTACACATGCATGGTAGGTTGTACTGCTGTTCCTCACTAGTGGGGCTGGCTGTAGGACTGGTAACAGACAATTCCAATGCTGCAGGAGCAACCCTGTACCCCAACCCTAAACCCTAAACCCTTCCCCAAACCCTAAACCCCAAATTCCCATGCTGCAGGAGCAAGCAAGAAAGCTCCGCCACCCCCCGCCCCCTGCCCCGGCAACATCAACGCCCTGAACGTCAACCAGCTGTCCAAAAACAGCGTGACCTACGTCAACTCAGTCACCATCAACGCCAACGCGCCCGTGAACCTAGACCAGATCATTCAAACATACATCACTCAGACCAACCAGGTGACCACTAACCAGTACCATGTCAAGCTGAATGGGGCGCTCAGCTTTGTGGCTGTCATGTCATCCAGCTCGCAGACCCCCCCCAGCAAACCCGCAGTGGCCGTCACCCAAGGCTCCGCCAACGTGGGGTCAAAGGGCAACTCCAAGGTCAGCATAACCCTCAACGGGCAGAAGATAAATATCAGGTCATGGGATGGGAGCCAGCCTATGACGGTTGTGGCCAACACAGTGACCAGTAAAAAGACACTGGCCGCGCTCTCCAAGGCCCTGGATAACGTTGCTGCCAAGCTGAAGGGCAACCAGCAGCAGAAATCCACGCAGTCGCTGGGTGACAGCCAGGCTGGTCCAGAGGGCGTGGAGCAAAACATCCTCCTCTCAGGTGTGCACATGCGCGCAGCATGCATTAGCCTTAGGGAGGGACAGGAAATGCACACTGGTCGTCCAGCAGGTTGTGCAGGCTCACCACTGATCATGCAGCACCGCATTGTCGATGGACAGTATGATTCGTGCTATACAGCATCATGGTGCATGAGTCATGCGTTTGGTTGTGTGTTGAATGGTTTTGAGAATGCATGTATGCTGGCTGATGGCCTGATATCCATTTCTGTGGACTACAGCTGCAAAAGCCAAGAGTTCCTCCCCTCCACCACCAGCAAAGGGTAAGCTGCTGTCACAAAGCACGGGGCAGTGTATGCCTTTCAATCCTAATGTCGACATTGTGACGGTGCCGTTTCTGCAGCAGATGCTGCTTGGCACCACCGCCTTGTACGCTATCCACTCCGCATCATGCGCCTGTTTTACCAGGCAGCCATCCAGGGCTGCCCTTGTTATGTCCTATGCCTACAGTGGTCCCTGTACCTTCCTGCAGGTGATTCAACCAACATTGGCAATGTTTTCCAGTCGGACACCAACACCCAGGATGTGATCAACCAACTCACACTCACCGCCACAAAGCCAATCAAAATATCCCAGACTTTTGGAGTGGTGGTCAGCCAGGGGAATGAGATAAACGCCAATCAGATTGCAAAGCCCTCCCGGTTGAAGACCATGAGCATTTCTGGGACTAATTCACAGGTTTACTCAAACATTGACAGCAGAGCTGGAAGCTTGGATTACAAGTACGTGCATTATCAGTTAGTGTGACACACAGTTGATAGCCATCTTTGCAAGCAACCAGATTTCTACACAGTGATGTGTTTTGCAGCGAGGATTTGCAGCACTCTCACTAAAACACCTGTCCGTGGCTAAGTGTATACCGCTATCACGTCGCAGGCTGCTGCAAAGCATAGCTGATGATCTGGGCTCAATGAAGGAGTTCACGCCCCTCCATGGTCAGCAGTCAACACCAGATAAGCCTGTGACAGCTAGTATGGAAATGACTGCCTCATACAAGACTCCATTGTTGTACAACCGATATGGAAGAAGGCTGTCAGCTCTAGGTAAGGACCATTCAAACCGCGTGCGGATCTATACCACCTTAATACACCAGCAGGCTGGTCCATTGGATTTATAGATTGCCGAATAATATATGGATGTGCAATGGAATGTCCTGACAATATTTGGTATATGTAAGAAACAAAAAATAAACAACACAGTCAATACTTTCTCCAGGAATATAAACAATATATTGCATTTTCTATTTAATATCCTTTTTCATCGATGCTTGGAGCCTGGAGCTGACTGAGTGACTTTCTGTGGATGCAGCGTGCCCCAATTCGGTGGTGGTGGACATTGCCAACGTGCACCAGCGCAACAACAACGCCCAGCACATCATCAACGCCCTGACCATCAACGCCAACGCGGCAGTGACCTTCACCCAGAGGCTCCCCACTGTCATCACGCAGAAGAACTTTGTGGTGGGCGTGCAAGTGCTCAACGCCAGCGACTACACAGCTGTGCTCAGCCAAACTAAGGTCACCAACCCAGCCACAAAATCCACGCAATCCATCCCAGTGGGGGGCAAGGCGGGTGTGGTGAACGTGTTTGCTGATGGGGTCACCAGCAGCACCGATTCGTCCACAGCTTCACAGCAGATCCAGGAGTCCATCAGCGCCATCAAGTATGGGCTGGGACTGGAGGCTGTGCCTGAGGGCTTGGAGACGGACAGGGCATTGTATGTCATGTCGCTGCAGCAGGCGACACCAGTCAACAAGAAATATGGTGAGTTATGCACATGCTTGATGATGCAATGACACCTTGATTGGCCGCTGCTATCAGGCCTACTTGTTGGCATACTGCAAACTATTGTTCAGCATGATAGCAGTGATATCCATATTTCTGCATGGCCCAGAGCACCCATTTTACGTCCGCGGGGTTGCGCAATGAACCAGGGACCTGTGTACTGTGCAGACAACGCTTCTTCTACAGTTGGGCTGACACAGAGCAGCACCAACGTGTTCACAATCATCAACATGTTCACAATCAAAATCCCCAAGAACGTCAAGACAGCGGATTTCGTAAAGATCAACCAGCAGACGTCATTTTTCACCACGCAAAACTCCAGCAACTCGCTGTCCTTCAACAACCAGGTTGCTGCCACCTTTTACGCGTCATCCATGTCCAGCAACGGGGTCGTGAACCAGTACTCGTTCTTCAACCAAACACTTGCAAAGGTGAGGTGCAACCTACTTGACCCAGATTTGAAGAGCTGGCATTGGCGGTTCCAACATGGCTGTACTCTTCACATGTTGCCCTGCATCGCACTTTGGGATCCATTGGTGCATAGCACAGCTCGAAATGCATGCAAGGCCAGTCCAGGCAGGTGGTGCTGCCACTCTGGCGTGATTCAATGAGGCTCAGAATGCCGCGCATAATGATATATTATCAACATGTAAATCGCAAATAATTACATGATATAATGCGACCAAGTAACCATGTAATCCATACATTGAATGTGGATCATAGGGGGAAACGTGCAGTAAAGCAGCAGCCATTTCTGTGTGGCAAGAACAGGCGCCCAATTACCTCTTGCATGTCCCGCTGCAGGTGAACGGTCTGACGCCAACGATCACTGTGAATTCCAAAGGCAGCCCTGCTCCCCAGAAAACCACCACTTTGGCGGGGCAGCCAGGCAGCGGCACTGTCAAGGCGCTCTCAGATGCCTTCAAAAAACTCGCAGCAGTGATCCAGGACGGGGTTGGATCCGCTCCTGTCATAAGCCAAAATAAGACGGACAATCCAGGGAACCCTACTAGCACCATTGCGATTGTCAACCCGACTGGCACCGCTTGATTGCAAAATGAACCAACGCAGGCATTTTCATCTGCTGCGCTCGCTTCCCCCGCTCCTTGAACACTTGAATGAAACAATGAACGCACTGAACACTCCCGGAAGGCTTTGCTGCTCTCGTTAGGTTTTTCATTGGCTCCTGACGCACGCTAAACCTTTCTCCTTGGTCGAGATCTACGTTTTTTCCATCTGTTGCCAGCCACCAGCACTGCACAATTGTGTGCTCAGCCCAATTCCCCCCGCTGTTTTGCCACTTTGTGTTTTTTTGCTGCACAGCTGTGAACGTGCCTCACATTTGGGATAATCCTGCGCATTGAGTGACTTGATTATTGTTCAGCTGCTCTGGGACCACGGTGGACCTTGGACCAGGGAAAGTTTGCATAATTTTTTTTTGAAGAAATGGAGGCCTTTGGTGACCTGCGCCTTTGCAAGTAAGGGTCACCTGGTCCAGCAGTGTGGCAGGCAAGCTTGGGTCCCGCCCCCGAGTAACTCAACTGTTGTCACTTGCAGTGGGTGCCATGCAACCTGTAACAACAAGTCTTGAGCCAGCACTGACTTTTGAGGCTGGTAGGGTTGCCACAGATTGAAACTCTGGTTTCTAGACCAATTCTATACCAAGACTTAGGTTGCCATTTCTTTCTGATTTTTGGAACAGAACCCTAGCTGATGCCTCCTCGGGATATCAGGTGATCATGAGAGTCTCCAAAACTACGCGTCTCGCCTCAGGCTTTCACTTTTTTTTTAATATCACAGAACCCTAGGGTTTAGCTAACCCAACTGCAGTACAGACTGGTCAGGCACCAACCAGGCACCAGTTTACAAGAAGTCCAACTGTAACTCGCAGAGCTGCAGCACTGTGCTGCAACTGGGCTTTGCCTCTACGTTTGGGGGGAGGTACATACGGTAGTCCAGTACTGGTGCTTTATATCCCTCGCAAACATTGCCAGTGCTGTGAATTGGAACTCCTGTCGTTGCATCCATTGGTCATGTTGCATTGGCTACCAGTGCACGTCTTCTCTCGACCAGCATCCGCCAAGGTCTTGTAGCTCTTCAGCACCGGTCCTCACTCCAGATCTGCTGGGTGTGACACTGTGGTCGTGGCTGCTCACCCGACGAGGTGTGGGTTGGTTTCATACCAGGTAGGCATAGTAGGCGGAAGTGAGTAGTATTGATGCTGGTTCGATGCTTGCCAATTTTGCTTGCCAATTCTTTCTAGAATGGAGTCGTGCTTCACGGCGCGCTTGACGAAGCCGGGGTTCAGTCCTCCTCACATGCATGCATGCAGCACGTTCCAACCAATTGGTGACCCATATTGCATAATACACAGCAGCTCTCCTTGGTATGAAATACCCATTGCGTAAATTGTATCCAGCATGCCTGCCGTGTGTCCTTGCGCTCCTTCTCTTGCATGCAGCTGCACCCTATCCATTACATCTCGCCCTGTCCCCGCAGCACCCCTTTCACAAACCATTCACCACTGTAGGAGGTGGGTATGCTGCGTTTCGTATTGGCCGTCTCACTATCCAACTTCCTTTTTCCGCGGTAGAAGTACCGACCCACGGGTCGGAACTAGATGGGTTCCATATGCATGCATGTGCATCCAAAGTTGCATCAAACATTTGCAGATTGGCGACGGATGAGCACTAAACACTTTTAGGCAATTCCGATTTACCGCTTTATGCCACCCAGATCCACCAAGGCCTTGTACCATGGTTGTTTATCTATAAAACTTGAAAGAATATTTCAAGATGCCATGGAGCACCCCGGGTTGCAGGGGGCTCCCACGTATTTCCTGCAAACCCTCCGCAAAGCATTCACTTTTGATACATTCGCCGACTTTCACCCATCAGCAGCGTGCTTGTATCTCGCATTGATTGCCTCAGAGGCACGCTAGCGCACTCTCACGCACTGCCCACCGCCTCTGCACCATACTGCACAGTGCTGGTGGTTTGGCTATGAAGGTTGCGTTTGACGGCTGTTTTCCATGGCCACAGGTGTCATACCTCAACGCCACTGTGACAATGCCCCATGGTACCAGCATCCACCAGCTGCCGGACCCCATCCTGCAGGAGGTGATTGGGCGGCTAGATTTGGGCGAGCGCGTGCGCGCCCAGGCTGTGTGCCTGCGCTGGTGGGCAGCACTGTAGGGGCCCAGCGCAGCATGGGGTGACATACAGCTCAGAGGACATCCTGACAAATGGAGCCCAGAATACAAAGGGAAACCTATGTCTTGTATGCAATTCCTGACGCGTGTATGTAGTGTCCCAGCCACCCCCCACGGGCAGGCGCCTTCCCATAACCATCTCGCAGCAGCAGCCACCCTCCCTGCCACCTCCACCACCTCCACCAGCCATCTTCCCAGGCTGGCTCACACCCACACCCTCTGCCTTGGCCGGAGGAGGGAGGAGATGCTGAATGTGCCGTTCCTACAGGCCGCCAGCGCCGCCCACATGCGCCACCTGGCCGACCTGGTGGTGTGTACATGTGAGTCAACGACGCAAGGCTTTGTCTCAGCAATGGCAGCACTATGTGCCCTGACTGGCCTGCACACCCTCGCGCTCAAGTGTACCTGGGAGGGGCCGTGGTCAGAGGAGGGGAGGAACGCGGATATCTCCAGCGCACTCGCAGGCCTAGGGCAGCTAATGTGTCTCCAGACGCTCAACTTGGAGTTGATAGGGGACTGGCCTCCCAGCGCCTTGGCTGGTCTGGCGTCCATCCAGGCGGAGTGCTCTGCTCGCATCAGGCTTGCCATAGCCATCATCCCTGAGCTGCCACCCATGCCCAGCCTGCGGGACCTGGACGTCCAAGCAAGCGACAGTGACTACTGTGACGGGTGGGTGGAGGCACTGGTCCCCATGGTCAGCCTGGTCTCCATGAAGCTGCAGCTCCAGGGTGAATGCGAGTATTTTGATGACTGGGACCTGTTGCAGCTGATAGCACTGACGTGCTTGAAGATGGAGGGTTTCCTAGGGTTCGAGCCACCAATTATCAGCTTTTCAACCGCGCTCATGAAGCTGAATTTCCGCTGCTGGAATACTGACGAATACTCGGTGCCAACACTGCCAGGCCTCCACCCGCTCACCCAGCTCACTCACCTCAAGCTGACCATCGACTCCAAGACGGATTTGAAGGAGGCTTTGAGTGGGTTGGTGTCCTTGGTGAAGCTGAAGCTGGATACAGGGCTGGGGATTCAACATCGAGGGGAATTGGACGATGACCTGGTGCGCCACAGTGGGCGTGTGTGGCGTTCCAAGACCTACAACGTCAGGCTACCCAGCCTGCCTAACCTGCGGCTTGTGTCATGCGACCACCCCATCAACTGCCGCGCAACAAAATTCATCTGGGAGTGATACCGCTCCATAAGACAACCTGATCTGACTAGGCTGGGTAAATTGCACGAGACGGTGTATCATTCCAAATTACAGAGCGTATGTGCAGTGTTAATAGTTCAACGCTGCTAATGATTTGTGACCTACAACCATCCCCAAGACTGTTGTACACCGTACGTAGCTGCATTATGTGTATTTCTTGCCCATATGCAAATGGATCTGATTAGGCTGATAGATTCTCTGCACTGCACAACACCAAAACCGCTGCGATCGGCGATGTAATTGGAGCCCGATGGTCCCAAACGCTGACATATACCCTAACCGCCGTCGCCAGGCACTGTGGCTGCTTACAAGGCCCTTAGGGTGTTTATTATACTGTGTTTCCACGAGTGCGTGCAGATCTGCATCTTCGTAGCGAAAGGGTTAACCGCGGAACATCACCATCAGCACGTGTGCAACACCGTTAGAAGGTGGCAAAAATAAGTTACTTTTTGCACATTCAAGAATATATTCTTCCTGTGCGCAGCCAATTTGCAATTTGAGTTCTGCGACAATCACAAAAACCAAAAAATGCTTGTGGCTTAATGATTGTGCGTCAGTTGTAGCGCAATATTGTAATGGATGATGATGTGGCGGCTCTGTACTACGCGATTAAACTCGGCACAGGAACAGTCGTTGCAACCGATAGCGCAAGCAGCATGGATCAAATAAACAAAATGCTGAATCATCCTCGGAACATGAAGTACCACAAGCATAAAGAGCTATTGCAAGAAATTGTTATAGAAATTCAAAATAGCCCAGCACCCATCACAATAGTGAAGGTCAAGGCTCACTCTGGGATTGTTGGTAATTGGGAACGCTGACAAAAGTGCCGGCATCTCAGCCCAGCAACCGGAAGAAAACCAACATAATCTACTCAGTTTCACCACCCCTCCGAATGCACATATGCATTGGCCTGCATGTGACACTGATCCAGCACCTGCAGCAGCCCATGCAGAAGAACAGGCTGGCTCTACATCCACCATGCCTGGTAGCACCTTGTTTGAAACCCTGTATAGCCCACTGAAACAGCACATGGAAAGGACACATACACTGGGTGCATCCAACACAGACAGCGTCTACTACACTGCCTGGCAAAATACTGTACCTCTTGCAGATGTGTCACTTAGCCAAAAACTCATGACAAGCCCCAGCATTACCTTCTCTGAACGCAAACACGCCCTCCAATACCGATATGGTGGACTCTACACTCGCAAGCTAGCATACAGATATGGTCATGCCCCCACACCTAACTGTCTCCTATGCGGGCAAATGGATGGCGGCCACCACAGTGTCAGCGGATGCCCAGCAATCAGGTTTAGTGACAGAAAGACACAACATGGCAGGCAGATTTATATTACAAGCAATCTCCAATGGACAGCATGGTGCATCTCTCATAATGACCAATGTTGGCAGGCAAGAAAGAATGGAGCAAGATGGATTTACTGAAATCTATGCTAGCACCATCCCCGAATGGGTTCTCCCACATCTTACACTCAGCGCACGACGTCGCCTTTGCCCGGATGGACTACTGATTCAACACGCACGAGGCGCCATTGCAGACGGCATTGTCAACATAATTGAATTTAAATACACTAATGACTGCTTCCAGCAACACCAACAAAGCAGGGCAGACAACCAACACACAGGTCTGATAGCCGAGCTGACCCTCGTTGGCTATAAACCTGAAAATATTATTTTCCACACTATTCTCTTGGGAGTGAGCGGCACCGTCTTTGAGAAAACCATGGCATCTCTCATTAAACTCGGTGTATCAAAATCATCCGCTAGAACCACAATGACCAAAGTTCACATTGAATCAATTAAATGGCTCCACAAAATCTACTGCACCAAGGCCCACCTGGAACAATCCCACAACGTACAACGCCACACTCGACGAGGGGAGGGCTAGGACCCGTACCCGAGTCAGGCCCCTGGGCCAAACTGGCTTCGGCCATTATGGTAGGGACATCTGAGGGAATGACCAGCCTCCGAGGCTGGCTCTCTCCCATTCTGTCTCTTCCTCAACCAACGCCCTCGTTCTTGAGATGAGGAGCGTAGTTATTTATTTATTTATCTTTGATGATGTGGCGGTGCGCCGGATGTAAGTCCGGTAGAATAGGAAAATGCTAGGGTTTAGCTAACATTCGCCTAACCTGCTTATATGCGTGGAATTTCCCTTTCATCAAGCTTTACAAAATTTATTTGACAGTCATATTCAGGGAGCCAACCCGGGCTCACAAGACTGTTGGGGGTGCTTGAAAAATCCTTTCTTTCTTTAAAGCCACACATGAACTTCAATATGACGGTGGGCATGACTCAGTGACCTGCCGCAGAGAAGGGACTACCTCTGGGAGTATCTGACATAGGCATTGCACATGGCTAGGTTGGCCCAAGGGAGGTAGGCCTTATGGCATCGGGGTGGAACCCCACAACGTTCAGGTGCAGCTGCAGCCCAGGCCTAAGGGAGGGTAATTGAGGGTTCTAGTCAATATTTCTGGATCTATTGATGCTTGTGCACCTCGGGTCCGGCGCCCCCGGGCGGGCATTCACCATGCAACCCTTGTAACAACACCTCTCAAAGCAGGGTAGCTGTCCTTCCTCCAAAAAGATCTTGTAAAGCCCTGTTCCTGAAGTCCTTTACCGACCAGAGCAACAGCTGGTGCATTCAGTGGTCCCTGATTGTGGGGCAAAATGCACGAAAAACGAGCAAAACAAAAGAGATCGCAAACTGCAGGATTCGAACCTGCGCTCCCGAAGGAAATGCCTTAGCAGGGCACCGCGTTAACCACTCCGCCAAATTTGCACGGCGACAGATGCATCTTCCTGAAATGGTAATTTGCATCTGCTATGTTCGCCAAACTTCCTACCTCACACCGCCAACTCTGTGTGTACGTATGTCAACTGAGACATACACGCTTGCAGCTGCTTGTATATATATATATACACACACTACGCCACAGCGCTACTGTCGCGCCTGCCTTTCCGGGCAGCAGAAATGTTTCCGGGCACTTCCTGATCGTTTACAGCTTGCGCCCCGAGGGTTTATTACATGCAGTTATGCAACTGCCTACGCTATTGAGTACTACAGAGACTTCCTATGCAACGCCTTCGTATGTATGGGAGTAACTCTGTTGCAACTCCTCTCCTTTTGTGTTTGATTGGCAGGGTGCACCCTGCATGTCACGCTGGCATGCATGCGACATGCATGCATATATGCACTGTTGTTTGTACCAGAGTTCTTTGTACAGTCAAAATACAAAGCGGAGGAGTGTGTGGGCTGGGATTAGGCATCCAGGCGCGCATACATATTAGAACCCCTAAGGCTGGCCACCTTGCAACCCTCACTGCGCTGGCAAACGCACACTCGCAAGCGCCGAGAGCAAATACATCTGGGTGGGTGGACAGGCAGCTCTGATCACAGTTGCTAACAACCTCCCGGCGTACCTGTCACCCCCTGCCTGCCTTGCACAATGTTCTCCCCAGGGTGCAGCAACCATTGGGTGCGCCTAGTATATGTGTGCAGCCCTCCTAGGTAGCATGGCACAGTGTTGGCTAAAGCAGCAATACGGGGCTGCACATATATATGGAAGCACGGTGTGAAAGGTGGGTGCGTCCTGGGTAACACCCTCTGAGCAAGGGTACACCTTCTACCTTGGGTCTAGTTTAAAACAATGTGTGTGGTGGGGCGGGAGGTGGGGGGTGAGCCAGTCAATGCGATGCTCAACACGCGGCTGTGGGCGTGGCCAAAGGTGGTCGTAGAATGGGGACGGGGAGGAGATGAGGCAGTCAAGCAGTACCAAGTGCATGGCTGTGCACGAGGTTACAGATGGGTGGGGGTGGTATGGGCCAGCAAGGGGGAGGAAGAACTGGTGCATCTGTTTAGGACCAGCACCAATAAACCCTTGGGGTGTACTCCAGCAGGGCAATGAAACAGTTGTAACCCACTAGCAGCTTTGCATTCTTCACACCAAGCCCTGCAGAACTGTCGATGTGTACTTTTCCAGAAGCATGCAGCATGTCCAGAAGCCATGGCCCATGCATCACCACCCTTCCATATTGCACACAGTGGGTATATATACATATGTATGTATGGTAACAGCCATGGTTCAATTGTTCACACAGCTGCTTATGTTGTTACTTCACAAAGTAACGTAACACGGTGCGGAGCATATGGTGCAGTCACCAACAATGACAACCCCGATGCTTACCCGGGGTAAAAGGATAAATTTGTTACAGCACCATTCAGACCTGTATTCCACACTCAGGACCACATCTATATCATTCGCCTGAATTTTGCTTAACAGCGTTACTGATAGGCAAAAAACTACCTTCAATCTGTTCCACCATCCCTACATGTATCTCACCAGTTCATGAAAAAATGTGTACCTGACAGCATCCACACAGTGGAACGGTTCCAGTTACTGTGCTGAACAAGACTATCTGAGAAACTACAGCAATCCTTCCTGCAAAAAGTGGACTTCTACAACACACACAACAGTACCCCTCCCTATCCCAAAATCGTCCTACAAAATCAACGGGTACCTGCAATGCTTGTTCCAACAGCCAACAACCTCCTAGCTACACACACTCATCAAACTCCAACAGTGACACACTGTGGACAGCGCTGTACCACCTTACTCCTGGGCATTGAAAATCTGGTACCACTGGCGGCGCTTGCGAGCCTTCTGATCCACCACAGGCTCAATAACCTCCTCCACATTGTCCTGCGCCCCCCTGGTCATGTTGCTGACGGTGTTCTTGACGCTCTCTGTGGCCTCCTCGATGCCATTCCTGGTGTTGCTGACAGCCTCGTCGATATGGCCCACAACCTTGCTCACAATCACGTGCTTGCGCACCTCGGCCTGCGCAAACAGAAGCGACGTTCTTTTCAGATAACTGTCACGCTAGAAAAGTAAGAAACAATGGACCATGCCTCATGAAATAAAAACAAATTTCTATTGAATACTCTGGTTGAGCGTCTCTTGACCAGGACTGGCAATGTTGACAGCGCGCTGCAGGCAAGCTTGCCACACTCTATGAACAGATTGAGCGAAGGCAATGCTAGATATTTGATTGTAGCACCCACCTGTACATGCATTACACGCCAACATAACGGAACATCCCACCTATATGCCAACCGGCATAACACCCAAACAATACATTCCTTGGACACATAGCCTGCTAACTCTTACACACACAGTGCAAACTGTCCAAAAGGCTTGCCATGCCAGCTCAACCGCGTAATTTCTGACATCATCTAAATCTTCTGCAATTTCCTCCAACCTCAGAGACCACCCCCCTTCTTCACTGCGGTATAGCATTGAGCGCCAGTGCCTACGCGCCCACCACCAGGCGTAAACCCTAAACCCTCTACACCCTAAACCCTTACCTTTACTGAGGGCATTGCATTGAGCGCCAGTGCCGACGCACCCACCACCAGCCCCGCCACTGCAACAGTCTTGACCACCCTCATGGCGGCACCACCCAGACCAGTCAGGCTGTTGTGAATCAGGCCATGGCGGTTCTCTTTGCGCGCTGCAGCCGACTGGCCGTGTGTCCTGAGGGGAGCAACACAACACATATGTCAGTGGAGGGTTTATTATGAGAATGGCGCATATTTGCTATAACCAATAGCAGGCAAAGAGTCGACGTGCTAAATAACAGGCAGGATACGATAGGTATGTAATTAATTTCCACATCAAATGCTGTCACACAACCACCTCCTCCCACCAGGCAGTGCATTTTCAACCCCTCAGGGGTCCGGCCCACCTTTAATGAGACTACCCCAACCACATGCACTCATGTCACATACAACCACACCTGGCCCCCACAGCACTTACAATGTTCAACACAAAACTCTTCCAGCCACGCAATACCTGCTGCCCCACGCCAGCATCCACCCAGATCCCTGGGGATCATCACCCCCTGTACCCCTCACCTGCGGTACTCGTAGTACCTCTCCTCTGTCCCTGACTTCAGCTCCTCATAACCAAACTCGAACAGCAGGCGGCGCAGCGCGGCCAGGTCAGAGTGTCCAGACAGCAGCGCCTGGCAGGTGCCCCAGGGGTAGGTGCGCACCGGCCAGAACCTGGACATGTAAGATGGAATAAATAAACACCAATAACATACATACACATGGCGTTCAACCTGGGGTGTGGGGTGGGTAAGAAAGGGATATATCCCACACCTCAAAACCTTGTGCAAAACATCCCATAATGTCTCAATATGATTCCAGCAACATTACTCAGAGAAAGGAGTGTGTTTCTGTACATCATGGCATCACACTCACCTGCCCACGTTGAGGTCCATGATGGTTGAGCAGATGATTGCAAAGGGGGGGTCGTGCTTGGCGCCGGCCTCGCGCATGCCCTCCTGGCTGAACTCGTGCATCACGCGCTTCTCTGCACAAAGTGAAGCTGACTCATTCAGTGCGTGAGGAATTTGTGCTGTAAGTGATTCATGTTGTGCAGCGTAATAATGAGTAATTGATTGCACACTGTTCCTTCACAATAAGAAATTTTGTGAGTGTGCCATGTACTTCAGATATTTCCACACACGGGAGTGCCCAGTCAGATATTATGTATGAATACTGGGTCCCAAATGGTCATAATGGGGCATGACATTGACCATTACAGTGGCAAGCAGGGCAGCATACAGGCAGTACATCCTCACCTGTCCCCTTGAGCGCCTCCCTCACTTTCACCCTGAACGCCTCCAGCTCAGCACTTGTCATGCTGTCAGCCTTGGACAGCACAGGCACCACAGGCACAAGCTCCGCCAGCTGGCGCATGTAGGCCACGTCAGAGTCCTTGAGGCGATGCGGGGGCAGGAAGAAGAGGACAACGTCCACGCGGGGATCGGGGATCTTGGACATGGGGATGCTGCGGTCGTGACCCTGCTCAAGCTCCATGTACTTCCTGCATACCCAGACAGGAATTTGTCAGCCAACTGCCACATCTTGCAGGAACAATAGCACACCCACATTAACAAGACAACTTGAATGTGGGATGGAGCAAGCAACCACTGCGTAGGCACCTCCCTATCATGTAGGAATGATTGCTTTCATTGCTGGCGACCACTGGTCTTGGCGCATGATAGGCCTGGCATAGAACTGAGTCCAGTGCAGCAGCTATATGCCAGGCCTATCATGTGCCAGGACACTCAATCTTGTACACAAACCAGTGCACATCTCCTATAGCATGCCTACAGAGCACGAACTGATGGTTCAAAACAAGAAGGTGCGCCACAGTCATCTGCGTCACCTGCTGCAGGTGTGGACGTATCCCAGCACTGCATCCATGTGGTCCTCCAGCCTGCCCTTGTCCCCGTGACCGGGTGTGTCTTGCACCAGGTAGTGGAACTGCACGCACTGGTCCTGGTTGGCCACGCTGATCTGGGTGCACAGGCGCTCGGGGGAGCGTGCAAACACTTCGCGGCTGGTGGGGCCTGCAAGGTGGGCAGGGGGACAAATGTGAGAGGGGGCCAATTTGGAAGATGCTACACTGCCTGTCCTTGAACTTTAACAGGCATGCTGAATTAAGAAGATAAAGGAAGAGGCCAAGTGCAAGGGGTGAGTCAGGTAGAGGAAGTGCAATCATTAAAATTTGATGCCCAGGCGCTTATGAGACAGGGCCTGGCGCATTCATATTGCAGCTGATGGGTTCTGCAGGGCCAAGGCATAAAGGAGGGTTTAAGAGGGCAGGATGCAACTAATGAGCAAATTCAAGTCACCTAGCATATAGTCAGTTTCATGTGCTTTCGTTCTAAGTACGAGGCAAGAATATGCACGTTATAAATAGCCAGACGCACAGAACAACTGCTGACAGAGGTGCGTTCAGTAGTTGTGTTCTACCTGCAGCTTTTCAGGTTTTCCTAAGCAGCACGGCAAAGTGAGTGACTGAAATCACCAGCGTCAATAATTACAATGTTCAATCACAGTGAGTGACTCGCTTCGCACTGCTCCTCACCAAATTTTGCACGCAGCTCGTAGAGTGTTCACGATGACTGCGCACAAGTGTTTCACAACTCACTATTGCAATGTGTCATTGCAATGCACCTCCCCCGCCCCCATCCTGTGCCTCACCTGAGGCATCGTTGACCGACATGTTCGAATCATTGGTGTAGGAGGCAAATAGGTTCTTGATGAATGTTGTCTTGCCCAGGCCTGACTCCCCAACCACCATGATCTTCATCCACCTGGACATACACAAAAAATGTTATTTGCCATTAATGATCTATGGTGTCACAGTCAAGCTTGGCGAATTGATACAAACAGTTTAGTACTGCCACTTATCACTGATCAACAAGGAGGTTGGTAGTGTTCCACTTATACCATCCATCTTATAAAATGCTCAACCTCTGACAGCCAGCGCGCCGCAACAATGTGTGCCTCAACTGACAGGTTAACACCTGCTAAGTGTTAAAAGGGCCAAAAGTTTTAGCCTGTATATAATAATGCATATATTGCAACAAGCACGTGCCGCAGTCGCACGAGAGACTCCTATACCGTGGAGTGCTAAAGTTAAAAGGGCGTTTGACTCTTGTCAGTTCTTATACTAAGCCAATACGGTTGGAAATACCTTTCTATTTAATCGTATGGTCTACCCACATAAACGCCCAGCGGTGGTTAAGTTGCACTACAGATTAGCAGCTATATCATCACACGCTGTGCTATTAATAGACATATATTGATATAGCCCTCTGTAAAACTACGCAAGTAACTTAAAAATGTACATCCAGGTATCCTGGCCTCAGTTACAACCCTGCACCTGATCACTGGCAGGCTTACCTGTTGGCCCACTGGGGCTTCACGTGAGGCACCCCAGCAAATGCAGACAGGATGTCCCGCCCATACTCTCCGCCCGCAGCGTGCGCAGGGGAGGTGTAGTACTGCTGCGCCATTGGCTGCGGGGACATCACTGGCGTGGCCTGGAGGGGCTGAGGGGCAAGCATGACTGGCGCCACGGGCTGCATGGAGACCACTGGCGATGGCTGCTGTGGCGCCATCATGACTGTGGGAGCGGCGTACGACTGTGGCGCCATCTGCTGCATGGACACCATCGGTGCCTGCTGGGGGGCCATCATGACAGGGGCTGCCTGCTGAGGGGCTTGCATTGGCGCAGGGGATGCGGTCGGCAGAGGGTATGACTGGTCGATGGGGGCTCCGGCTGACCCAACAGCAGCTGCTGCGGGCTGGAGGTCCACCGTCACAGCTGTGGAGCAGTGAATATCTTGTAAGAAGATGTATGAAACACACATGTTTCAACCTTCTCAAAACATTAAGCCAGGGACATTAACAACTGATATGTAATTGCTGAGTAGCAAGAGTAGCACACATGCGCAATACCGCAAGGCCATGCAAGACCAGCGAAGCTAATCTATCTAGCTACCTGGCTGCTGCTGGGAGGCCTGGGGAGGGCTGCTCACATACACCATCTGCTGCGGCATCATCTGGGGGAGCGCCACCTGCTGGGGCTGAGCCACGGGAGCCGGTGCCGGTGCCGGGGCGGGGGCGGGGGCGGGGGCAGGGGCGGGAGCTGCTGGCTGCTGCTGCAGCACGATAGTCACTGGGGAGGTTGGCACGGCGCTAGGTGGGTTCTCTGTGATGCTTCCAATAGCCGGTCCCCTGCAATGATTGATGCGATACATGTCAGTTGGTTCGAGATAACTAAGCGTGAACAGGGCCAGGAGCATTTTCACGTCAAGAGCAAATTTCACTGTTACAACTGTTTAAAACATATTAGCAACTAAGAAAAAAATGCACGACCGGTCCTCAAAGCTTGTAGGAATAGCTCACCAAGTAAGCCTCAACGACAGGCTGCACAGGAATTACTGTCACGGACATTGAATGGTAAGTCAGTAATCTTAAGAGTAAGCAGAAGAAATTTCGAAGGCAAGCCGTTTCCTTAAATTCTCAGTGTGACCCCCACCACCAAATATATACAATCATGAGCCCGTGGCGTCCCACTAAGCATCCTTCACCCAAGCCATGGCATGTGCACTCGATTTCAACACGCACTTTGCAAGACCGTTGGCACTCTTCCCTGAGCGGCGCACGGAAGGTGATGAGAATGCGCTGTCTCCCATCCTCTCTCCTGCTTTCTTGTCATCACCCCCCATGGTGGGGTCAAAGCCCTTGAATGGCGTGTTGCCAACTGGGAGGGAGTCGCCTGGAAAAAAGCACATGACTGCTTACTATACAATTGAATGGCGCCAGTACTTAGTATAGCATGCGCATGCTGTGGCAGCATGTGGCATCGGATGCACATGCTGGCCCTGGGCCTCGCAGTCATGTCATGGCAAAGCAGCTTCCCACATGCAGTGCAACGGCGGGTGCTATCATGGCACAGCCTGTGGAGCAGATCATGAAATTACATGTAGCTCGCAGGCATGTTTTACGTGTCACAAACTGAAGCAACCCCCAAAATTACATCATGTGATCCAGGCAGTCGATTGGACTAGCAAGATTTCACCCAAAATATCATTCTGCAAGCACATTGCTTTTTACCCCTCTCAGTAGAGGATAAAGGGCTGGCCACTAATGAGGGCACAAAACATACTGCATGTTGGCGCAAGTCCTGATGGCCAGTACTAAGCGCTGTGCAGACTGCAGCGCCATGCGCATCATGCAGACTGCACTGCTCAAGGAAATGAGCCAAGCAAATGCTAGTTGGATGCAGCACACGTGGATCCTGTCGATAACAGAGTCTCCTAGTCCAGCCCCACAAGCCTGTTCAACAGGAGTCCAGAATCCTTGCCAGACCTGGACTGATGTCGGTGGGGTGGGAGTCAATCTGGTTGTTGTCCTCCATTGTGGTATGCACAGCTTGATCCGAAAGGACTCTTGAAGCCCCTTGTGGATGGTCGAAGTCACTAATACTCCCGGAACCGTATGCAGGTAGTGAGAAGGTAGCGTGTATGGAGCCTGACCTAGCACTGTGAGAGCTACGCACAGACAACCCCCTGTCGATGGAGGAGGAGCGAGAACCCTGCAACGGCCACAGCCCTGCAATGCTGCACTGGGGAGTGGCTAAGTGCGTTACTAGAACGCGCTAGAGCAACTTCCCGACCTGCCTGGTAAGACCAATGACTATCAGAAGCCAAATATCGCTACCAGGATTCAGCGCACGTCTTTGCAAATCGTGATTTCACTGAAAGCTTGTATTAACCTGCAAGCAACGTGCACGCTAGCGCTGAGAAACATGAGGCAGGCGTTGCAGAGTCTTTTTAAGCCTTTAGACTCTCGAACCTCGCACGGTCGCAAGATGGTGGGCTAGCGGAACTCTGCACAGAAGCAGAGTGCTCAGCCTGCTGCATGGAAGCTGCACAGCAGGTGCATTCAATCCCTGTTGCACACAAGTAATAGAACCCCTCGCCAGGGTTCGAAGTCCTCGAATTGGGCCCCTCAAAAATGGTTCTTCAACTCCCTTACCATTTTGCAGGGTTGCTTCAAGAACCCTGCAGGCAACCCTGCAGCCATCCATGCATGGCCATGAACTGCATGGCACTGTGCTCCATGGACCGGGAAGCGGGGAAAAGCTTAGATCACTACCTAGGTAGTCAGGGACAATGTTTGCAACCTTCACAAAGCTCATCAGGTCTGGCATAAAGCGTATACAGCTGCCCTGTCCACTTCTGGCTTAGGAGCCCAAAGCCAAGCCATTGGCATGCCATGGCATGTCTAGCCATGCCATAGCTGCGGCGGTGCACCCATGCTGTGGCATTTGGCCTGCAGTTGCCTCCCCAAGGATTAAACTGAACAAGTGTATGGATCTGTCTATCTACTTGTTTACCTCTACTGCTATTGCTTCCGCAAGGGACACCAGAGGTGCGCTGAGATCAATCCAAAGCATGTGAAGGTGTAAACTAACCCAAACAAGGGCTGCTGCTCTTCATAACTCTGGGTAAGAGCTGCCATGGTTCTTAATTACGTCAAACGCTTGCTCACAGCATACCTACTGGCAGTTGCGTCCGCGCATCCCCGCCCCGCAAGTTTCCCTCCTGTGTGGAACATCATGCCAGTTACCGGCGTTGCGCTGATATGTGGGCCATCACACCAGATAGCAGAGCTTACAAGCTGTTTCCCAAGGTAACCCACAATGCAGTCACCTGGGGCCCCCCGAATTAATAATAACTCGGCAATGCAAGGGGAGTGATATGCATGGATATAGTGAATAATTGAAACGAGGACGTTGACAGTTGGGATTTTAACCGTACTGTTTTGAAAGCTTTGAATCAAAGCACCAACCACAGCAACAGTGACAGCAGTCGCAACGCAATTGCTAGGATAACGGGCACAGAGGAAGCTTGGGGTGTGTTCCGCCAGCCGTCAGGCCTTGCTACAGCTATCCATGGCTTGGGGAGTCACAAACAGATCAGGTCATCACACCCGCCACCCAACAAGTTGTTTACAGTATCTATTCTCGGCACAAGACGTCGGGCTCTGAGCACCGCTTGTAGACACAAACTTTACTCTAGCCTTTTTGAACTAAGGAGATATGTAGTTAACGTCTGCGAAGCACTAGCCAGGCCAATCAACCTCTTCAACATCTGTCTATTCGAGGGTTAGACCCGCACTCTCAGTGGAAGCGTTGGCCCGGCCGCTGGTAGATATGGAGTTGTACGAGACGACCGATGTGGTGCCAGAGAAGGCGAAGTCTGTGAAGCTGCTAGCCCAGCAGCTGGAAGGAGGGCACTGTCATACCAGACAAATCGCAGTAGCCAACAAGAAGAGAGTGCTACTTGGAGGGGCAGCTCACACTTTCCCGGAGACCGCTGCACTGCAGCTGAATCTAACCCAGTGCCAGGAGAGGTTGACAGGTATGGGTCTTGCAACTGCTTACTCTTGCCAGGAGTCCTGGCTGCTAGACATGCCCTATTGTTCCTATGCTTGCTGCTCGGTGTGAACCCCTCCCAGTCCTATGTCTTTACCTGCCAACCAACAAGATGCCAACCTGGTGCAGAATACGAGCTTCGAGCTTCAAACATCCAAACCAGGCTAGCCGAGCTGCAGCAACTGGAAAACACTGGTACTGTCTACTCTGCCCGAGCAGCCACTTTCGAGGCCCTGTCGCTGACTGCGGCCCTTTTTGAAGCGCTCAGCAAAGCAGAGTCAGCAGCAGCTGAAGTGCGTGATATCCAGGGCAGACTCAGTGGGCAGCACTCTGCTCATGACAGTGCGTTCAGCCCCCGCAGCAACCCAGGCAGTCCACGGCGCTTGGCAAGGGAGTGCAGTTCGTCAGGTTCCTGGAGTGAAGCAGAGTGCGGTGATGAGCTGACACAGCACAAGATCCAGTCAGCCCAGGATACGACCAGTACAGCCGAGCAAGGCTTTGGCCTGCTGCATCAAGACCTGACCAAGGACCTCACAGGTGCGTCTCCCAGCCTGCTTCCAGTCTGTGCGTCCACACTGGCCTCCTCTCCTGTGCCAGGTGCACATTATACCTCAGAGTACCTCAGAGAGAAGCGCAAGGTGCAGCCATGCTTACAATCTGTCACCTGTGCAGGTCCTAACACTCCTTCATCTACAAAGTACGGCCAGTCCCGCTCGGATTGCAGCTGTGCTTCACCCACGCACTCGGTTGCGCCAGGCTTGGAGTCCCCAGCTGGTAGGGCCGTGGCTGCAGCGCCTGCCAACTTGCCATATGAGGAGCTACAAGCGCAGCTGCTCGAGGCACATGAGCTTGTTGCACAACTGCAGCTGCAGCTAGGACAGGCTGCTGCACAGGAGAACCACCTGCGGGAGCAGCTTGGCAGCAGCCAGAGGGAGGTGGTGACCCTTCAGCAGAAGCTGGCATTGGCAAATGATGCATGTGCTACCAAGCAGGCTGCCGCGTTCGTCGCCGAGGAACGGCTGCAGGCTTCCATGGGGAGCTGTGCGGCACTTGCCATGCGCGCAGGCCAACTGGAAAGGCTGGTAGCCCGGCTGCAGAGTGGGGGTGGCAGTGATGCACCGAGTCTAGGTGGGCCTGCCACTGTGCGGGGCTCTAGCACCAGTGAGCCTGGCCTCAGGGGTTGGGTGCTGCAACCATTTTCATGGGCCGCTAGTGGCTTGGCATGAGCTCCCAGTACTGTGCGCTCGTGCAAATGACAACTTCTGATGCCCAGCGACATGGCTACATTCTTTCTGTGATCTTTTTATGACTGTTTTGTGACCCGTGATATTATCCCGTTGCGCCTGTGATGCTGATTTTTATTTGACGATCATCTGATACATGTTTTGACTTTGACAGCGCAATCTTGCTTTTGGCTGCACTGGCTGTCAAGTATATTATACGTTGGTATGTGGCGATGAAACCTCTAGAATTACAGCAGAGAGTTGGGCAGTCATGTGGACGGCCTGTAGAATTTTCAAGTACTTTACAGGCTATCAATTCTCTTTTTGTTGCGTGACCCTGGTATTTGGTCAGTTACCTAGCAACGCTTTTCCATTTCTCTAAGCTACATATCTTGTTGATTGCGCCAGGTCGTCTGCTTGTACGTAGAAAGCACTGTGTGCACTTGGAATAGTCTCATAAACTCGGTTCTAGATGCAAGTATCAGGAGATAACATGAGCCAGTATGGATTTAGAAAGAAACGTGCTTGAAGATGAGACAGCTTAACACAGTTTGCATAGTCGCAGTAGGGTGCTACACCAAGCCCACTACTTTTATGCCTTATCAGAAGTTGCCTGTAGCTGCAACCCAATCTATAATGCTATGCACTTGTTCAAAGTGTTCCTTTCTGCCGCAGCCACAGTGCTGCTTGGCACTAAAGCTTACTGCGACAGCCGTTATGCCAGAGCAGTGACGCGTCATTGGTATCTTCGGAATCCCTAACACTGCTAGGTATCCAAGCAAACTGTGCTTGATCCATTGCACAAACAAAATGCTTGGAATAACCAGAGTATGTAATAAACACAAAAAAATAAGTCAAGGGATCCTCCCCGTCTTTGATAATTTGCATCTATTACCTGCATATGCATGCATTGTGCATTGACTGTTTTGCTTAAAGTTGCAAGCACGGTTCACTACGAGCACTCAAGGGTAGGCACCACAGCTGCCTTTACTTTGTGCAAGACTGGAAGGTGATTTGGGCGAAACCTTCCTTTGCTGGGTGCGGTCAGCTCCAAACAACTGCAAATCCGGTTCCACTTCATCAGACTGGGCATAGGCAGCGCGCACTTTAGGCGCATACGCACCTGCAGGCACGTATTCACTAGTGGTGCACGCAATATTCCCCATGATTGCACCAGGGTTGTTGGGGTTGGCAACGTGCAGCCCCCGGGACTACTTTTCTGTGGATCAAGGGGAGACACTGCTGACCCAACTGTGCAACCACTGCGTGAGGGCTGGGCTCACCTCGGTGCCCGTCTCCAACGACGTGGACAAGCTGCACGCTGTGTTTGACGTGGCTCTCACCAGTGGCCTGGACACGCTCATCGTGGACTATGTCTTCAGCGTGTGTGCAGACCCGCTGTTCACATCCAACGACCCCGTGGAGGCCTATCTGATGGACGGGGAGTGTGTCAGGAAGTGGTGTGAGAAGTTCCTGCAGAGGAGCAGGCAGCGCGCACTGCAGCTCAACAGCAAGGGCCTGGCGTTTGCAAGGCACAGCGCAGCGGTGGGGCAGGAGCTGAGCCAAGTCAGCAGTGTGGCTGTGGTGCTCCAGGCCCTGGGCCAACAAGCCACCGGCTCCAACCTGGCAACCTCAAGGTCAGCAACCCTGGTGCACCGGTTAGATGGCTTTGCGCAGCAGCTCATGCCTCTGTGAAGTCAACTTTTCTCACTGGTGGGGTGCGTTCTTGTAGATCTAACGTGGCAGACTTGTTGATGGTTGCCCAACAGCTGCAGCAGTACCTCAAGGTGAGTGGAACAACAGGGCATGACCGCGGGTGTCTCTGTGTGGTTTGTTCACTGTTGCTTGTGCGGGCTGGCTGGCCACATGATTCATACCCGACCTGGTGTGGCGCAGGCCCTGCAGTGGCTTGTGCTGAGCAAGGTGCACAACGACAGTGGGGTTGGGAAGCACAGCTCTGAGCAGGCGTGGAGGGCGTTGGTCAACAAGCGGAAGGCCGCCTCACAGCCGGTCACACTCTTCATCCAGGACACACTCGCCTTGCTGCAGGCCCAACAGGTTGGCTAGTGGTTGCTCCTCATTGGCATTGTAGCTCCCCATGCCAACCTATCTTTGATTGCCTTGCTCACGGTCCCGCCATGTCATGCAGGGGAGCGAGCCGATGCAGTACCCACCGCGGTCCATCGAGAAAGCGCTCGAAGTGTTCCTTGGTGGCCCAACAGCTGCTGACAGCTTGGACACAAAACTGTCTTTCTTCATGTATTACCTGCTGGACTGTGGAATTACCTTTGACGTCAATGACTTCAGGTTGGTGCAGCAAGTTTTTGCTGGTGAAATTACCAGGAAAACTAAAACCAATATCACCTTTGCACAATTGGGGGGGCACGCACCTCATTGGTCAACCTGGCTGTATTGCTGGAAGGCATGTCTTCGCCTTATTTTACTGACCCTGCCGCCCAGGGACTTCTTTGCTCTGCAAGAAGACACCGTCAGGAGATGGCATGCACGGTTCTTGTTGGACGAAGCGGCTCTGGGCGCATCCGCATATGCTGCGCTGGAGCAGGCCTGTGCAATTCTGCCAGGTAAGTAGCCAGTGCTAATGTGACTGCAGCTGGTGGCCACAAGGATCACCCAGACTTGGAATCCATGCATCCATCCCTCCATGCACGGCCAGGGACACTGATCTGCTACATGCGATCATTGCATTGCATTCCATTGCATTTCCCACAGCACTCAGCTAAACCTGCACCATTGCTGCAGGCATAGCTGCCACGGACCTGCCATTCAAGCTCATTGAGGTTGTGTCTTTGAGAGGAGGAACTGACACCGCCCTCGTCATGCTGCGAGCACGGTCAGCGAATGGCGCGTTTGCAAGCAACCTGCAGGAGGCTAAGTCGGGCATGACAATCAAGCTTGAATGTGGGCTGCTGGCAGAAGCATATCTGGAGGTGGGATCAGCATTTGCATGGCATCTCATTTGGCTTCACAGCATGCACGGTGACTGAGTTAAACATGGTTTTGCTTGAAACGGGCTGGGTGATTCGCCAGTTGAGGATATCTTCAACCAACAATGAGCGAGAACGCACTCCATTATGCAGATGAAGCAGTACTGCTCCAAAGTCGGTGATGGCCAGCAGGGGGTGCAACTACAGGATCTGTTTATGCAGCTGTTTGAATGGGCCGCCCAGAATAGCGTCCTGCACAGCATCATTGAGCTCCCTCTGTCAGTAGAGGAGGAAGACATCATTGTCAATTTGCTCAAAAATGAGGGGCAAGGCGGAGCATCAGCATTGCTGCCGTTGTATTACCTGCACCGTGGCCGGATTCCTGAGGCGCTGTACGCAAATGCCAGCATCAGTGGGTCCTCAGGTATGCATGTTGTACACGGATAAGAGCCACCGAGGCGTGGCTAGCATATGCACATGGCAACCTTGGGGGTTTGTGAGCTGCTCTGGTTAGTTTTGCGCATTTTGGGTCAATGTCTGGCTGGGCGAGGACGATGAGCAGGAGATCATCGTGACAATTGATTTCTGATATATGATCATTGTGTGTGCAGGTGCTGAGAATGGCGATGACAGGCTGGGATCACAGAGACTGGAGGTCCTGCAGGCTGCTGCAAGCGTTCTGCCAGCACCACAAAGAGCTTTGCGCCTGAATGAGCTTGCAACTGGTGTCCCGACATTGCAACTTGCTGGTGCTGCTGCTGGCAGTGGGCAGGTGCGATAATGCCGTGGATGGCATGGTACTCGCTTTGCTGCTAGCACTATTGGATGGCCATTGCCGGTGACAGAGGGGGTCGTAATGTTGCGGTAGCTAATCCAGATTGTACCATGCTTCAAATGTGAAGTCCCGATAGAGTGCTGTGTTGATATTATTTGTTGACTTAGGTGTGATTGTTGGTGCATTGCTGCAGGTGGATAGTCTCGGTGTGCCCATCCTGTCAAGCATTAGTATTGCCAGCAGCATCGACTTCCCTGTCCTAGTAGCCTCAGCCACAGATGCGGCCAGCATACCTCTTCTGCCACAGCCAGTTCAACCACTTCAACAGACAGCCCTGGAGGCACTGCATAGAGGGGCGGCTAGCGCTGCGTCCGCAGCCCACAGGGAAGAAGCACCTACCTTTGCCAATAACACTGGCAGCGCTCAACAAATTACTACACCTTTGAGACCAAACACCCTGTTTGGCGAAGCCACAGCTGCAGGGCGGTCGCTATTGTTTTCGGAGGGTGGGGTCTTGCAAACAGGAGAGACAGCAGCAGCTGCACAGGAGGCTGCCCCCTTGAACACACCAGTGTTTGAGGGACTGGAGTCAATTTTGGGTGTCTCGGCGTCTGCCTCCAAGTCAGCAGCACGGCTGAACAAAAGAGCAAGGGTGCACAGCGTTGGGAAAAAGAAGATTGATTGGGACTAACTAATCAACTGAGCTTTCCCTCCTGCACTGCTTCTCCTCGTGGAAAGGTTGGCGGTGCATTTGACTATTGCCATACCCGATGCAGTATTGACATGCAGCTTTGGTCATTGTTACAAGTGATTTTGTAAAATCGGAATATACAAGGACAGCCCTTGTCCAGGAAAGCCTCTTGGGTTGAGCATGGCGCACCCAGGCTCAGTAACATGTCGCTGAATATACACTGCCTATCAAAAGTGCACTTGGCTTGCAAAACCCCACGTTGGCAGCCACCTTCTTGTTGGCAGCAATTAAACAGCAAAAAAACAGAGTGTTCGTTCAGAAGTGTAACAGCAATGAAATAGGAACAGTCAGTTCCAAGCTTGGTATTGCAAGCCGAATACAAGTGGTAAGGAGGGTGCCGGTGACCACACCCTCCGTCCGCTGCTCTGCACGATATTGCAGCACAGGCACTTGACCAAGTGAAGCCCCACACTTGGCCGCATCAGATTTGTACAAGACACAGATGTGGGCAGTAGCTGCAGAGGCCTAATTTGGTGCTACTGACTGCGAGGTGGTGTGGAAACACAAAACCTGCTGGTTTGGCATGTAGCTGCTCTAGAACAAGGAAGTCTTCTTCATTATCCTGTAGAACTCCTCCTCACTGACTTCACCGTCTCCATCCCTGTCTGCTTCGTCAATCATCTCCTGCAGCTCCTCGTCTGTCAAGTTCTCACCCAGCTCTTTGGCCACCCTCTTCAGGTTCTTGAAGGAGATTTTGCCAGTCTCGTCGTCATCGAACAGCTTGAAGGCCTTGACGATCTCCTCCCGAGAGTCACGCTCACCCATCTTTGCTGTCATCAGCTGCAGGAACTCCTCAAAGTCGATGGTGCCTGAACCGTCCTTGTCAATGTCTGCAATCATCTTCTTGATCTCCTCCTTCTTGGGTTCAAAACCCAGTGCCCTGTGCAGCGAGGAAAACCGGTTAGACAGCAACCCGACTGTTCTGGCAGATTTTTGCAAGCTGAAGCAGCCAACCCAAGTTGGGTAGAGTCAGCCTTTGCTGCGTACCTCATGGCAACCTTGAGCTCCTTGGCGTCGATCGTGCCAGACCCATCTGTGTCGAAGAGGTCAAAGGCTTCCCTGCGCAGCACCAGTTGCAAGCTATTCAGCACAGGAAGAGGCAAGCAAGGATGTGTCTCTGGTCCAACGTGTTAACAACATGTCCTGTGACATCTTGCAAAGTAGTTTCTGCAACGCCATGCATTGACCCTGCACAAGGGCGGTATGCATCCCACGTCACGGTGAACTCACCTTATCTCCTGCTTCTGCTCTTCTGTCAACCCAGCAGCCCTGCCCTGCTTCTTGTCCCTGCGGGCAGTGGTAACTGCCTTCCGATAGCTCTGCATGTTTGCTTGCTGGTGCGGTGAGCGACTCAAGGTCAACCACCAGTTGGTGGTCAGTGGAGTCACGAAACCCACGAAGCAGAGGAGTAAGCTTTCGTAGCCTTTGCACGTAGCTTGTGAGCAATGGAAACCACCTCGTTCCAAGAAAGGCTCTTGAAGGAAGGCCAGAAACGCTGTCGAATTTTAAACAGCGAGGGAGCTGTCAAGGAGGTATCATAGGCGAAACCTAACGGGGTCAAACCCTTGGTGAGCAGATCTGGACATAAGAAACGGTATATTGGGGTGTTTTGAGCAAATGCACCCCTACTGATGGTGATTGAAATGCACACTAGGTCGCACCAGCAAACAGGAGCTAGTGCTGCACGCTCTTTGACGGCCGGAATGCCACATGTACTTCGATGCATGCATGCATGTGCATTTGCCAGGTATCCTGCAGCCTAAATGCCACAAAAAGCCACAAGACCAGTCTGACTGTGACAACACAAACCGTTCACAATGACTTCTCGTTTGCTGGCAATCACAACCGGTGGCACCATATTCCAAGGCCATGTGCCAGCCTCTCAACGCATGGAGCTGACTTCCGAACCTTCCACCTGGCTAAAAACCGTGGAAATCAGGCTACCTGCTCACATACACAGGAACGTTGGATGGGGTGGTGTCGCAGCTTGCTTATCACAAGGCTATGAAAGCACCTATCCGCTCACTTGCTTTAGGGTGGTGATATCAGGATGCTTGTCACCAGGTGTACCTTGAATAGCCAAGACTAACCCGAGACTAGTGACCCGCAGGCCTGTAGAGGTTGTCGAGCTTGCTGTGAGGTCAGGGGCTGAACTTGTCTTCGATACAATTTTTGCCATCAAGGACATTGTGACAGAGCAGTTGGCAGGTGACTGGCATGCAGTTGGTAACAGTAAAGCAACACCCTGCTTGCAGCCTAGCTTGACCTGCTGCCTTTAATATTGGCCCTGCTGTGTAGTGCCAGAGATTAATTTGCTGTGCCAAGCCTGTGTTTACCCTACTGCATTCATCAGCGGTGTACGTCTGCACAAAAGCAGGTCGCAGTGGCTGCGCAGTGCTTCTTGTCAGACACTTCATTGTGTTATTATTGGTGCAATACGTGTACTGCACTAGTGGAGCGCGTATAGTCGCTTGCGGTTAGTACTAAACACATGCCAACGTGCTATTGATGGTGCACACACATGAACACAAACGCGTGGCATGCCATCCGCACATAGTTTGACTCCAACGCCTGCCAGGATCCACTTTGTCTCCTCCTTGACTTAGCTTCCACAGCTGTCAATGAAGTACCCTAGTGCTTCCAAACCTGAGGTTTGATATTTTAGGGTTTAGAACTTCTAAGTAGCAACAACCTCTGTTGCGTGTGGTTATAGCAGTACTCCACAGAATTATACCTCTTTTTTGCTTACAATTGCAAAAATGTTTGATGCACTGTCAACCTTTCCGCAGACTTTGATGGCTTTGTGGTCATCACCGGCACAGACACTCTGGAGGAACTGGCCATCTGCCTGAGCCTGCTGCTCAATGCTGCACTGCTGCAGCACCAAAAGTCGCTGGTGGTGACGGGCGCCATGAAGCCTCAAGACATCACAGGCTATGACGGGGTTGCAAACGTTGAAGACAGCTTCAAGGTACCGTGCCAGCCTTTGTTGCACCCGCACAATGCACAAGCACTTTATTATATCAGCATGGTGCGTGCATGAATCTTCCTCAGGATCACGCACGATGATGGACCTTGCGCATGGGTAAACACCATGACGCCAGTGAAAAATGTGATGCCATACACGCTGTCTGTTGGTTTGCCACCATGGTACATCAAATCGGATTATCTTTCCCACTACCCCCGCCGCTTGTTTGTGCAGGTTGCTGCATCGGTTGAAGCAAGTCAATCAGGGACCCTGGTTGTTATCAATGATGACATCCACCTCGCCACATATGTGCGCAAAGCAGACAGCCAGTTGATGGGCGCTTTCCAATCGCACCCTGGACCCATCGGTAGGATTTGTTGTCAGCTGCAGCTGCCTTGGAACCGCGCACTGCCATCTGGTGTCTGCAAGCATGCCAGGGGCACAATGGCAGGCCCCGAAATCACTGGGCAAAAAGTCCCAATTCTGTACTGATGTGTAATCCCGCCATTTATCTTGTACCTGGTGGTCAACCTGTGTGATGATTTTTTGTTGTATCATACTATCAGTAATCTCAATTAATGACACGCCAAGTATTGATATTCCATGTATAATTGTTCACCTGCACGAGGTGTGTTGATGAATGCGGATTATCCTTTCATGCAGGGCAGATGAGGGTGGGAGTGCCAATGTTCTATTACCAAGCGCCTGTCAGCCGTTTTGAAGATTTCTCGTCACTGCTACTGGCTGATTTGCGCAGCAGGGTCTGCATCTGGACAGTGACTGTGTCTACTTTCCTTCCCGAGGAGCTGCTACATGCCATTGATGGACTCGTGATTGCAGGTGAGTACAGGTAGCGCACATGAGGTATAAGAAACACGCATTTGATCAGAAGAATCTTGATACATGAAGCAGTGCATTGATTCGATCTGGAAAGCGTATACGGTGTACATCATAGTCGTTGGGACTCATCTATGGCTGACCAGACTCTGTGTCTCAATCCCCACTGTCAGTGTCTCAATCCCCACTGTGCTCCCCACAGGGACAGTTCAGGTATGTTCAGCTGCTTGGCAGCACAAGTCCCTGGCGTCATGCAGACTGTCGGAAGTATTTTCACCGCACCACGCCACCACTTGCAATTTGTAAATGGACAGTATCAATAGCGATCATCAGCGCTGCCGTCGCAGCTGTCAAATATCCAAGATCAATTTAATTGGACTGACTTGTGGCTGCAGGTGCAGGAACGGGGAGCATCCCACATCAACTTGTCGATCTCTTGTCGCCCAAGTGGACCTCCCAGCTGCCGATTGTCCTGGTTACACGATGCGCCACAGGATCAAACTACGACGACTTCCTGTACAAAGGCAGCAAAGACAAGTACGAGTCCAAGGGCTTCACTTTGAGCGGGTATGAGAACTTGAGTGCTATACAAGCCAGGAATCTCCTCATTTTCAGAATGTCTCTTCCAAAATCCAAGCCCGACAGCATGGTGAGGATACCATCGGATGACCCACTCATTGGGAATGCCATTGACCCTGTGGGGTTCAACTTGATATTTCAGTGACACATAATCAGATCCAAAGAGTTGTCTGTGCTCTTTGACAAGCACCCTGTCGCCGACGGCATACATATGCAATTCAATCAGACCGTGACGGTGTACATATATGCAATTCAATCAGACCCTACACTGCGCACAGCTCGCCATTGCAATGGACCAATGCTGTTGATCCCGAGAATTAATTGCTGACGTGCCATATGGCGGGCCTGGTACTAGTCAAACCATGCCATGTATTCATATATACGTTTACACCATACGGTATCCTACTACAAGCGGTCATCGTGCATCGTGATCGAGGCCCATGACTAGATGCCCATAATTTGCATTTTGCAACGCCAAATGCACGCAAACAGATATAGCCTATATAGTACACGTGTCTTTTTCAGGCCCCTTTGGAGCAACCACATGTTGAACTGTATGAAATCTCAGCCTGATGTTCCTTCTATTGTTGAGACTAAAACTAGGCTAGAAACGATTTGGCTAGAACTAGGCTGTGGCTAGAGGTCTTGGAAATGAAAATGTCTGCTGTACTAAGCATTAGCTAGCGTTATGCCTAGGCTAATACATCAGCTAGTATACGATAAAAATCTGCAGGCACAGCAATGCACCAGAAAATAGGGCAGCAGTAAAAGTGACAAATTCAAATGGATTTATGCATGCATGCGGGTCATTGCATGATGCATTTGTAAGTACAAAAATTTGAACGATTTGTGTCGTCAACTGTAAATTGTCATTGCCACGTGCGTGGAACCCATTTGTCAAGAATTTTCACAAAATCCCTTCACGGATACTAAGTACCAAAGTCTTAGTCTAACAGTTATAACGTAAGCTGTAGTACCATGCAAGCCCCTTGAATGAACGCCACTGGCGGACGACTCCCTTTCCCAAGGCTTGGGCACGATATCGCACATTTATTTGAAAACACAAATAAACCACATAAGAGATAAGAAAATCAGTAAAATACATGCAAAAATTATATAAACGTTGCTATGTCACGGAAAGCATGCGTAATCATGGGTGTGTCATTGTAAGTCATTGCAGTGCTCCAGCTGGAATCATGGACAGGATAAAAAAATATGGTCAATCAGGTACCATCACACCAGCACTTCTGGCATCAGGTCAATTGAATTTATTTGAGTTTTGAAGCCAATGTGGAGTCACTGCCGCAGTGCTGCTATCCCGGGTACATCAGTCCAACAGGTGCTCATCGACAGATACACCCAGCTGGAGCCTGTGGGTAGCCACGCCACGCCACCACTCTAGATCTACGCGTTGGCATGGATGCGGCGTGAAGATACGCGTGTGGGTATTGGCCTGCTGGCGCTTGCAAGCTGAGGGTAGGGGCCGCCTAGCTTTGGCACTGACGCAACGGTGGCGCCTGTTTGCGAGCCTGTGGGGGAGAATTTGGAGATGTTCTCGCCCATCCTGGGCCTCTTGCTCTTGGGCACCTTTTTGATCTTGTAGTTCATCTTGAACACAAGCTGGCGGTACTTTTTTATGTCGGGATCGATGTCCTTGTCCTTCCTCACCTGAGAGGCAGTAGATTGCTGTGCGGCGTCCATGGACTTGCAAGTGATGCATCCAAGTGACGGTAATGGTTGGTGATGTATCATGTTGTGTATCCAGTGGTGGGCGCATCATGAGTGGTAGGTGGTGGGTAGTGCTGTGGGTCTTGTGCATGCAAGCATACAGAGGCAGTATTGAGACATTAGGAACGCATTTTCACTGGATTTTGTAGACTGGGCAACAAAAGCGGTTTCCCCCACAATTTCCTTCTTATTGAACCATCAACCGTTGGTCCCCCTCAAATGACTGATACTAAATTGCTGGCGGTGGCATCACAGTAACACCAGGTGGTAACACAAGCCAGCCCCGGCAGTGGCTTCACCTTGAGGATGTTCCTCTCCTGCTCCAGCGTCTGCAGGCACAGTGCCACAATCCAAACCTTAAACCCTAAACGCTTAAACCCTTTGACAGCGGCCTCACCTTGAGGATGTTCCTCTCCTGCTCCAGCGTCTGCAGGCACATCTCGCGGTGCACGGTGTTGGAGGTGTCCGTGCCGGGCATGAACTGCTTGGTCTTCTCAATCAGCTTGTCCAAGCTGTTGCGCTTCCTGAAGGGCCAGCGGCCAACTCCCTGGGACCTGCAGATCTTCTTTAACGTGGTCACACCCACCGAGAGGCGGATGGCGGCATCCTGCAGGAGGGAGCATTTCATCATTTGCTAATCGATTGCCGAGATGTGTAATGGCAATGCAGTGCGTTGGAGACACAGCGCAGGGATGGTTGGCAATTGCTGCACAATGATAGCATCGGTACGATGACAGCATTGAAAACAGGGTTGAAAATATATCCTCCTGGGTCACGGCTACTGCAAAGGCACAATTGCAACTGCCACTGCTAAGTGCTGTCAGCCACATGTCGCAACACACCAGGACTAGTCAGTTTTAGGGTTTAGGGTTCACCGGCTGGCTCACCTGGATTGGCAGGTCAAAGTACCCCCCTTCCTCCAGGAATGCCAGGGTGATGTGCTTGGTGTTCTTGCGGCGCTTGACCCTGGCGCCGTTGCTGCACACCTCACCACCCTCGCCTGCATCACGGTCATCATCTGCACCCACATGTGCCACGTCACAGGGTGTAAGAATCAGGGTTTAGAATCTAGGGTGCACCCACATGACGCCATGTCACATATTGTGTAAGCTGGAACATGCCACACCCCACTGCCCTGGGTAAGAAATACTAATGGTGAATGGTCTGACCACCAGCGCGCCAATCACGCCACATTACTACACATGCGTACCAAGCCAGCTATGTTGTACAACAGCCACATGCACGGCTACTGAGCATGGCCAGGCGCAGCATTGTAAACAGGTTTACGGAGAGCTAAAACATGGCAACCGCTTCACAACTGTACAGGGGTGCAAACTGGGTAGAAGCGGCCATTGAGGAATGCACTCCACCTGAGAAACGCACATGACATGGCAGTGGGCAGTTAAAAACATAATCTGATGGTATATAGACATTATCAGATGAACTAGGAGCATACCTTCGTCATCCTCGTCATCCTGATCGTCAAAGTCCTCATCCTCGCTCAGCTCATCGCCAGCAGTGAACAAATTGCTATGTGCGGGGCGTACCATGCGCCGCCCACGACTGCCGGGGGTCACGCTGCGGGGGTCGAGGTCTGCGGCTGAGCCGTTGCGGCCAATGGCTGACAGCCCCAGGGCACTGCCGGGCTGCGCACCCTTGGTGGGGGTGACGTGGCTGCCTAGGGCCTTGTGGAGGGCTCCGTCCTTCAAGCTGCAGAGGGGGATTAAGATGGGGTGATTGAGTGGCACATTGGGGGGGACTGTCACAGGGGCTGGTGAGCAGTTAGTGCATGCAATGGCGCGTTTGCAGTTTTCAAGGCCCTTGGAAAACGAATAGCATGATCACACTTGCATGGTCATGTCATGTCATATCATCATTCACATGGTCCATGTGATCGCATGGACATGGGTGGGCGGCACTCACGGGAGGCACATTGCCATGGGCGAGTCTGGCGACTCCGGCTGCCAGGTGTCACCCTCCACGATGATGTCATCAGGCTCCTGGCCCAGGCGCATGGTCAGCACCTCCTCGAGATCCGATGGCACACCAGAGGCGCCGATGCTGGCAGCGTAGATGGCCAAAGACTGCAGCAAAGAGGGAAAGGTTGGTCTATTGCATGGCCACTATTGTGGGTTGTGGATGGGAGACATGCATATCTTGGAGTTGGGACAGCAGGAGTGAGGGTTAGGGTGTAGGGTTTAAGGTTTGGCATGTGGGGACCCAAGAAAGAATTGTGCAAGGCCTCCAATCAAAAGGCAGCCACCCGCCAGCTTTGCATGCACCCCAGCACACCGCCTACCGCCCACATGCCCTCCCCACCTTGGCGCTCATGGTGCTTGCCCCCTTGATGACCTTGCTGTAGGAGGAGATGTGCGTCTCACCCTCACCAAGCCCCGGGACAGCAGTCACCGTGCAGCGCATGTCCACCTCCTGCTCATCCCTGACCGACTCCCGAGCGATGGTGTCAGCCACATGCTTGGCCACGCAGTCCTCGTTGCTGTCCGAGTCATCCTCTTCATCTTCCATGTAGTCCTCATCATCGTAATCGCTATCGTGGTACTTGACGCGGGGCTTGGCGCGCGTCTGGCGCTTGGGGATGCTGCCTGCACACAAATGTGCGGGAACCGTTGGTTGGGGAAGATAACAATGGGTGGGATGGCGTGGATGGAAGCTTGCTGATGATGCGCATCTACAGGCTGTGGGAGCAAGATATGCATGGAGGGTGGAAATCCCTAAACCCTAACCCCTAATTCCCTAATAAAGAAAGCGCTGACAACGTGCACAGGTTGGTAAACACGGGGCTCAATTGAGCACAGAAAGCACGCAGTGGCAGAGTTGCAGCTATGAGAGGGTTAGGGTTTAGGGTTGGCAATGGTGTAGGGTTTAGGGTGCGCACCACTTGGAGTTGCGGCTGTCGCCTTCCTCTTGCGGCCCCTGGGATGGGTGTACGTGATGGCGCTGCGCCTGTGGGTGGCGGTGACGGCGGAGCTGATTTCATCCCCGCTGCAGCTCCTGGCGTGCCTCCCTGGCTTGGTGCCTGTGCCCTTCCGCTGTGTGGCGGGCAGGTAGAGGCTGGGCTCAGACGCTGCGGGGGTGGACTGGGACCCTGCGCCTGTGGCGCTGACCTCTTTCATGCAGCTGTTCTGGGACCCGGTGCTGGTGAAGGGTTTCTGGGGAGCGGCTTGGGGCTGGTTGGCGATGTTGAGGGTGGGGATTGGCAGCACGGGGCTGAGGGAATAGGGGTGGCCTTGGCCGCCCATGTCGCCATAATGGTGCCACTTGCTCTCATCGAAGATGAAGGGCTGCACGCAGAGTGGGTGGTTACAATAAGGCTCAAGGTTGATATTAATCAAACAAGCATGATAGGGCCACTGTGAGACATGACTTCAGTGCACAGTTAACATTGCCAAGGAGGCAAGATGCCACACATGCCCAAGGCCAGTGTTGTCGCTGTATATCCAAGTTACCTCGTCAGCAAACGCGGGCTTGGTGACGTCAAGGCAGATGTTCTCCAGGAGCTTGGCAGCTGCCTGCGCGTCAGGAAGGTCCACCACACAGGCTGGCAGACCATGGTCAGTCACCATCGCCTTGGTGATGCGCGGGGAGGCCTCGTTCAGGAACGGCATGTTCACAAGCGGGCTCAAGTAGGGAGAAAAGTCGCTTGGTACCCTTGGGGTGGCCCTGTTTGAGGCCTTGGTGACTATGGCTGTGAAGGCTTCGGGGGAGCGGGGGCTGTGTGGAGCTGCTGCAGTGCTGAAGCTCAAGCCCGAGACTGCCTGCTGGGATCTCGCCCGTGGGAGGGTGGTCAGGCAGTCGGTGGCGAGGCTGGGGCTGCCAGAGCTGCAGGGTGTTGGGGCCATGATCACAGCGCTGCGCACGTGGTGGAGAGGTGGGCTCTGGCTGGCACAACTGCAGGCGGAGGCCCTCTGGGGAGCTGCTGGTGCGCCAGAGTGGGCCTCCAAAGGGGCTGCTGGGGCGCTGGAGAAGACCATCTTGAGCTGGGGCACTGGCTTCAGTGGGCGCTCGCTCAGTAGCCCTAGGCAAGCAAAAACATGTCCCATTTGGTAGGCAGCAAACAAGCGAGGGGATTGTATAATCATGACCGGAAGTTAGTCATGTATATGCGGTTGCAGTTGTCCAAGGCGTTTAATTAAGTAGAAGCGCAGGGCTGCATCAACGGAAGGGTGCGTGCGTCGTGCAATGCGGCGATGCTGTCTCGCGAAACTTCGCGATCAGGGTGGACCGGGGTCCCACATCTGCCCACATGCGCGCACCTGGTGTCATCAGGCTGAAGCGCACTTGCGTGACGCCAGCCGGCAGCAAGGTCAGGGTCAAGATCTCCGAGGCTTTGCCGCTGATGTACATGGTGAAGAGGTGTGTGTGTGCCTTGGCGTTCGAGAAGGTTGGTGGTTGTTGCCAATCAGAGGAGGTGCGATCGTCGCCGGGTCTGGGTAGTCTGTATCTATGCAAGACTGTGACCTTAGACGCCGCTCCTAGGCGTTTATGGCGCCCTTATTCTGGGTGGCTGCTTCTGTCTAGGGAGCCGTGCCAATAGTGTATCATAAAGGCATGGTGGGACATATCCAGCCCGATTCGCTCATGCCAGGCTGCCAGCGACCTTGGGCAGTTGCGATGCTCCGGGCTTGCCGCTTGATGATAAGCTAAAAGCCTGCACAGGTGGGCTACACGTTATGCTCGTAGCATAGTTGTTGCGCAAAACACTCTGGGACCCCACTGCCCCACGCTGAACAGGTGCATGCCATATGGCCCCATCTCACCCAACGAGGGAACCAGCCAAAGTCCGCTTGCAGGCCCACGTGCAGGTAGGTTCTATACACTTCCACATATCCTGATACTTACTGGCAGCCTGCGTTCCTACGGCAGCAACTCACAATGCGTCACTGTACCTTTTCAAGGGGTGACGAGCCAGCTGGGTTGGAGGCAGCAGCCCCGCCGGGGTAAGTCTAGAGGGTGCAGCGGGTGGACGCCGTGCCTTCCTATTTATCGCCACTAAAGCTGGGTTTACTACACTAAAGGCATATGGAGGTGCCACAGAACGTTCTTGGGCTTCGTGCAAAGCGCAAAGAACGAAGCAAAACAGGGTTGCCGATAAGGCCGCTTCGGTCTGGTACGCCCGAAAGTGCGTGGGATTTTTATTCCTTGACTGTCACAGGTACAGTTCGAATCCCGGGGAGGCGTCGATTGTAGAACTTCCCGGCAGATTTTGTGGCGTTAAAAGGGGAAAATTGCTACTCAGTCAGCTACAAGGAGCAAAGCTTCAGTACGACCAGGTTGAGCTCTTCAGTGGAGAAGTTTTCTTGCCTCAGGATATGGCATCTCAACCTGGCGCCGCCGCTGGGCATTACGATGGCACATTGGGATGGCGCATTTGAAATGGCGCCACACCTCAGATCATGAAGGATCCTAACGCCTTTCATACAGGAACATCAAGAGTCCATCTGTCCATGTTGGTATCCACCACAACCTGATATGATCCAAATCCCACTAGTACATCTACAGGCAAACTTGTTTACAAACGCAAGAAGCGTGGGGCCAGACTGAGGTGCAACTGTCGGCCAACTGCATCCGCAACGTCACAAGTCACACGCCAGGAGGCAAAAACTACCCAAGTGAAAGGGAAGAAATAGATAAAACAAATGCATGCATACATATGCTTGATGTCAATATTTCACAAACGTGGCATGCTGTACACATGCTACGCGGCACAAGCCCACACGCCCTGAAACCATGATGAAGAACTCAAAAGAGAAACTGGTGCTTGAATAAAGCCTTTCTGATGATTGTAAATGTAAGATATTATAGAAAAATACCAGTGCAACCCCACGCACTCGCACCACTGCACCCTGCAGTTATTGCCAATATTGCCACGTATGAATTTTGCATACATTAATAAACTGTGTGCCTTACCCGCGTTAGCGCTGAACGCACCCTGCTCTCAGTGCTGAACGCACGCTGCCCTCAGATTTGCTTGGTTTTGATTCTGTCTGCCACGCCGCAGGCTGGCAGCACCTAGCGGTCTGCGCTGCGCTGGCACAGGTCCCTGTGCAGCAGCTGGTGGAAGTGGAACATGGGTGTCTCCCAGCGTGGGGCATACCTGCGCACGAATAATTATTGAAATGAATAAATTACTACGATTCTCATCTTAAGTACCTGCACACAGCCTCAAGAACCAGGATGCCGATGCATCGTGGCGGATGATGGTTGTGATGATGTGCTATCAAGTGCACATCATAAGAGTGCATGCCAAACTGCTCGGCGCAGCATGCTCAAGGCCGACTGCTTATCTCGCCGTGTTGCTGGAATGCACTACCTATGTGCATATGGATGCCCAGGGTCCTTGAATGCAGCAGATGTGTATGATGCGATGTGATGTATGTGGCATAGCATCAGTGCACAAGCTTGAAGCTACCGTACACCATATGGCATGCAAGGGGTTTTAGGGTTTATGGTTCGCCTTGGTACAAAAGATCGAACATGCACGTGGGATTAATGCACGCAAGCAATGCATGCATGCACGTGGGATTCTTAACGCATGCACGCAATGCATGCACGCAATGCATGCCCTATCTGCAATTGTGAAGCAGAATTCAAGACCGGCACAGCAGGAATGACTTTGCAGCAGCCACACCAGCTCCCTACCTGCCCGCTTGATACACCCCGCAGGCCAGGTTGCGCTGCACCACATCGCAAATGGCCATATCCTCCCGCTGGACCACATCGCTGCAGTTTAAGCTCTCCTGTATGTAGTCAGTGTTGCCTTCCACCATGGCAAGGGGGGCGAAGAAATCGTAGACCACCCGGCAGCGGTTGGCGGCCAACGGCAGCACGATGTTAATCTCCATGAGTCCTTCCCCGTAGATGTTGACCATGAAATTTGGGTAGAGCCAGGCGTAGAAGGGCGGCTTGCCTGCAGGTGCGGGGCATAGCAAGTAAACAGCGTTGTGCTGCATGAGGATTGATGCTCATTTTCATCGCATGCCCATGAGACTAGATCCATGGGCCCATGTGTGGCATCAGATATAAAAAGCGCCAGCATTAATCACAGCTTGTATAATGCAGATTGCCGCAGCGTAATACCCATATCAGGTCACAGCGGCTGGCATGCCGGCATGTGTTGAATGCACTGCCCTGGTGCCTTCTCATGCAAGGGTGCAATTGAAACCAAGTTCCTGCTTTGAGAGTGCTGCGCCTAGGTGTCTAAAAGGTAGGCATTCTCCACCTGCCAATAGCACTGATGCGGACATGCATGCATGCGAGCGAACACTTGCCTGCCGTGCGCATGTCAAAGTCATTTGGCACCGCATCTGCCTTGGCTGCCTCGCTTGTCTGCACATTGACCACCTCATACACCTTGCTGTGGTAGGTGTCCATGTCAAGCGCGTTGGTGAGGGCGGGGTGCACAACCGCCACGTGGTAGCCGCCATCCTGTGGGACAAGGCAAGGCACAGGTCACACCAGATAAGTCGAATAAAAACCCAGGAACCGTTAGGCACAAATGCACACTAGTGAACATTCCAGAGAATGCCATCCGTAGATGAAACCTCTGATGATTTCCATTGCTGCGGTCCTCTCCATGATTATGCTGCATTTCTCCATGCATTTGCTGGTATTGGCCTTATAGGGCATCCATACATGGCAAACAACCATGGCAAATTTTCCAGAGCACCAAATGCAAATTGCGCACCAAATAGTTGTCCAGGTAGACCTTCCAATTGCAGTTCACATCATACTCCACCCTTGTCACTGACACCAGCGAGGGCTCATTGATGCCCGCCGCAGCAACCGCGGCGCCACCTTCCCCAAGCCAGCTCTCAATATCATGCGTTGGAGGGGTGCTGCAAATCACAATGGGCCATTAGGGCACAGATAGCACCATACACAAAACGGCAATATGCTCAATTTGTGACTGGTATATATGTGTCCATATTACATATCCATATCTATCCGATAGCTGTTCTGATTGTGGTGGTGAGCCGCACGTGGTATGTTTCATGCCTCGATGTGTGTGGGTGTGCCAGTGTCATGCACACATCACACAATAACAGAATAATGATGAAAGCCTGCCGCAACGCCGAAGCGCCATAGACAACTCCCGGGCGGGGCGATTTCCCGGTCCCGGGGAGGCATGCAAAGTGCAAATCGCGCTCTGAAGGCAAAGAAAATTCACATCACACCTGCCAAACCACAGGAAGATGAAGGGGCCAAAACTTTGGAGGGGGATGGGGGTGAGGCAGAATTTCGAGGGGTCGAAATGCTTGATACCCTCAATCCCTGGGGCGCGGCGCAAATCCCCCTGCAAACCTGCACAAAGCAACAAACCCCCGGGTCAATCCAGTACCACAAAGCCCCGCTTGCAACCTTGCCTGCCTAGAGTGAAGCAGAATGCCAACATTCAATGCATAATTTGTGCAAATCTGTGTAATCTGTGGAATATCTGGGCTCACCAAAAGTCCACCCATGGTAGCAGCAGGTGAATTGCGACTTGCGCCCTTCACCAAAGGCAACCTGCCCCGCATGGTGTGGACAAACCTGCAAGCACCCAACATATTACCACACGCTGACAACTTATTGAACGGTGGCGCAGTGCCAACGCCCCCCCACTGGTATTAGCAAAACAAAAGAAAACCGCTACATTTTAGCATTTGCTGCTTGAGCAGCATGCGCAGACACCTGGCTGTAGCCTGGCTACAGCCTTTAAAAAACCGCTGAAATGGTATGCAAGAGCAAGAGAATTGCTGTGAGTTTGACGCACATTGTAGAAGGCTTGCAAGGCCCCGCTGCCGTCCCTGCACACCACGTAGGGCACCTCCATGAATAGCCCCGTGAAGTAGTCCCCTGCTTCTTGCAATCCAATAGAGGTGCCCACCGCCTGCAGCCAACCCAGACAGCCACGCGTCAGCAACCCCCCGATTAGGGTTCAGGGTTTAGGGTTTGCGGTTCACTTGCAGGCAAACCCATGCAGTAACTGCAGTATTATTGACTGAAGACAACAGCACACGACAGCAGACTACCAACAACAGAAAGCACAAATTCAATGACAACTGTCTTCGTTTGTGCTTGCTGTTCTTTGTGGTTTGCTGTCGGTTGCTGTTCACGTAAGTCAATAACCTTGCCGTCTCGGGCAGCAAGGGACTGCTTGGCTTCATGGATACCTGCCAGTTTCTTTTGAACACCAGCTCCTCCTCGATGTCTTGCATTGAAGGGCTCACATACCAGGACCGCGGAATTGTGTGAGCCTACGCAGGCAGATAGGAGGGGAAATGAAAATACAAGTGCCTGCTCTTCCAACCCTACCCTACTCATTTATCTGGTGGCTGTCAGACAGAGGCTTTGCTACCCAAGCGTAATCATTTAACCACGCTGGATATTTAGTTACCTCTTCAATTGAAAGACCTGCACTGGGCCAGTCTTCGCACCGCAAAGGCTGCTGCGTGGCCTACAGTGCAGGAGGTGTTGCTTACCTCGCCAAGGGGTGGTGTACACATGTTTGCAGCAATGTGGTCTGCAACCGCGAAGGGTGGCATACCTGTGTGGGTTCGCGGGCGGCCACATGGCACACCAACGGTGGCGTGATGTGCTGGGGTATGTGCTTCGTGGCAAACCTGTGACCCCGGCGTTTGCTGGGTGCAGTGGGCGATAGCAGTGGAGGGACCCCTGAACTGCATATTACAGTGCCCACTCCTTGCCCAATCATTGGCTTGGTTCCGGTAGTTCAAAGGCTGTTTATAGTTGCCAATTGGAAGACAGCTGTTTGCGTGTTGTACAGAGTAGGTACAAGGAAAAATGTTTGCTGCATGCATGCATGCATACGGAGCCAGCGACTCCACAACTAGACGTGATCTCACAACACAACACCGCGATTGTCCACAAAGAAAGAAGGTACGGACGTCACAACCGGTTTGGGTTTAGGGTGTGCGCATAATCCTTTAGCGTACCCACTGGCTACGTAACCCTGGCTCTGGTTTGGAAGTTCACTTGCTAGGGTTTGATATGGGCCCTTGGAGTAGGGTTTCGCAAATGCCCTTCAAGGCTGTAGGATTGGTCGCAGGGCATGCCACCTCTTGGACTGGAGCTCCAGCCTAGGCAGGGTTCTGTAGCTAGCTAGCTTTTCAAGCTAAACCTGCTGGTGAGCATGATTACGGCAGGCCAATATAGGCTTGGTTTGAAAGCTGTGAGTTGTGAGTCAAGAGCTCTGAGCTGCTTTGAAAATCAATTTGTGTTTATCTTGAGTGAGAAGAGTCGAGGGCAAAAATTACAAGCTTTGAACGTGCCCAGCTTGCCGACACCTGTATGTGCATGCAACGCCTTGAGCTGGTATTGTAGTACCCTAAACCGTAACGCTAAACCCTTGCTGGTCCCTGGGCCACCAACTGTCATCCTAATCGTTTAGGATCCAAAACAACAGGGCGTGCATCAAAGTAAACAAAGTACTTGTGTTTAAATGCTCAACTTGAGCGCACTGAAAACACGCCACAGCCGCAGTCATGGGATCAGCACCCAACTTGCAAAGGAACAGTCACGGCAGGAACAAATAAACAACAAAACTGTGCGCCAAAGAAAGCACCCCACACCTCCCCTCATCCCACAAATTTTGTCCTCAAGACACAAATATAGCAGAATTCAGAGAAAGAGGCAGAGCCCAAAACATGGCGGGAAAACTACCACCGACACAGCCTAATGCAATGTGGGTGGGCTTGGTGAGGACACAGGTGCATTGCAACAGCTGTGGCCACTAGAGCCCAGATCAACTTCAGGGTAACAACAGACCAAAAGGCCAAACTACAAGCGTCCAAAAGGCCGTGCAAAGCATAGATAGGTAGCGCGTATTGATGTGTTGTCAAAAGTGTGCATGGTCGTCGGCGCACAGACCCTTCTGGCACCCACGGCTGTGCCCCGGTGAACATTACTTGCCAGTCAATGAGCCCGATGAGCTCAGGACAACTGATCGGTTGGGATGACGTAGTCTGGGATGTATGAGCAGATGCGGGCAGACCGCTTGTTGTGCTCAGTCACCAGCTCCTGCACAACCAAGGAGCAAATACGAGTAATTTGGTTGTTTGGTAATACTTCAATCTTCATTAGCAAATAAGCAAGACCAGGCAGTGCAGAGACCCCATAACCCTGAACAATGCATCGGTCCAGAAGAACCCTGAACCCTACGACAGCGCCATGCCCCAGAATAGCCAATGCCCAACAACACACCACTCCAAAACACATCCAGGCGCTGGCCATACCTCCACATCGATGGTCGTGAACTTGCCATTCTTCACCACCACATCGCCATTGATGAGCACCCAGTCTGCTGAGTCAGCACCCGCAGTGCACAGTACCAGCGCAGCCACTGGGTCGTACAGGCCACCCGCAAAGTTGACGGTGTCGGTGCGCCACGCGACAAAGTCGGCGGCGAAGCCGGGCGCAATCTCGCCGATGTCGGTGCGGCCCAGGTTCTTGGCGCCCCCTTTGATGGCGATCCGCAGCGCCTCCCTGGCACTCAAACCCTTAGGGTTTCCTGCAGTAAAAAGCGCGGGTCATGACAGGCAGCAGCACCTGGGAGGCAGTACTTTGCCCAGATAGCTGGTGATGAGGCCTAGTGCATTCAAACTACATGCGGTTGCCAGGCGCCTACCTACCACCTGCCCCATGCTGCCGCAGCATGGACAAAGGAAAGCAGGATTTGGGATTGTGGATGCAGGGTGTAGGGTTTTCCCTTGCTCACCTGCCGCGCGCTGCAGCAGCATGGACATGCGCGCCTCCATGAGTAGGTGGCCTGCGTCCGACGATGCGCTGCCATCCACCCCCAGACCCACGTTCATGCCGTTGTCAAGCATGTTTCGCACAGGGCAGATGCCTGCGGGGCCAGGTGGCAATCAGCACAAGTGTTGCATGTTAGCAGGTCATGACTAGCTTGTCACTTGGGGACGCTGACCGTCCTTGCAGTGCCCGATCACGGTAGGGCACACGCGATTTGATGCCACAGCAACAGGTGCAATGCGCATGCACATTCGACTGGCAGGACAGGGGCAAAGCGTGGGTCAGGAGGCAACATGCACATGATTCTGGGTGACAGCACTGTCTGGGCTGCACACCTGGTGCCATGTACACATCTAGGATTTTAGGATTAAGAATCTGTGCTGCTGCGCACCTGACGCCAGCCGCAGGTTGGAAGAGGGGCAGTGCGCGATGCCGATGCCGTTGGCTGCAAACTCCTTCATCTCCTTGTGGTCCAGCATCACGCAGTGCGCAAACCAGCAGTCGTCCTTGTCCCAGCCCACGCCCCTGGCGCACAACACATGCTCTCATCAGCAACAAGCAACAGGAGAACAGCATGTACCACACCAGCGCGGTGCTTACCAACGGTATCCCACAGCGATACCCATATCCAACCCCACCCAATTCAACCTGCCAATGTATCAACCACGCCCCCCAGAACCTCCAGACATCCCCCAATTCCTGTTGTTGAGCTCATGTTGTGGGATCTTTCAAGGTCCTCCTCCCCCATCCCCTTTTCATCAATCCCCGCAATCCTCACCAGGGCAACGTGTCAATGCCGGTAAACACATATCAAACCCCCGCGTCTTATTTCATGAAACCCAACACCCCTCCCCCTCCCCATGTCACTCACTTGATGTACTCCCCTGGCCGGCAGCCGTAGTACTCCTTGGAATACACAATGTCCTCTTGGTTCTCAGCAAGGTGCGTGTGCAGCCGCACGCCGGGGTACTCGCGAGCCAGCTTGGCCGCGGCCCGCATGAGGTCATCTGTAACGCAGAATGGCGCGCAGGGCGCCAGCGACATGCGCAGCATCGAGAAGGGCTTGGGGTCGTGGAACTCCTCGATGCAGCGGCGCATGTCCTCCAGGCACTCGGGCTCCTCCTCGCAGATGCTGTCAGGGGGCAGGCCGCCTGCAATGGGAATGAAGTAGGGTTTAGGGTTTGAGGTGCAGGGTTTTGAGTTAGGGTTTTCTAGGGTTGAGGCTCCTCCTCGCAGATGCTGTTGGGGGGCAGGCCGCCTGTAAATGATGTAGGGTTTAGGGTTTGGGATTTGGGGTGTTCAAAGGTGAGGGCTCGTCCTTGCAGATGCTGTTGGGGGGCAGGCCGCCTGATGGAGGGGGACGGCAGGTGAGTGAAATAAGTGGGGAGAGATGGCGGCATTTGCTGCACGTGATTGTGCACGCACTTGCAATTGAATTCTGGACAGGAGGGGGGGCACTCAGTGACATTATATTCATGTTCACGTGCCCCTGGAGATTGCGGCATGTATCAGCCCGTTAAATGCCGACAGGATTGCCCCATTGCAAATGATCAAAGCCTCCATGTGATCAACATTACATCAACGTGGGGGTCGCGCCGCACCTTTGCACCTAAACCCTAAGCAGTGCCCTGCCCCGCACTGTTGCTCTGGCCCAGGCTCAACCCCGAAGCCTAAACCCAGAACCCTTAACCAAAAACCCTAAGCAGTGCCCCGCTCCTGCCCCGCACCTTTGCTCTGGCCCAGGCTCATCGCACCGCGCGTTGGGTGGAAGCGCATGCCGATGTCGCGTGCGGCGCGTATCGTGTCGTCCAGCGTGACGTCGTTTGGGTACAGGTACAGGTGGTCGCTGGTGCATGTGCAGCCCGACAGGATGAGCTCAGCCATGGCCAGCTTGGAGGAAGTATACACGTCCTCGCCCTGGCATGGATGTGATAAATTAGAAAAAAATTACATAAAATCGAGCAATGCATTCTACTCTCGCCACACGATTTTTTGCGCTGCGAGCGTGCGGGAATTTATAATGAATGAAATTTTAGACGAAAGAAGGTGGTGCAACAAGTGAGCAATCATGTGGGGGCGTTGTGGGGGGGTAACAGCACAAGGCACATGATGGCATATGATTATCCCCCAATGGCCTGCTGCATGAGCGTGCTGTCTTTTGTCTGCGGAGATCGTGATGCCTCTGCATGTCACATCCAAGCAGTAGGGTCGAGCCATTCAGCACGCACCGACAACTGCTCCCACGCGGGGTAAAGCGTGGTCAACCATCCAAACAGCTCCGAGTCCTGCAGCGGCAGCAGCGAGCATCAGCCGCCATCTGAATTTGTCATGCAAAGTCAAGCAGGAAAGTGCTCGAAATGCTGACGCGGCAACAAGCAAATCCATACGGTTTGCACACACTGGTCATGTACACCAACACACGGTGCTTCAGCATTACTGTGGAGGTTATGCTTGTGAGAGGGTCACCTGTGCCACGCAGCGGGTGAGGCTCTGGAACATGTGGTGGTGCGTGTTGACCAGCCCGGGCGTCACCACCCTGCCCTTGAGGGAAACCACCTCGTCTGCAGCCGCCCGGTACTCTGCAGCAAGGAGACAGGTTTCAGAAGTTAGGGGGTTTAAAGAAAGGCATTGATCAAGGACCCCGATGACACCTGTTGCTTGCCACACGTGTGATGAATAGCTTTGGCCGTGACTAGGGCTGGCTGTGTCTAGAGTTGGCTGAGTGGCCCACAAGGCAAGGCAAGAGTAGCCCCTGCACCCGCCTAAGCAGCTGAGTACCGCACCTACACCCCGCGAGGTGGCAGGGTCTAGGCTTTAGGGCATAGCAGCCAGGGCTGGGGGCAGAGCAGGGGGCGTGGCATGGGAGGGCATGCCAGGGTGTCAAGCAGGCAGTCAGGCCTCACCCTCCGGGACCTCGGATGTCTTCCCCACCCAGGAGATGACATTGCCCTCCACATACAAGGCTGCCTCGTTTATCTCCCCATGCTCCGCACTGAAGGTGGCTAGGCGCAGGATATCCACAAACAGTAGCTTGTGGGATGGAACAGCGCGGGTCTCCCCGGCACGCTTCATTGTCTGCAGAGAGGAGCAAAAAACCTTGAGGAGGGAGTGAAGGTGGGTACCCACTCCATGAATTGGACAAGGTTACCTGCCAGCTAAGCATGCATTTGCACAGGGCCAGCCATGAGTGCCTAGGTGGTGGGTGCAGCCGTTTTTGTGGTAGGCACTGGCAGCACAAAAGACAGCTCGCTTAAATCCATAACAGCTCGCTTAAACCCAAAAAACTCCGTTTCCTATAAGACAAACAACAAACATCACACACGAGACTAACATAGGCGCTACCAGGGTGCCATACCCAGAGCTGTCAATGAGTTCACTACACGATTTTTCCTTCGAGCCTGTGCGTACCCAGGCGGAGTGGTGCGAATAGCAGCGACGATACCAGCAACTAAAGTTATTGCGGCTAAGCACTTCTCGTGGGGGCGGTTCAAGCTGGCATGTGTTCGCTGTGCAGGCAATGTGGAGTGCAATCACGTGGCTCTACTGGGCAGCGCCAGGGCAGCTGCTGCTCGCTAGGCGCCAAGTTTGCAGGCGACCATGGTTAGAGTTTGGGTTGGGTTTTTTCGAAGGCTAATGTTCTTGGGACACCAGGCTTAACTCTGTCCACAACGTTCAATCCGCACAAGCAGATCCCATGGGTTTGAATGTTGGCACCAATAGATTCTGGTGTTGTGGCAAAGCAACGAGGCAGCCCAAACACTATAGTAATGCTAAAAAGACACAAAAATTGGCAGCTTAGCTACAACTCACCACAGTGGCAAGTGAACTCCCTGTTACCCCGAACCAGATCGCTGTGATCCAGCGCCGTCAGGCCACCACGCAAGCATGCAAAAATGGCCGAGAAAAGGGCATGTATATTGCTTTGTGGGCTTTAATAACCCGAAGAAAAGGAATATCAGCCACCAAGCAGCGATGGCAATTTATTCTGAGCACACCTCAACGCGTTGTATGGCTATGCGGGTTTGGACCTTATCCGGTCCTTGCCACTCGCCTGTTATCCGCCCACTGTGAGGTAGGTGCCTGACTGAACGTATATGACATATCGACAGAAGAACTAGTTGGGGTCAAAAGCTTTGCTTGAACGAGCATTGCTCGAGCAGTAAAAACAATGAACTTGAAGCACGTGGGGGTGCTCGTGGCCCAAACTGTCATGCCGCAATGCCGTGATTCGGTGCAACCTGGACAAACGGCTCGCGCATGTATAACCATTGCAGCCAGTGTTATTGATTTTGTGAGCCCAATACACGTCCCGGAAAGGATAGGAATGCAGCGTGCTACTCTGCCCATACCTTGGATTGACACATGATACCAGCTTGCAGTATGAATCAAGTCACTGGTGCGGTATTTGAGGTTGAAGCCGAGCTTCTCCCGTGTAGATCTCTTGCAGGTTTAGCGCTAGTCGCGAGTATGCGTCTTGCGAAACAACTTTATTGGCCTGCAAAGCCTCAACTATCGTTAGCTGGGCCGGGTCATGCCCATAAGCAGGCCACGTGTCACCAGCTGAGGAGCAGCTGTGCACACAGGACATGGGTTACACACATCACCTTCAATCTGCGTCAGCCCATATGCCCAAGTGTATGAGTCACCTCCTACAATATCTTTGCCAAAAGGACTGGAGTTGCACCAAGCAACTCCACATAAGCGCCCGCCCTTATGCGATCTCTTCCAAAAGGAGTTGCAGGATGAACAGGAATAAACTCAAGTTGGAAGACAGTGCTTACTGAAAGATAGCTTCATACAAAGGCCCCAAATCTCAGTTGCAGAAGTGTCCAGAGTATATACATGATCTGCTGTGCAAAGCATTTAACAGCAACTGATGCGACACATGCCAGAGCAACTGCGTTCCATTTTTGAACTCGAATTGGGGTTTATTACAGCCCAGTGTAACAGCTCAAGTATCATAGTGACACACATTTAAACCGACTGTACTTGCCAATGAGTCCCACCAAGAGTGATGCCAGCAGCGTAACGCACGTCACAACAATTCAGTGTGTGCGCCGTGTGCACTGTGCCAGCGCCCAGTGGTGTCGGCAGAAGGCACATGGGGCAGACAGTCACAGCTCATTCCAAAGCACTACAAAGAACTTGCTCCAGCAATTACCGACTAAACAAGCGCTAAATACATCGAAATCAGCTGCAGCAAAGGTATCTAAACAAATCGTTTCAAAACAACATACAAACCTAAATGCCGCCACCACCATCAATGAATGATCATGATTCACAGATCATCAAATGGCTGTGCAATGACAACCTGCACAATGTAATCGTTCAGCCCTAGGCAAAGGTTACACCTCATCACATCCCTTGCATGCTTGACCAACCTGCATCGTTCCGATGCAAAGGCGGCAATCCCCCCTTTCAATCCACCAAAATCATTCACGGCTCCTTCTTCATCGTCCCTTCCAGCGGCTGGCCCAGCGCCTCCTGCAGCGCCTGCTTCTCCGCACCAGTCAGCGACTCATCAACCGGCAGCGGAGGCGCCGATGGAGCGGCGTCTGCCTCGTGGGCGGTGTCAGACAGCTTGGACACACCGGGCTTCCTTGAAGTCAGCTTTGACAGGAATCCCTCCCCTGTGGCTTTGCCTTTCTGCGCCTTGCCTTCAGATGCGGCAGGCCGCGTGGGGGCTTCGCCGCCGCGCACCACCTGCATGGATGCCACATGCTGTTGCTTCACCATACACATGGAGGAGGACAAGCAGCATCATGACCACCCTGGGTGTAACAGGTTCCAATGCATCATGGCATCACAGATTGCCATGCATCATGCCATAATTCATATGAAGACAACTGCAATGCAATCATTTCCCCTAGCACATGGGTGACGCCATTGCTGCTACAGACAAGTAATTTACAAGACACCAAAATAGCACTGCCATCTGTGCATGCCCCAGATTGCAAGTAAACCAAGTAAGGTGCAAGAAACAAGAATAGCATTGCACTCTCAGTTGCATGCCCCAGAGTGCAAGTGCACGATGCCGTGTCTGTGCATGCAACGTTTACGCATCCATGCGCCGCACTGCACAGTCGAGCAAGTGTATCTGCCACGTACGTGTTCCAGCATGCCCACTCGGTCCTCCAGCTCCATCTTCTTCTTCACGATGTTGTACACCCCAGCCAGAATCCTGTGCAAATGTGGACAACACCGTCAGACCGACCCACCTTCTGCGTATAAACCATTACGTAGGTTTTATTTGTTCACCCGTTACACGGCCAGCAAGATCAGGTTACAATGTTGGCATTTGGAACCATCTCCAGCTGCACCCCCAAGACACTTATACATGCCGTACGTCTTTGCGCCACATGCACAATATTCATGAATGAAGAATGCATGCATTCTGCGGTGGCGCAAACATGTACAAAATCTATAAAAGCCCATTCTGTTGACACCAGCAATGCATACAAAGAACGCTGATGTCCATATAATCTCCTAATCACGAATCCTCAAATAACTAAGACATGGTCTGCCAAAGTCTTAATTCCCATTATGGTGCAGCCTCCATTTCAAATCCCTGACTTACATCCACATTGCGAAGCAAAAGCCAGAAATCCAGAAATTCCTCTCCGCACGCCACTTCTTGGCCAAGACCCCGATGTGGACATTGGGGCTTGCCTCAATGATGTCCAGCGACTTGGCGCCCAAAATTGCAGTTTGCCTTGCGCTTGCTGCAGATGGAGCCACACTGGTCAGCTAAGAAACAGCGTGCATATTTGCAGGTGGGCATGCTGGCCAGGTGGGCACACTGAACAGCCACCCTTGCCGCACAGTGCAGATGCAGTGAAAAGCAATCTCCGTTTGCCTAGACACAAACAGAACAAAGCAAGTAAACCTACCCAGAAACGCGTATCCCGTGAGCGCCAGCATCACGTAGAGAAGCTTGAACTGGCCCACTGCAAAAGACAACCAGCCTCAGTGCAGGGCGTGCCAATCAACGCTCAGACTGAAATGGAATCCAGCAACTTGACACAGCACAGTAAGTAGTGTCAGAGTGCTCACATATTCTGAGTTCAAGGCCGGTGTTCACCATCTTCATCACCCCATGCTCCATCTTCCTGCAGGCGCACTTTCACCAGTAAGCTCTCGTGCATACCACGAGCCCAGTAGCACCGAGCCACAACACAGAGTGCCATGGTTCAAAGGCAAGGAAGGGGGTCTGTGAAAAAAGGTGTGGGCACTTAGCAGCTGCAGTCCCAGCCTACCAGCTTCCTGGATTGGCCACTTCAGTACACATGCATACATATTCCCGGAGGTTTACCTTGGAAGTGGTAGCAACAGCAGGCCCAGAAAGATAACAGGCGGAGGAAAACATGCCTGCACGATCACTTTCCAGGCAGACATGGTGTCGTGCTGGTGTGCAGCTTCTGGAGTGAAGGTCTATGGTCTACAGGGCGATGACTGCACCGGCAACACAGAACAGCACGCGATGGGGAGTTATTGACAAACTTCAGCCACGATGTCTGGCCGATGTTGCTTGTGGTATAAGCTAAGACCTGTGGAGAGTTGCGAGCAAGTTTCGTCCAAACCAACTGGGTTCCCGATAGCTGCCCAAAACTCCCAGTGCCCACAAAGCCCAGGTGTTGGTCAGGTCCTGCAAAGTTCACTGGAAATTCGCCAGCCAATTTGCAAAGGCTTCAACTTGAAGTTCAAAAAACACCGACAACACGTCCAGCGACTACACTTAGTCGTGCCACGCCACAATAACGTTATTGTGGGCACCCACTTCTGCGTTTAAGCCGTTTCAAACGGTCTGCAGATTTTGGTCGTGGTATCTGTGTTACGAGAGCATGCACGTCTCAACCTTTCAATTTTCTCGCATTTTCGAATTCTGATATAGCGCCACACTGTTAGTCTGAGGTGCATTCACGTCTGTTCGGCAAACGAATATGCATGCATTGTGCTGAATGCATGCATGCAAAAGTCTACAAATGCGGTTGAGACCTTCCAGGCCGTGTATGAAGGTTGTACAGAACCATCTGCATCTCCTGAAGTCTTAATTTTGCCAGCAAGTTCATCCTGGGCGCAAGGGCATTGTTTTTCAAGATGCGGTAGCCAAAGTTATACCAGGAGCAATGTCAGGCAGTTCAGAAGACAGCACAGACAGCGAGCCAGGCGATATAGAACTCCAGACGCAGGTGAATTGTTAGGAGCGTATTGAGGTTCATGACTGTGCCAAGGCGTTGATCTGGGTCAACAGGGCATGTGTTGGCATGCCATGGGTGTACACCTGGCCAACAAACGCCTGTCCTGGTATGCGTAGACAAGTTGCCCGTCAGGTATAGATGTGCTGATACCTAGGAATGATCATGTCACTGAATGTTGCCATCCAACTGCAGAGTAATTTGCCTTCAGCTTTCCACGGCGAGCGGCAGTCCTTGCTCAGGTAAGTAGCTAGCAACTTTGGTAACTGTCCGTTGTGTACGATATCCTCCTGTTGCAGCTGTAATAGCCCAATCTTCGTGGTATTTGCTTGCTAGATAAGAGTTTTTACTCGAGATACTTCATCCAGGGTTCACCCTAAACTGCGCTATGCATCCTCAAAAGCGGTGGGAGCAAGACGCAGTTTGCGGGGCAATGAACCGGGCTCTGCTGCCAAGCTCACACGGTCTCAAAAACAATGGAGCTCATCAGGGGACGTGGAACACTCAGAAAAGAACGGTATGCGTAGGACTGTTGCATCGTGCTGACAAGTAGCGATCTAAATAAGGCGATAACAATATTCAAATATAGCACAATGGCTTCCTTTGGACGGCAGGTGTAGCACAAGATGGCCATGCCTGTTGTATGCCCTTTGAGCGCACACTGGACTCAGCCCGATCCTTTGAACCTCTTCACCACGGGCCTCGATCAAGCCTGGAGGTTGCACTACCCAAGCCCTCCTTTCGCGATTTTGACTGGTGGATGTGGCTGCAACCCAGCAGGTACCCTTCATTGCAAGCATGCACGCAAGCTGAGATTCTAGGAGTAATTGGGTATCATCGCCCTTTGCTTATATGGTGATGGTGCTTTTGCTTCTTTTCATTGCTACCAGTTTCCCATGTGTGATGCAGCCAGCGTCGATGTTGACAGGCCATGAAATGTTATTACCGATCGTCCAAAATCACTGATTTGTGAAGATACCACCAGGAAGACTGTAATATATTACCCAGTGATATATTACAGTCCTCCTGATGCCCCCCATGCTTCATTGCCAATTGTAGTCTGATTTGTTTGCAGGTGCTACACTGAGGTCCATCATGCCATCTCGTTTTGGATCGTTTACGCTTTCTTGTTGGGATCCACAATCTACTTGTACGCGGGGATCGTAGAAGTGCTCCCATGGGTAGGTTTGGCATGACGTCACTTGGAGTGTATTGTTAAACAGCTTTGTATGCAGCACATGTTGCATGCAGCGTATCATGAAGCTAATTTGGCTGGTGAGCTGTTGATTGCTTAATGCTCAGCAAGTCTGGTGCTCTGTTTCCGATTCACTATCTGTCTTATCACCATGCGTCCATTCACTATTTGTCTCAATGTGTGTGGACTGTGGCAGGTATACCAAGATTCCAGGGGGTGGTTCTGCAGATACAATCTCCTGGTAGTGTATCCCTCCTTGCTTGCCACACTGGTGTTCTTTATACCTTCCTGCGGCCTCATGATACCAGAGGCAGTCAACTCAGATTACAATGCACTTTTGAAGATGTGGCATCAAAATGGGCGGATGGGGCAGAAACCCAGGCAAGCCTTTTCATCATGCACATGAAGCAGTCGCAGTGCGAAGTAATGGCTTTTACCGTGAAAAGTGTATGAATAATTGCTGTGTTACGGGCGTAATAGTGTATAAACAAGGCTGTAAATAACGCATGAAATTTGCCCGCACAGTACTCCACGGCAAGTGAAATATTGTTGTGCTATGCTGCCCTGTGTACGCCTTTGGCCTTTGTCTTCGATTCCTCTCTTTTCTGTTGTCGTCCTCATCACTGTGTGGTTGCTGGCATCTGCACACTGTTCACACAAGCATCGGCTTTTGCAGGTACCAGTGGTTTGGTGTCCATCCTCGCAAGCTGCCTTGGTGGGGTGCGCTGTGCTGCTTCTCGGGTGCGGTGGCCTTGTTGGTTGGGCAAACCACCCAGGTGGTGTTGAGCATTGCTGACAGCGCCTCTGGAGCCCTCACCAGATGGATGGTGTGGGCGCAGTACCTGTGGTGTGGTGTAGGGTTCCTTCTAGGGTTCTATCTGTACATTGTGGATGGCACCGGCAGCTACTGGAGAGGTGCGGCGATTGACCTGTGCATTATTGATGCATTTGCATTGCACATTCAACTCTATGTCCTGCAGGTGGTCAGTGCATGATCATTTGTCGAATTGCCTTCAAAGCGCATGCCTGTTGGTCTGGCGAAGCAGCAGAGACCAGAGCAGATAATAAAACCCCCACCCTGTGCAGGTTTGGTGCCCCTGACTGCTATGCAAAGGAGAAGTCTGGCTTTCTGGGGTGCCCTGTGCTATTTTTGGGGCAGCATCGGCTTTACGATGAGTGGCATGTTTCTTTTCCTTCAAGACATTGTGCCTGCACATGCATACTTGCTCCAGGAAAGCATTGGCTATGGTTTTGGTTCATTTTTGTACGTGCTGGCCTCCTACCTCTATTTGCTACATTACACCAACGTTGCATTCCCGTTCTCGTGACGTTATGTTGACAAAATTGCGCCAAGGACGATGTAGATAGTTCAGAAGAATCATGCAGAGTGAGATGGCCCGACAGGTTGGTCCAAATCGCGGTGGCCATCGCGCTGCATGAGTCCCAATCGTACATATTATAATGTATTTGTTAATGGTGCTTCCCTGCGGTACTTCAGCTAGTTTCCACTCCAAAACCCACCCAACAGTGTTTTGCAGGGGGTTCTTGGTCCAATTATGGGTTAAATAAAATATGTGTCCAATTTCATTTTTGAAGCCTGCCATGACATCAGCCTGACGTCAGCCGACTTGCGTGCAAGTGATGGCTTCCTACACTGCCACTGCCACTGGCCCACTATTCAGGTTGTTATCAGTGCTACGTTTAGTACACGGTACTATAGTGCAACACGAGCCAGTTGGAGGTTGTTGGCAACTCCGATGTGCTCCGCAAGCTTTGAAGTTTTTACTGGTTGGGCGCCGTAAGGCGCTGTCGCTTAGTTGTGGACACACACGAAGCGTTTGACTTGACACTACCGCATATTTAGTGGCGCGTACGGTGCCTCCTACCGTCACAGGTGCAACAGCCGTACGTCATAAGTTCCGGAGCGATTTCACATATGCATGCATATGCCGCAGCAGGCAAGTTATTGGCAAGACGCCCCTAATGCGCAACTTCTCAGCCGCCAGCCGCCGCCGAGGTGCACACAGTGTGACTCGATACTTTGGGTTGCACGCATTGGACCAGCATGAACGGACGGCGTGCAACTGGGCGCTGAAGGCGTGAGCCTTCCAGCTAAGGGTCCACTTGGGCTCTCTCCCTTCACAGTATGGAGCCAGGCAGCAGCACTTCCGAAATTCTTGTACCTCTGCTCAGCAACGAATCAGCTTTTGCAAGCCCAGAGAGCCAACATGGCGCCTCTGGGTCTGCCCAGAGCTCGCCTGGCAAGGGGCAAAGCACATTTGGGTGGGTCAGCCCCCTCATGGCTACAGGTTCCACAAGGCAGCTCCAGCCAGATGACCTGCCGCAGCTGGACCCACAACTGCAGCCGTCCCACTGTGGCAACAAGCTGTGGAAAGCCTGGAATGAGGTCAGTACATGCCATTATTGCACCCCACGCTCCACCCACCAGTTGGGTGGGCACCCGGTCCCAACAGGCTAACTGCTGCACAGGTGACTGGCCATGCGCCAAATGAGGATCGAGCGCATGGACCTGGCCAGGGCAACAAGAGGCTCCTGCTGCGCACACTGTACCGAGCCTATGGCGGACCCTACCTGCGCCTCGGGTTTGTGCTGTTCTTCAACAACCTGCTCAACTTCGTCAGCCCGCTGCTTTTGAATGCCCTCATAAAGTTGCTGAGCACCAAGGAGTGGCAGGAGGATGCCCTCACCGGCGCCAGGCATGAACGGCTGCTGCTGGTTGTGTACAGGGGCGCAGCTAACCTGGTCTGGAGCTCAAATGCAGTTGACCACTTGGTGGTGGGGTATGGAGCCATGCTGGTGGTGCTACTTGGCCTCACGTCTGTGGTGAAGGTGCGGCATGTGTTCATTTCATCCTAGAGCTTAGTTGCCATGAGCAATTGCAGCGCAAATAGGGGTTGTGGTGTGCAATGGGGTATTGGGTACCAGCTAGGGCAAACGTTGATGGAGCATGCATGTATCCCGAGTGATTGATGACATGTAACCTGGGGCTTTGTGCTTGCAGGCATTTTTGAACACCTACTACACATACCAGCAGGGGCTCATCTCATGCAAGCTCAAATCAGCAGTGACATGCATCGTGTTCAAGAAGACCCTTCTTGTGAACACTTCTAGCATGGAGTGCTTTTCAGCTGGCAGCGTGCAGACCCTGATGTCCATCGACGCAGATCGAATTGTGAACCTGTGCGTCAGCCTGCATGAGCTGTGGAGCTTGCCCATGCAGATTGGGATCGCGCTGGTCCTGCTGTACACACAGGTAATGGGGCAATCCTGGCAATAAATGCGTTGGAATTTGCATCACGGTTACAGCAGACGTTGCATGTCTTCCCACTGAAGGATGCATCCTGGCCTTACGCAATGCAGTGGCCACATGCAACGCATTTCTGTCCTTCACAAGCTGCCAGATACCATCCGTGTAGACCTTTGCAACCTGTGTTTGCAGGTGAAATATGCATTTCTAGCTGGTCTGGCTGTGGTGATCCTGCTGATCCCTATCAACCGCATCCTGGCGGTACAAATCCAGCGTGCTAACCAGTCCATGATGGCCTCCAAGGACACCAGGGTGAAGCTGATCTCGGAAATCCTCAACGGCATCCGGCAAATCAAAATTGCAGCTTGGGAGGGGGTCTTCATGGACAAGGTAACTTAACACAGCCTTTGCACCCGACAGCACGCACTCCCATTGATTTCTGTACTTTTGACCACAATAACCACTGCTATATAATTTATTGGTTTTATTGTGATTGTAATATGTTTTGATTATTTTTATGATTTTAATCTATTGTTGTTTGGTTTATTCCAATATATTGAATCCCAACTATACATGCTTGCAGGTGAACGCCATTCGAGACACTGAGCTGCGGGCGCTGGCAGTTGTGAAGTACTTTGATGCCCTGTGCGTCTACTTCTGGGCAGCCACCTCCCTCCTCTTTTCCCTCTTCACCTTTGGCCTCTACGCCATGCTGGGCAACAAGCTGACGGCAGACATCGTGTTCACCTCCCTGGCTCTATTTAACGTCCTGGTTGCGCCCCTCAACTCCTTCCCCTGGGTGATCAACGGCATCATCGAGGCCGTGGTGTCGGTAGCCCGGGTGCAGCGCTTCCTGACCTGTGACGAGGTCAAGGCAGAGTGGGCACATGACTGTGACAGCTCTCACGACCCCAAACACATGTTCAAGGTCAGTGCAGCAACATGACATGCAAGTGCATCAGGGCTGCGGACAAACTTGGCCAATGCGTTCCACTACAATCGGCTTGATTGTGTCTCCCATTGTATGGGGAATTTGACCATTTGGATCACCCATAAGCCATTGGATTATCCACCATCACTGATTCGTATCCACTTTTACATCTCATCTCCTATGTTCAATTCTGGATCCATCCTAATCCATTCTATATGTACGCAGCAAACCCCGAGCACCTTGGGAAGGCGATTCTCCCGGCACCTGGCCCAAATGCCTGCGCTTGAAAGGGAGGAGTCCTTTTCCTTCTACCCCCGCCCTGCCAAGCAGGCGGTGCAGGTGCCGGCCATCACGCTGTCTCATGCCAGCTTTGCTTGGAGCTTGGATGAGTGGCTGCATGCGCAAAACAGCAAGCCGCCAACCACAGCACGCGGTACGTCCCATGCGCAGCGCAATGGGTCATTGCACTTTGCCCTGCCTGGACTGCTTACCTCACACCAGATACCACCATGGGGTGGTGCGCAGTGCTGAGCTGAATTACTCAGGCTCATTTCATGTGCTTCATGGCCTTTTCCCCTACATCTCTCCGTCATGGACGGCAACTTGTAATGGTTTAAAAATATTCAAAATATGTGCAGTCAATATAAATGATACAAAAACATCTTCCTCTAATTTTATTAATGTATAATTTCTATACTTCCTATTCTTATTATTGGTACAAAGTCACGTACTTTATCTCTGCCCCAAAAGCACGTACAATAGGTCCCCATCCAGCATCCCGGGCCGCGATTAAGATTATTTGCTTTTAATTCGAATATTGTTTCATCCTCCAGGGTTTTGGTCAAGGTCTCGCCAGGCGCCCAAGCCAGCCCCGCAGCCCACCCCCCAGCAGCTGCACGGCAGCATCACCCTTTCCCACCTGGACATCACTGTGTTTGAGCGCCAGCTCATCGTGGTGGGCGGGTTTGTGGGATCGGGCAAGAGCTCGCTGCTGTCTGCGCTACTGGGTGAGATGCACCTGGTGGAGGGCACCGCGGAGGTGCATGGCAGCGTGGCGTACGTGCCACAAGACCCGTGGATAATGTCTGGGTCGATAAGGTGAGAGTGACACCTTTGAAACATGGGCAAAGGCGGCAGGTAATGGCGTAGTCTGTCAATGCATGTCCGGCACGTACTGAGTGCCAGTTTGGCCATGGGAAGCATGTAAACCTCATGGCCTGTCCTCTTTCGTCGGCATGACGACACATCCGATTAAGTATGGATCCCGTGCCACCTGTCCTTACCATTCAGCTCAACGTTCCCTTTTCTGCCAGGGACAACATTCTGCTGGGGGAGGCGTACGACGCGAGAAGGTACGGGGATGTGATCCAGGCATGTGCCCTGGACCATGACCTGGCACAAATGGAAGGGGGGGACAACACGCTCATTGGCGACAGGGGGGCAACGCTGTCAGGGGGGCAGCGGGCCAGGCTGGCGCTTGCAAGGGCTGTGTACCAGGTAATGTTTGGCTGCTCGCCGTCTTTGCTATGCAACGTCCATCCATTGCCGGCAAATTGCTCAAGCTAGGCTTTGAGATGGATTGCTGTACGGCACTGGGTGCAAGGGTAATGCTTCATTTTAGCTGCAACTTATATCTAACTGCGTTGTATCTTCAACTGTTACCTGGTTGACTGTGCAGGACAAGGACATCTACCTCCTGGATGATGTCTTTGCTCCCCTGGACCCCCACGTGGCAGCCTGGGTGTTGGAGCACGTGGTGTGTGGGCCCCTGCTGCAGCACAAAACCCGTGTGGTGTGCACACACTCAGCGCAGTGCGCTGACCGGGCAGACCTGGTGGTGAAGCTGCACAAGGGGCGCATCACATACATTGGGGAGCCGCTGCGCCTGACTGCTAGCCAGGAAGCAGCAATAGGTTTAGGGGTTGAGGTTTGTGCGCACTGGGCGGCCTTGGTCTCACGCATGGCTCCTTTGGATGTGAATATCTGGGAACGGTTTTGGGAGTGTGGTGGAAATTGAGGATCTTACATGTGGCCCTGATCCGTACCTCTGAGATCGTTGTTGTGGCGCTGATTCATACCTCTGTGATCAATTGTGATCGTCCCTGTGGCCCTGGTCTATACCTCTGTGATCAACCCATCTGACTGGCCCTTCCTGGATCGCAGAGTGAAGCGCGCGCCTCACAAGCCCCTGACCCCGGGCATGCGCTATCCAAGGCTGAGACGGAGCCAACAGGGCTTGGCAGTTCCGGTGCCATCCACGAAGAGGAGGAGGTTCGGGAGCAGGGCCATGTGAAGGGCGGTGTGTACGCCTCCTACATGCGGGCCACTGGGCTGCTGCTCACTGCGCTCATCCTCATCAGCCTGGTGCTCATGCAGGTAGGGACAAGCCCGTGCAATGGGCAGTGAAGATAATAGTTGGGCGGCAGGGATAATATAGTCCTGTATATTTTCGTTTTAGAACAAGACAAACATTTCCTTATTGTGCTTTTCTAGCCCACTATCATTACCCTTGAGGAAAGACTGGGTTGCTGCTTACTGCGACCATCCTCATCAGCCTGGTGCTCATGCAGATAGGGTCAAGGCCGTGCATTGTGGCAAGGGTAATGTAGATGTTAGTAGGCGTAAGGGTGTGGGGAGGGAAGGGGGGGGTGGGGGGGGTATATCTATGGCATGCTAGAAATATAAAATTATATAGCCTCATGCAGGTAGGGACAAGGTTGCGCATTGTGGACAAGGCTGCATTCTACCCACAGACCGTGTTACATCCTTTCTCTGAAGTTTTAATCCTGTTGATGGAGTACGGTGCATGCTGCCGTCATTGTGTGTTGGATACTTGTTCATGCTGCTGGATCATCTACACTAGGTTCCTGCGTTAGATACCCATTAGGAGTTGTAGACCACTATCCATTTGGCACTAAGTGCAGTACCTCATCCTGCACGCAGGCCAGCCGCAATGCCAACGACCTGTGGCTGTCGCACTGGGTGACCAAGCAGATGGAGTTCAACAACCACAACGACAGCGCACCCACGCCCAGCACAGCGCCGCCTCCACATGGCACCACACAAAGCCACTATGGCGCCGCGCCTCCCAGTGCGTATGATGCCCACCTGGGGCAACCCTCAGCCTCAGCCAACCAGCGGGCGCTCCTGTGGAGCCTGCAGCAGGTGTGCCAGCCTGGCGTGGTTGACGGCTTGGCCCAGTGCCTCATGCCGATCCCGCATGCTGCTGCTGCTGCTGGCAACGCCACCGGTAGCAGGCACGCGAGTGAGGAGGGAGCGGGAACCCTCGGTGGGGCGTTGGTGGGTGGTCGAGTGGCTGGTGGTAGCAGGCGCCACAGGCTGCTGCTGGCTGGTGGGGAGCTGGTGGGTGGCAACTGGGGGCCTGGCAGGCATGTGAAGAACGAAGACCCTGGGCTAGGGTTCTACCTGGGGGTGCTGCTGGGGATCGCGGTGGCAAACTCGGTTTTCACACTGGTAAGTGCAACTTGGCAAATGGAATGAACAGGGCCACGATAGGACTTTGTCTGTTGGCTGGACTGCTGGAGTGCTTGAAACTATTTAAGTAAGGTGGACACACGCAACCAATGACCCAACGTATGCATGCTTGGGCAAATGGAGGGCCTATCTTTGGCCAGGCTTGTTTGGCGTTACCCCTGGCGCCTTGGCCCCAGCAGGACTATAGTCTGCACGGCTGGTGCCAAGGCGCCAGGAAAATGACCAAACAAGCATGGTCCAAGGACGCACGCCATTTACACAAGCATGCACACCTTGCCGATTTGTATCATGATTACATCACATTTATTATATATAAGTAACATCAATATAATGTTAGATTAATATTTTGGAGTCTTCAGTGAATGCGCTGCTGCTGCTGTGCATTGTGTAGGCTTGGTGTCAACTGTACTCCCTGTGGTGCAGGTACGGGCTTTTGCGTTTGCCAAGGGAGGGTTGACTGCTGCCAAGCGCATCCACCAGCGCCTGCTTCAAGCCATACTGGACAGCCCTATGGCCTTCTTTGACACTACTCCTTCTGGTGAGCCTGCAGAATACCACATTGGCAATCATGCTGTCTGTACCGGTAATAATAATATATTGTATAATCATATATATAACGATTGTATAGTATAATAGTACATGTATTGGCAATCGTGCTGTCTGTACCAGGTCGAGTCACTGCATGTGCTATGGGCGATTGATGAACGACCTGGCCGCTTCCCATGACGGGCCACCTGTCATTCCATGTCCTTCTACCAACAGCCGCTTCCGCATCTGCCATTAAAATTGACAGCCGCCACACTCTTGCAGGCCGCATACTCAACCGCTTTTCGTCAGATGTGGCCACAATCGACGACTCGCTTCCCTTCGTCCTCAACATCTGCCTTGCCATGATGGCGTCCTTGATGGGGGTGGCGTTTGTGCTGTGCTACTCGCAACCGCTGCTGGCGCTCAGCTTTTTGCCTCTCATCTTTGTGTACAGGCGCATCCAGGTAATCTACCCCGGACTGAAAGTTTGAACCCTTGCGCTTGTCTGACGTTCCCGCTAGATATCCAGAATTTTTCGCGGCATTCAATCCCTAACCCCTGACCCCTGGTTTGAGCTACAGCTATATGCATGCCGGAGGGCGTGTGCATGCACCGATAGTCAGTGCATGCCATGTGCCTTTGTCATACCAAATCCTGTTTATTGTTAACGATCATTTACATGCCGCCACACACCAAAACCAACATTGCAAAAATGGTCAGAAAAGTATGTACTATGACCTAAAATAACGCAGATTTGCAATTCCTGCCTGGCACAGGCGTACTACCAGCAGTCATCAAGGGAGTTGCGGCGCCTTGAGAGCGTGGCCAAGTCGCCTGTGTACGCAACCTTCAACGAGGTGCTGGGCGGAGCTGCAACCATCAGGTGTGCAGGGCCTCCCTCGCTTGCATCCTAACTGGGTGGATCACCCATGTGTGATGTGTGGTGCGGTGTGAGGGGGGCTCCCACGCGTGCCCACCCGTCACTAATGCGGTGGCGGTGATGGGGGGTTGACAAACTGCACCATCGTTCGGTAGCCAGATGGGGTTATCATGTGCTTGGGCAGCAGCAGATCATACATGCTTATGGGTGGATGCATCCCATGCGGCGCTCATGTCGCTGTGCCCCTTGCATCACAGTTGAGACATGGAGCAACGTAGAAAGCCCACATATATCATTTGAATGCATCAAAGAGCCCCCCACATTCTGCACTGTTGGGCCTTTGCGGCTCAGCCCCACTCCATGCGCAACTACCTTTGGCACATGAGAAGTTCCGCACGCAACTCCCGCATGTACCATCATCAGGAAATCCCCATTTGATAATCCCCATCGGAGAATCTCCACTTGTCGCAGGGCCTTTGCCGCCCAGCCCCACTTCATGCGCAGCCACCTGTGCCACATGGCGGCCCTGCAGCGCGCCTCCCTTGCCAGCCTGGCGGCCTCCCAGTGGCTGGCGCTGCGCCTGCAGCTGCTTGCAGCGGTGGTGGTGGCGCTGGTGGGTGCGCTGGCGCTGGCCGATCACCTCAACCTGCTGCCGGAGGTGCTGTCAAGGGGGGTGATGGCGCCAGGTGAGGAGGGGGGTTGAGGGGGCAGGGTCTGCTGATTGGGGCAGGGGCCTATGGTGCAAAAGAGTGATTCGAATATGCCACGAGTTTTCCTTTATCTCCCTTCTTACATCCTGGTTTCTGTTTGTTTCTGTGTTTTACAATGGTCTACAATGTAATTTATGTCGCAATGGGCCATTTGGCAACTGTTCTTCTACGAAATGCAGGCTTGGTTGGTTTGAGCCTGTCTTACGCCCTGCCCATCACCGGCATGCTCAGCGGCCTGCTCACCTCCTCTGCTGAGACTGAGCAGGAGATGGTGGCGGTGGAGAGGGTGCGGCAGTACACGCAACTGAAGCCGCAGGTGGGTGTGGTGTGGTGGAGGATGGTTTGATTGTGCAGGGTGGGGGGTTCCAGGTGCATGGGGGGTGTGGGCAGGTGGGCGGGGGCGGGTGAAATGAGATGCATGCGCCAGGTTACAGCCCTTGGTGGAACGTTGGTAGATGGGAGAGGTACAGCAATAAGTAGACAGAATGTTGGACAAGGAAAGACCTTGCGGTTAGGATGCAATGCGTGCTTGCTGGCGAGGGCCATTGACAACCTTACTGCAGCTGCACCGACATCCCTCACCTGCCCCGTGGTTGTGCCCCGCAGCCGGAAACCCTTACCGAGGGTGTCCCCCTGCTCCAAGAGCTCGCGCCCTCCTCCCAGCAGCTGCATGGGTGGGTGCCTGTGGCAGGGCGAGTGGTGTATCGGGGCGTGCACATGCGCTATGTGCCGGGGGGTCCCTGGGCGCTGCATGACGTGAACCTCAACATCCTGCCGGGACAGGCGGTGGGCATCTGTGGCAGAACAGGTGCGCTGGTGGTGGGGAGTGGGCGGGAGGCAGGAGGGGGGAGGGGGGTAGCATATGCAATGTGCACAGGTACACGACTGTGCGGGTGATGGTGTGGGGGGGGTGCGCCAGGTGGTGGTGGTGGTGGTGGTGTGTGGGGTGTGCACATGTCATGGTGGGGTTGTAAGAGCACGGGTGGTGTCTGCGCTTGGGGCGGTGAGGACGCCCATGGCGCTGCAGCCCTTCACGCTTACTGTCATTCCGTAGCCACATGCAGCATCACCGCGGACCCAATACATGCCGGGCGTCCAGCACATGTGTCACGTCCCCATGGATATGTGCCTGTGTCCGTGCCTGTCTTTACCCCCGTGCATGCCTGTGCCAGGTGCCGGCAAGAGCAGCCTGGTGTCTGCCCTCCTGCGCATGGCGGAGATATCGGAGGGCTCTCTGCGGATAGACGGATACGACGTGCGCCAGGTGGGGACCAGGAGGGAGGGGACGCTCTCACTCCATATCTTTCTCAGAATATGTCCTCATTCTTGGTGACAAGGTGCATACGTTGTTGGTGTACAAGATTGTACAGGACTAGAAAAATAAAGAAGTATCATAACTAGAAACATAAAGAGGTATCACAAAACACATACCTTCCATTTTACTTCCAGGATTCTGTATTTTAATTTTTCCTGCTTTCTATTATTTACATCTAATTAATTTATGTGCGCCAGGTGCGTCTGCATGACCTGCGTCGGGGTGTGGGCGTGGTGCCCCAGGAGCCCTTCCTGTTTGCCGGCACCATCCGCGATAACCTAGACCCCGAGGAGCGCTACAGCGACCGCGACATGATTGGTGTGCTGAAGAAGGTGCAGCTATGGGACGTGCTGCTGGCCATCTGCCTTTCAAGGGGGAAGATCAGCGGGGTGAGTGGGGAAGTAATTGAAGGTGGATGGATGCAGTGGAAAGATTTGTGACGGGAGTCGACGCTGGAATGACCTGGTTTGTTTCAGACCTGACTGTGATCTGGGGGCATTGGCATTGCTAAGGCCTGTGCTTGACCAGCGGTTGTGGCTGGTTATGGTGCCCTGGTGTGAGCCAGTGGCCCGCTAACTTTGCCTTTGTGCGTTCCCTTCCTTTCTTCCTGGTAAATTCTGGGACTTGAGAGAACAGCCCATGCTGACTCAGCACCTGCCCCCTGCCCCCGCAGGACCATGCCCGTCAGCTGAGTGGTCACCAAGCACCCATGCCAGCCGTGGCCAGCTCACCGGGGCACATGCATGCAGCAACCATTGCAGGTGCGCCATGCAGTGTTTAACAATGCAGCATGCAGCATCGGTATGTGCCCCTGTCCAGCAACATGTTACCTGCTGTTTCGGTGCAAAGATGACATGTGGTGCGTGGGCTGCTCAAAATGAGATTACGTATACCAATCCTCTTGCTAGTGGTATGGTGAGCGCTGGGTTAGTATTCACTTTGAGGGTTTTGGCTCAAGGGTAAGCAGGAATGAGATGTGTGTGTTCCATGTCCCACAGGCTCTCCCCCTCCCTCCTCCTATGGTATGGGCTCTCCTCGCCCTGGCACCTCACCCCTCATCGCCATACCCCACGCGCGCCAGTTCCATGACCCTGCCAAGCCCCCGCTGTCGCCCCACCTCCGGGCCTCCCCGCGCTTCACCCCCCCTCGCCCCACCGCCCACAGCCACCTGCCGCCGGTGGCGCCCCACCACCCACCCGTGCCGCACACCAGCACCCACCCGCCACCCCCAGGTGCCACCATCCCCACTGGAGGGGGCAGGCTGGGGGCACCCCCACCCCACCCTCCACCCCATGTGGCCACAGCCAGTGGTTCAGGCACCTCCCCCCACCCCCCACCACCCACGCAGCACCTCACCAGCGCCTCGGGGTCGGCGGTGGCTGTGGGGTTCAACCCCCCCTCGCACCCCCGCCCCCACACCACCGCCAGCACGCCACCAGCCCGCAAACCAGTGCAGGGGTCGGCCCTCACAGCCACCCTGGCTTCTGCTAGCTCGGGATCCCTGCCCCAGCCACCAAATCCCCACAAGGGAGGGGGTGGCAGTACCCTGCAAGGGGCACCGAATGGTGAAGCCCACGCAGGGGAGGGAGGGGGGAGGGGGCAGTCATACACTCCGGTGCCAGCCGGTCGCCCCCACGCGCCGCACCCGAGGGCGGTGTCCAAACCGCGGGAGGTGGCGCATGGGGGGGGCAGCGCGGCCAGGTCACACACCCCATCGCTATCGCCCAAGCGGGGATCGGGGCGCTCAGGTGCGGGGATGGGAAAGGGAAAATGGCGTCATGGAAGGGCAGATGTTTCTAGCCATCATTTGACCTGTGGGTGGTCAAATACAGGCCACTGCATTACTTCATTGCAATCATATCCCCCTTGCATACTATCCTTGTTACAGCTACGGGTACCCTTGCATTTGTTCTCTCTCCTCTCAGATTGAGGACTTCCAATCATCGCTATAGCTCACCCTGCAAACATCTGCCCTCCAGGTTTCCTCCCCTATGACCGCGTGGGCACCGCCCACCCTGCGGATGAGCGCCACACCTCCACCAGCCCCTCCGGCGGCCGCCGCCCCACCTCCTCCACCAGCATCTGGCAGATGATGGCGTGGGAGTGGGGGGAGGAGGGGGACGCGGCCACTGACCCACGCGCATCCGCCTTCACTGGCCAGCTGCTATCGCTGAGGCTGGGGGAGGGGGGCGCGGGCCTGTCCAGAGGTGAGTGGAGCAGGGTATTTTGTAGGGTTTAGGGTCTGGGTTTGAGTCATGCCTTTGCCTTCACAGGCCAGCTGCCTGTCCCTGAGGCTGGGAGAAGGGGGCGCAGGCCCGTCCAGAGGTGGGTGGATTAGGGTATTTTTTAGGGTTTAGGGTCTGGGTTTGAGGCTGGAGGAACGGACTTGCGGGCCTGTCCAGAGCTGGGTGGAGCAGGGTATTGTGTAGGGTTTGGGGTTTGTCAATGCCACTGGGGAAGAGGGGTGCGGGCCTGTTCAAGCACCCTCTGATGTTTCCGATGCATGCAGCTCCAGGTGGGCTGCCGCATGCTTCCCCTCCCATGTGGCCAATGGTGTCCCCTGGTCATGCCAGTAAATGGATTCACACACGCCCCCTGTGCCATGCCTGGCGCATACCCACCCATTGTTCCCGTTGTAGGCACGTGTGGCAGGCGGTGTACGGTGGCCTGGCAACCGAGCCGCCTGTCCCAAGCAGCGTAGATTAGTTTGTTACATGCATGGAACCAGCGTAGCGTTATGATTAAGTTGCGCCTTCTGTCTCCCATTGCAGGTCAGCAGCAGCTCCTGCGCCTTTTTAGTAGAATATATGCTTTTTCCTATATTTGTTGTTTTTATGCAAAAATATGCACACCTTGTAGGTCAGCAGCAGCTCCTGTGCCTGGCGCGCATCCTGCTAAAGTCCCCCTGCCTGGTGGTACTGGATGAAGCAACAGCAGCAGTCGACCCTGCCACCGCCGCCACCATACACGCAGTGCTCAAGCTGCACCTGGCCTCTGCCACCACCCTCACCATCGCGCACCGCCTGGAGGCCATCATGGGGTGTGAGCGGGTGGTGGTGATGGAGGGCGGGAGGGTGGCGGAGGAGGGGGGCCTGCACGAGCTGCTGCTCAACCCTAGGTCGAGGTTTGCGGGGATGGTGGCGCAGGAGGTTCCGCCTGGCGCTAAGGAGGGCGGTGGGCAGGGCAGCAGTGGGACTCAATGAGGGCTGGGTTAGGAGTAGGGACTAGAGTCGAGTGAAGGGTAATTCATATTGATCCCCCCCTGGTAGTGTGGGGTAGTGTACGAGTTTACGGTGGCGCTGGGAGTAGCTGGAGATTCTGCAGGGACAGTGCCTAGGGACAGTGTTGCCTGAGAGATGTGCCTGGGCCCCCAGGAGTTTGGAGTGCTTAAAGGCGCATTTAAAAGATGCAAGCCCTTGCCAGGTGCCTTCTAGTTTGGTCGCTATAACGAGCGATGGACGCAAGCTATGTGTTGGAGAAGTATGTGAGATAGGTTGACCAAATGTTGCAAGTGTTTGAGTGGTCGTCTTGATTTGATGCCCTTTCAGTTGTTGAGATGTCGCCTGATGGTCACTATCGAGCCAGTTTTTTTGTGAGTCAGTGCACTGCATGCTGTCAGTGTGTATGTGCGTTCTAGTAGACCAAATGGTTGCATAGACCTATAGGAAGCTGTATGCGACACAACCAATGGGGCCGCAGGTTCAGTGGACTTGGGATTGGGCAAAACCCTGCATAGATATCAGACAGCCAGCCAGATCATGACCCTACATATCATTACTACTTGTACACTGACAGGCACTTATCGGGGCTATGCTTAGGTGCTATGCCCTTGTTACCCACGGTGGCGCCATGTTCCACTGGTTGCTACCCGCCGGCAGCCTGGCTGTGTTTTCACAACAATGCTGGTTTGTGGGTTGCTGTTGTGTGTAGGCGCCACATATGTTTCTTTCTTATCATGCTGACAGCACACGTTATCAGACGTTACTCAGGCTGATACTAATATAATTCTGCAGTTCTACATTAGGCTGCTGCAATATGTAACCGGTGTATTTTATTTACTTTCAGTGATATTTTCACTGGCATCCATTGGATGTTGGCAACAATATGTTGCTTTGAACTCTTTCAGAGTCTGACAATTGAAGCGCTCATTTATAGCATAACGTTTTCTGCTTAATAGCATAATATTTTCTGCTATTGCTGTAACAGGCATTACTGCCATTCCTTGCCATGCATGTTCATCTGACAATCCGGCCAGTGAATAAACCACACCACCTCAGAAGTGGAGATATATCCACTTATAAGTGCCTAGCACTTTGTACTAATCATTGTGCATGCCATATATGCGCATATCATATTGAATCCACGCGCATTTAATAATAGTTAAACTCTGTTCTGTGAAAGGCAGCTGGCTAAAATTACTGCGCAATTCCAAAAGTGGTGCTGCAGGAAGGGTTATCCTCTTGTGAAAATCCTGATCAGTACTTTCCAATATGTACACACTAAGTGACACTGTCATACTAAAATATTTGATATAGTATGCGATTTGCCCTTGTTGAAAACTGTTGCAAAGCTAGCTTCAGCTTGCTAGCAATGTCTGTGGCTTGAACTTCAACTATTGAATAGTTTTTGCTTGACGTTACGCACTGCGAGCTCAGTAATTTGCCTTTGTGATGCGCAGCATGCTATAACCACAAAATTCCTACAGCTGTAGAGTAGCGTGTCGCAGGTACAACGACAAAATCCTGTACAACGCACTGCATGCCTTTCAACATGAGACCTCCTGCTTCAGTGCTCAAACTTTATGTACTGCCTTCCATTTTGCAGCCAGTCACATTGGACAGGATGCTTTGTGTCATTATGGCCCACAGCAGCCCATTCTCTGAATAAATTGACCAGCGTTCCATTGCTTGACAATACACAGTGCTGATCCAAAAGCCACACCCCATGCATATTGACCCAACCCAACTCGCGCCACCAGGGTCAGGCACTTAACCCCCGCATACCGCCCTGAGCAGGCTGTCTGCTATCAAATCTGCAGCCTGCCGCCACTGAAATATTGACAGTGCCTTACTTTTCGCTGCTGAGGAACACCTGCAGCTCCACAGCAGAGCGCAGGACAACCTCCAGGTTCGGCAACTGCTCCACCAGAACCGCATTCCGCCTTGGTCCTGGCATCACAAATTTCACAGCCTTCACGGTGCGGTTTCTCAGCAGCTCGCTGGGGAGCTTCCGCTGGAAGTACTCCGCCAGCTGGCAGCTGTCCATAGCCGCCCCAATCTCCAGATCGCTGGCGAGCTCAAAGTGTGTGTATGCCTCCTTGACCACCACCTTGCCAGTGATCCAGTCGGGAATGGATCTGAACACTTCAACCTGCAGCCAACAACCACGCCCTCGAATGTGTTGTGTCGGCCAGTTGCGACAACACTGTGACATATTATGTGACATTCCACCATAAGGTACACAAGGCTTGCAACGAGTTCAACTGGTCCACTAACTCACTTCCACGACCTTGTCCTGCAGGTCGATCAGCTCCCCCCACTGCCGCAGAGGGAAGTAGACCAGGCAGGTCATCCCTGTCCAAACGCCAGAGAACTGCAGGCATGTAGAGATTGGTGGGCAACAGCTGTTCTAGAAGAGACATGTCCAGGCCAGTAGAGAGCATATGCACCACCAGCATATTATTGCTTGCAAATTTGCAAATGAGTATCGTTGCGTACTAAACTAACAGAGCAAGCATCAAATGAGTATCAACGCTCGATATTTGGTATGCCGGGAAGGGAAAGGGCATACAAAGGGCACACTGTACCATCTTCCAGTGTTGTGGGCCAACCACTGGTGCCAGTGCTGGCACCAGTGCCAGAGCTGCCAAGCCCCCGGCAAGGACAGCAACCGCACCGATCCTCTTGGCATCGGAAAGATACCTCAGTATCGTCTTTGTCGGCGGTATCGAAGGAAGCAACGAAGGTGGGCTCCTGGACTCCTGCACGGGCAGGTTAAGGAGTGTTGCAAAATTGTTCTTGCATGCATGCACATGAGACTCAAACTGGGAATGCTGTGCAGAGAGCCACAAACAGATACCAAAGCACGGAACGTAGCTCACCATTTTCACTGCCAGAGACAGAATCCTGGTTGGTCGGGTGCGACATGCGGGCTTGTGTTGCAATGCCTGGATTGGGCCCATGTGGGGCCGGGAGGTTGCAGAGGTTCTGGCCAGCATTTTTGAAAGGTGGGAACTTGCCAGGTGACAGCTGAACGTGTGGGTTGCAGTGGCGGATCGTGAAGGACGGCTGTGCACCTGTTTCGAAAGGTTTGGTACGGTCGAGAGAGTTTTGCTAATGACTTGCAAGTGATGGCTCGCATTTCATGCATGGGGCAGTAATTACCCTAGAGGGTTTCCAACATGCCTGCGCTGGAGGGCACTTGGCAAGCACACCCGGGGTGTGACACCCTTGTGGCTGTAATTCGGTTATGAATTCTGTGCGAATTGCATTGCATGCATTTGTGTGGGTGCTGGCCAGCCGCCTGGCCAGTATTTACCCTCGGTGGTGTTGGTGTGGTTGTGAAGCGTTTGCTACCTGGCAGCATGGCATGGCATGCGCCAATGGCACTCCACCCAGCCTGTGGCATGGCAACAAAATAGCACACCAGCAGGATAAGCCATCTTGTGCCAAAAGCGTGACTGTGATTGCTTGCCGGGAGACTGCCAGTCCCAATTGTACCTGCCAGTTCCAGTTGTAGCTGTTTGCCGGGAGATTGCCAGTCCCAATTGAAAAATGGCAAACAGCCTGGCATGGGAGGACAGTAGGACTACACTGGTGGGCATGGTGATTTTGCAAAGAGGGTTGCAAGTGGGGGTGGATGCTTGGGATGCTTCTCTGAATGTCCAAGGGCCAAAAGCCTGCCAAGAAACCCTAGTTTAAATCCTGCCGAATATTCATAATATATAAGATTAAAGTAGTTAACTGTGGCAGCAGACCTTGAAAGGAGGCAAGTTTTTACAACTGATCCATCACAAACAGGCCACCTTAACCTGTGACCAACTGAGTACCCCATAATCTCGCTACCGGTATCAACGGCTGGCCAGTGTCAGACTCGAGGGGATGCATGCATGCACATGCTCTGTTCATTTGGTATTGCACAGCCACAGATACAACGAAGGACTCAGTTTGCTACTCGAGGACAAACCTGAAAAATGCTGTTGCCCAGCTGCAGAGGCGGCTGTGCGAGCTGAACCTGTTTTCTGTAGTGGTCTAGCCTGAACTTTTCCAGCAAGTTTCGAAGTCTCTGTATTCAGGTTTTAGCCAACGAATACCTTGACATCAACGCTTCCCTCCTGGGTGTTGGTTCAAGATGGCGAGAAATGAAGAGAAGGCGCAGTCTATGCTCAATCGCTTCTTGGCCGCAAAGGTTGACGATGCAAAGGGGCCCAAGCAACGGCGCCCCTACTTAGCAACAGAGTGCCATGACTTGAACGAGGCTGACAAATGGAGGCAGCAAATACTGCGAGAGATTGGGCGAAAAGTGATGGAGATTCAGAACGCTGGGCTTGGCGAGCACAGGTGAAGGCCTTTTTTATATGCATGCATGTGCTAGTCCCACAGAAATGTTGTGAACGCAACAGCATTTGCACAACAACAGCTCCGGCAGGATTTGAACGGGGAACGTGAACACGTATTGTGGGTTTTTCCTTGCAGAATACGTGACTTGAATGACGAAATCAACAAGCTCATTCGAGAGAAAGGGCACTGGGAGAAGCGCATAGTGGAGCTGGGCGGGCCTGACTACAGCAAGACAGGGCCCAAGGTGACAGACAGCGAAGGCAATGCACTCAAGGAAGCCACTGGCAAAGGGGCCGGGTACCGGTACGTGCTGCAAGGGGGTGGGCGCCTTGGTATTTGCCCTGCATGCCATTGCACGCCATGAGCTGTTGAGCAACCATTCCTTTCGCAGCCACTGGCTAGTCAAAGTTGCTTGTGCAGCTACGTGTTTGTCCCGGGTGGGATGCATCCACCCACATTGGCGACACGCCATGCACGCCTGTCCCTCTATCAAGTGCCAGCCCAGGTACACCTCTTATTAAGAAGGTCCCCCTCGATGCTTCCCTTGTCACACCAGCCCCTTGTTTCCCTTCAGGTACTTTGGTGCAGCAAAAGCACTCCCCGGGGTGCGGGAGCTGTTTGAGAAGGAGGCTCCCCGCCAGGTGCGCAGGACCCGGCACCAGCTGTACAAGAGCATCGACGCGGACTACTACGGCTTCCGCGATGAGGAGGACGGCGTGCTGGAGAAGGTGGAGGCGGAGGCTGAGAAGCTGATGCGGAAACATGTACGTGCACCGAGTCAGGACCCAGTCTGTTGGTTAGTTATGTGAGCCAACCTACTGCTTCGTTGTAAGGGTACCAGCAGTATGAGCAGACGCCCTTTGCGCCATCTACCTAAAGAGTCACAGGCCTCATACCATTCAAATAAATACCACAGCAGTCCAAGTGGCGTCACTGTGATAGCTTGCACCAGGCCCTGCCCTGCAAGAGTGCATTGTTCACCTGCACTTGACTGGCTAGGGGTTGTCCAACAGGACTGGAAATGCTTGGCCAGTCCAGGGTCTGATGCTTTAGTTGTCGTTGCAGGCGTTGGAGGAGTGGAAGGAGAAGGAGGCTGAGCGACAGGCTGCCTTTGCCAGCATCACAGGGATGGAGGACACCGAGGAGCCCCAGGAGGCGCAGTTTGTTGCCTATGTGCCGCTGCCCGACAACAAGGAGATTGAGCAGCGGGTGCTGAACAAAAAGAAGGCTGACCTGCTTGCAAAGTACACCAGCGAGTCACTGCTAGAGCAGCAGACAGACGCAAAGGCGATGCTCAACAAGAAGTAGATTGGGGCTACTTAAACGCTGCAGCAGCGCCTCTACTATGCAGGGGCGCGGGGGTGCAAGTTGATCAACTGTGTTGTTACAGAACCTGGTGCTAGTAGCGCGCTGCGCAAGACACCTGTTATATACCCTGCCCAGCTAACTCCATTGAAAGCAGGCAAAAACCCCAACCTGCCCACCATAGAAAAATTCCACAATAACCAGTCCTTCAGTTCACTTATCGCAACAAAAGCAGAAACAAATTTGTTCTACACACATTTTACCCAATCACGCATTGCATCACAAGTGCTCCAGTTTGCAGGTTTGTTCCTTTTTCATTGCAACATTGTTGACAGTGCGTCGTGCAGCTGCCCACACCCAAATGACTACCCTGGTCCCCCCCGTTGTAATCCCCATTTTGGCTGTGTCAATTCCTTCAATTGTACCAGTTATATCTTTGGAGGTGCAGCAATGCGTGAGCCAGCACGGCTTGTGGCGGCCGATGTCGGCCTGCTGTTGCCGCCGCTGGCCGCTACCTCCTCAAACTTGCGCTGGGGTGTCTTGAGCACCACATTGCTGACCTTGGAGGCAAAGCCCAGGGATGACAGGGTCTCTGATGCATGCTGGCCAGATGGTGACACGTTGCAGAACATGAGCGCCTTGGCATCACCCCCCAGCGAGTCTTGAAGGAGCATCGTCAGCTTGGAGTTCCTGTAGCAGGGTCCAATAATGTGTTTCAAGTGTTAAGTAACGATGCTCAATGGGATTGCACACAACTCCATTGAATTCCATGCCAATGCACCCCCATCCCTTTCAATGCATTTCAAACTGCCCATTGCATCTGCATCAAACTCCGGCCTGGCCCTGACCATGGCATTCCCGCACAAGCAGGCAAGCGCGTGGTCTGCATTTTCCTCCCAAGCAGCTTGCAGCATCTCTAGTCAGATGCCGGACCCAGCATCATGGGGCCCAGCCTGGATTAAGAAAAAGGGCACATACACCACATCCAGCCAGGCCTCACCTGTAAGGCACATGGCTGCTCTGCTGCATGAGGGCAGAGATGACGTTGCCCAGCTCAAGCAGCGAGCGGTTGATGTTCTGGGCCTCAGTCAGGGTGATGCCTACACACAATGGCCAGCCCTTTAAGACGCTCAGGTCACAGTGAACAACATGCTATGTTTGCTTAATAATGATAGGTAGTAGCCACCTGCCATATGCCGCCTTTAGGCCAGTTGGAATGATGTGGGCTGAGCTCACAGTGCATGCAGTACTGCATGCAGCATGATACCATTGCCAAAACCATCTTCATGGTCAACGGCACCCCAACAGCGTCATTTCAGCCCCCGCCAGCGTACCTGTGGCGTGCGTCTTGTTGATGCGCTCGCTGCCCGCCAGGTCGCACAGCGTGAGCTTGCCCACCGTCCGCACGCCTGTGTCAACATTGGTGCCCACAACCTGCAGCAGTGGGTACATCATTCCTCGTCAGTCACCGCATTAGAGAGAAATATCCAAGACGCAGGTGCCCAATACGCCAAATTAAACAAGGATTGGGAGACCCCCGCAGTGCAGAAGGCCCATTATATTATTTTAAAAAATGGAAAAAAGTGCTATTTTGATCCCGGTCCTTTCGGACAAGACAAGGCTTTCACACCAAGGTGTGCCCATAACCTTTTTTTTGGTCTAAAGACCTGACCTGTATGACCAGCAGGCAGTGCGACCGCGAGCTGTGTGCGTTGATGTCGTGGCACCCTGTGGCGCGGTTCTCAAAGCCGCGCGCCATGAGGTCAAAGATCTGCTCAGGGCTGGTCACCTCTGCAACACGCGCACCACCAACGCTCACAGATTGAACGATTTCAAAAGAGTGAGCTGAGCAATCCATGTCAATTGTCATGCCAACAACATTATTCAGCAATGGGCGGTTATGTATAAAAACCCACACGATGATCCGCCAGACCTCAGCAGCAATCAGAGCATCAGGATGCCAACTCATTTTTGCCAAGATCACATTCCTGTTCTGTTACTGAGTTACAAACTCAACCCCAGCCCACCATTACCCACAGGTGGTACCGTCATGGCCGCCCCGTACCTGTGACGGTGACGTCGGGTATGGCAAAGCCCCCCGCGGCCTTCTGCAGCTCCACTTCCGCCTTGGCCCCTGGCGCCAGCAGGTCGTGCACCACCTCGTTGTAGATCTCCACGATGCTGGCGCTGATCTGGTAGCTGCTGTCGGTGCCGCGGTCCTGGTGGATGGAGCGGAACAGCTCGCGCATGGTGCGGTAGTTGATGCCGGGGTTGTCCACGCTGCCCTCCATGGTGAAGGTCTTGCCCGCACCTGGGGTGGTGGGTGGGTGGGGTCAGTGGGTTTTACTCAGGATTGTGTGGGTTATTGTACACGATCAGACCTGTTTATGGTTTAGGGCTTTAAAGTTCAGGGTTGTGATGAAGGTCCTGACAGCACCTGTGAAGGGATATCTAAGCACTTGCACGGGTGGTTTTTACTCATGCCTGAAGTCTGTGCTTATGGACGGATTCGACAGATGCACAAGGCACCCAACACTGCCCATGTGATTTCATATGTACCCATCACCCAACAAGCATCCAGGGTGATGGCATATGATTGCCCCACCTGTCTGGCCGTATGCAAAGATGCACACATTGTAGCCATCCAGGGCTGATGTGACCAGCTGAGACACATCCTCAAAGATCTCGCTCTGCTGGCTGTTGGCACCAAACACGCGGTCAAAATTGAACACCTGCAGGCCATGCACACCCCTCGTCAGTCACCTGGACATGTACAAGGGTCGAAAGCAGCGTAAAATGATTACTGGGTTGCAATTCCTTGGCATATCTATTTTTGACAGCTGCAAGTGCAACACCTGCTGAATCAGACTTAAACAAAAATGATATGAACGTTCATGTCATTCACGCACTGCACTGCATGCAGTGCACTATATATTAGCATTCATTCAAGCAATTTCACTGAAAGTCGACGGTTGAAATTTCATTGAAACTGTCACCATAACTGGCACAGCAGCAGCTGCATACACCACGCTACCCCCAACTTCACGCACAGGGAACTCCATTTCCAACCTCCCCAGCCCACCTTGTTCGACCCCTGCTGTATGCACTGCAGGCGGTGGCCGTCGTCGCTCTTCAGGATGCTGGCCACGCCCGCTGCCTCCTCCTCGCGCCCCAGCGGCTTGATACGCACGTACACCCGGATGTTGCCCTGAAGCTCCTGCACCAGGTTGTGCAGCCGCCGCCGCTCCACCGCCTCCCGCTGGAAGGCGGCGCGGCTCTCCACCAGCTGTAGCTCCTGCAGTGGGCAGGAAGGGGAGGGTAGTAGAGATAAGGGAGGGTACTGCCACAGAGAAGGGTACCCCACCAACCAATCTGCTAATATATCATCAAACATTATAATATAATTTGTTAACAATTTGCTATTAGAGTGAGTGGAGGGCACCGCCACAGAAGGATACCAACCAATGCGCTTCATGGAATCCAATGCTACGTGTGCTCTGAGGTGCAGCCATGAACTGCAGGCAGTTTTGCTGCACATGCGGAGCGCTCCTGATGGCTGGCGGGGGGTTGGGTAGTATTTTTAGCATGGATGCATCAACCTCATCCCTGACAGCCATCGCTACGGCATGCTTTTGCGTCCCGTGCCCCTGCCACTCTACTGACCCCACCCCCACCTGTGTCTTCAGCGCCTCCTGTATGCCTGAGCGCGTGCCCTCCACCAGCACGGGGATGAACTCCTGCAGCGCTGTGGCGTCGGAGCGCAGCGCGGCGTACAGCGTGCGCGCGTCCGCCAGGCCCTTGCGCAGGCAGCTGACGCTGGTGGCCATTCGCCGCTCCACCTCCTGGTCAGCCAGCGCCTTGATGTCCCTGCAGGCGTTTCAGGGCCGGTTAGGGTTTAGGTATTGCACATATAGGGTTTAAGGTGTGTGCCTTTAAATCCCTGTAGAGCCCCATCCAACCTGACACGGCAGGCACTCAGCATGTGCGCCCACGGACACGCCACGTCTTTCCCCTTTCCTCCCACATGACCCACTCCCATCCCCACCGCTCCCCCTTCCTCCCATATGGCCCCCTCCCCTCCCCACCGCTCCCCCTTCCGCCCGCACCTGAACACCGTGAGTGTCATGGGGCTGCCGCGCACGTGCTGGCCCTTGAAGGTGGTGGTCACGATGTACACACCATCGGACGGCATGCAGTACTGGACCGCGTAGGTGCCGTCCTGCCGATCAACCACGCACACCGCGTCGGCTGCCATGCCCTGCACCTCGGCGCAGAACGCGTCCCCGCCGCGCTGGCAGGGGTTGCCGAACCGGTCGCACGCCTGCGGGGGTACACAAAGGAATTGCCTTGGCATGTGGCGAGCATGGGGCTGGCATTTGAGAGTAGCGTGTAAGAAACAGGGGTGCATGGCGTGCGGCCACTATTGGCGATGTATCCCGCTTGGGAAGGCATGCAACTGCAACTGTAGCGTGTAGCCATCACAGGTGGCTATTACCGTGCCAAATCTGCCTGTCTGCAGCCATTGGCCCTGCTCAGGCATTCACATTCCTAGCCGCATGATGCAAACATGGTGCGATATCACGTGGTTTGACCACTATGCAGTATGGCTCAAAGAACACCAATTCTTACATTGGTCACATATATATTTTATTTCAATTTCAATTTAATTTATCTGTTCATGTTTGATTATTATGACATTCAATAAGGGAATCCATGGCATCGCAACCCACCTGGATGGCAAACCCAGCCACACTGCCAGCCACAGGCCCCGCCTGGGGCCAGAAGCCCGTGAGGTGTGTGGCTGCAGCATCGCATGGCGCCTCCTTCACCAGCACCTCCTGGGACTTGAGCCTGTGCCTGCTGCCCTGGGTGGATGCGTAGGCCGCCAGCGTGCACTTGCCAGAGGTCTTGGCCAGCACTGTCACATCCCAGGACCCGTCACTGCGCAGCTCGACCGTGCAGGGTGAGGCGCTGGATGCGCTGACCAGCTCTGCATCAAACACCCCCCCTGCGCGGCGCAAAGAGCAATAAAGTCAGCAAAAATCCCACTTTCAGTAATGTAATGATGCTAAGAATCAAGATAAATTAGCAGGACATTAAGGTTTTAATTGATTCAAGGCCACATTTTATGCCACTTACCTGTTGCGCCGCTGTTGCCATGGGCATCAATGGGGCAGATGCGGAACGACGCCGGCACGCCCGCAGACAGCAGCGTCGGCAGGTTCTGCACCACCGTCTTCTCAATGCACATCTGCCCAGGCAGCACCTTGATCGCACTGTGGTGCAGGTGGCCCGCCACAGGCACCATGCAGGACGTTGTTGGGTCCCTCAGCAGGACCGACACCCCATAGGAGCCCGCCTGGAGGGGCGTGCATGTCAGGCGGTACTGGCCCGCTGTGCTACCCTCCATGGGCAGTTGGGCAGGCAAGGCGCCACTGGGACCTGACAGCGCCACTGCCAGGTGGTCAGGTGCGGTGGCGGTGGGGTTGCCGTATGCATCCCGGGTGTCGATGATGACCCCCACCTCACAGCCTGCGGCTTGAGCTGGCTGGCTGGTGCTGGTTGCGCCTTCCAGGTGGTAGCTGCAGCGGCCAGGCGCTGCTGGGCCCGGCTCCAGAGTGGCCTGTGACAGCGAAAAGAGGATCAAATCGTGTGACCAACAATGAAATGGCCACCTGGGAACAGTATTTTTCTCATGAAATTATGGATGTTTTTTCCTTTTATAAATTTATTCCATTACATCAGAGCAGATTTGTTTGAGTCTACATGCATCCAACCATTTGCCTATGACAATTACTCCGAGTTCGTATTCACAGTGACCATTTCTTGCAAGTCAGCCAGCTCACCATGTAAATGCAAGCCATAGGCAAATGCGGATACCAAGCACCCGTGCGCACTCCTACCTGAATGGGGCAGCAGCTGAGGCGTTGCCCACTGTGTGCATCAGACACATCCAGTGTGTATTCCCCGGCTGTGCATGCGGTCATGGTGACGCGCGTGACCCCCTCGCTGGTGTGCTGCTGCGTGGTAACGTGCACAGGGCCTTGACCCCTGGCAACCGCACACAGCACACAGCTGCCCTCGCTTGACGCAAGGGCGTTGCCAAACCTGGACGCCACGTACCAATCTGGTGAGCTCATTAGATCAACAGATTCTTTTGGCTGCATTTCGGAAGTGTATGTACAAGTACATGTATTTCTTGGCAAGAGGGACTACCAAATCTGGACGCATGCAATCTGGGGGAGGAGGTGCATGGACACACAGAACAGTGATTGGAGTGTGCTTGTACCTGTCTGCCTGCTGGATATCTAGGCTGCAGGGCTGGCCTGCCTGCCAGCTGTATATGGTAGAGGCGGCAATGGCACAGTGTGCAGCCGAGGCTGTGCTTGGCAGGCACTCCCCTTCATGGACCAATGGCTCAGCCAGGTCATCATTCATGGCGATGGCGAGCCTGAACTTGCCAGCCTGCAGTAGCCACTATTTCAGAGCGGCTGCAAGCTGGTAAAAGAGAAGAAGTGGACATATGTGGTGGCATAAAAATGAAAATGATCTGCATGTGTACCTTTGTGAGCTTCATCTGGACGCAGAAAGTGCCGTTGCCACGGTCAGCAATTGCTGGGTTGCAGCTGGCCTTGCTGTCATGGTACGATACCAGCACAGTGAGTTGGCCCACCTGAAAACCACAAAGCCCGATTTTGTCGTCAATTTGCATCATTTAGGACATTGTGCTGTTAGCTCAAAAGTCCATAAGTTGGCAAGGTGAAGCTGGGTGGCGCAAGCTGTGCAAGGGAAGCTAACCTCCTTGTACTGCTGGATGCATGTAATCAATGGAATAATTCAGGAATTTGGATGGTATGCACCGTGAAGTGCATTTGCACCAATGCCAGCACCAAGCTTTACCTGTACCGGACGATCCTGCCCAGATACTTGGGCCACTTGCAGCACCACTTGGCTGGCTTCACCAGCTGTACAGGCCAGCATGCCTGGCGTGGCTGCCAGTCTCATGCTGTACTGTGGCTGTGTGGATGCACCAGCTCGGCAGGATGTGCTCCACACAGGGCATTGATCAATCAGCACCGTAACTGTCCCTGCAACCACGGGACAACATGCATGTTAATTTACCCTCCATGGTCAAAGACTTTGACCTAGGACCTCAATGCATAATATATGGAAAAGGAAAGTGACAGGTGTTACAAATCGCAGCACATAGAAAAGAAACAAAGAGCACATTCTGTCATCTTTTATTTTCTCAAAAGAAAGACACACTGAACCACACTACAATCCGAATATCGTGCAGAGATGAGTGCAACGCTTGTAGCAGGTTGTTACCTGCAGCAATTGGAACTGCCGTGGCATGCAGGGTGGAGCCATCCTCTGCCATGGTGTATGTGATGTCATGAAGGATGTTTTGAGGCGTTGTTTGCATTGCCACCACCTCCTCAGCCACATGGCAGATGTTGCCAAACCTGTCGGCACCAACCAGCTTCACAGCAAAATCCGTATCTCCTGCAGGAAAATAAAGGATTACGTGGGGAACGCATGAACAAACAGCTGACGTGTGTAAAGTGTGGAATGTTGCCTACCCTGGAGCTCCTCCACCACGCAGCTGGCAGGATTGATTGCCGAGGGCTGCACTTGGATGCTCCTGGGGAACCCAGGCACATTCTGCCCAGCAAAGAGGAAGTGGAGGGAATAGGTGCCTGCTTGCTTGAGCACAGAGTTGCTCCTGTAGCCCTTGCTGTTGTCGTCAAGCTCCACTGGGAGGGGCCACACAGTGCCCTCCTGGTTGTGGATGTGCATGCACACAGCTGCAGCGTTTGGCACCCTCCGCCCAGGCTGCACCACCTGCATGTCAAAAGGACACTTGTTGGTGACTGTGTGAATGTCAATTGTGAATAGTGAGAAATGGTGTCAGAGAGCTCCACAAGGGGAAAATGTAAAAAACATTCACTGATTGCATGTTGCATCTTGCAATTGCCGCATCCACCACAGCAACAATGCCTGCTTGCACACATTGCAGCGGGCACTTGCTGTACTGTTCCGTATGTGGCAGCATACAAGCATGTGTCCATCCGACTTACCCTCACAGCAGTGGCCAGTGTGTCACCAGCAACCAGCACCTCAGGGACATCGTGAGCCAGCTCAAAATCGAGGTGGGACAAGGCACCATATGCAGCTGTCACAGTGAAGCCGCTCTCGTGAACTGGGACACTGTTCACTGCTGGAAGCAGGGTATACTGACCAGGCTTGGGCAGCATGTAGCTGATGGTGTAGCGGCCATCAACCAGATCTTGGACCTGCCACCAGCGCAATTCTTACTTAACGCTACCGTTCTTTCATTGAGAAAAAGGTACTTTGCTGAGATCACATAGGTTAAACGGTAATCAATTGCAGGACCCTGAGGCCTTGTAGAGAACAATTTTACAAGTTATTGTTCACTATCAGCTTGGAAAAACACCATGATTTAATGCAGGGGACAGAGCAGAGACATGACCGCACCTTGCATGCAAACTCATCTGAGCAGCCAACCAGGGACACGCTCACTCCTTCACCACCCTCAAGCCTGGAATTTCCAAATGCGTCACAGGTTTGCACGTGGAAGGACTGCATCGTGTTGCAGTCAACCTCAACATCCAAGCCAACCACCTGGCTGTGGGGTGCGCTGGTGGCTGCTGGGAGGACATGTAGGGTCTTGGGCCAGCCAGGTACAACTGTCCGCATGACCCGTACGGTGGTTGTGTAAGCGCCGGCCCGTGAAAGGATAGCCCTGCACAGAAGGGTCACAGTCATATTTGACATTTTATAAATGCTCTGTTTGTGTATGACGCTGCATTGATCCTTTGATGTGTAATATGCAGGCGATCGGCGTCACCAATTGAATATTGTAATGTTGCTGGGCTTACCTGAAAGTCCCATTCTTGCTGGCCGCCAATGTGCTTGTGCATGGCCCACTGATGGTGACAGCAACATCTGCATCATTCAGGGAGGTGATGTTGCCAAAGCAATCATGCCCTTCAACAGCCACAATAAGCTCTTCCCCAGCAACTGCGCCGTTGCTGCTGCTGGCATGGAAAGAGGCCTGCACATTGCCACGGTGTAAGTCATCTCAGCATGTCAGGTGTGCCGGATGCTAGATCAGGTCTAGGGTTGCGCAAATGTACATTTTCTCCTCATGCATCCCGTAAATACTGCTTAATGATGCATACATATTGGGTTACATCACAATAGAACAAGTCCCATGCAATATCTAAATGTGGAGAGACAGGCTCTGATGTAAGCCACGCATACGACGACATATACCGCACTGCAAAGCGGTCCTGCAAAACGGAAAGGTTGAATGCAAACCCCCATTGCAGCAACGCACCGTGGAGTGCAGCGGGTCAACAGGACCAGGCACCACATCCACCACAGCAAGCTGGGCAACAGCTGCAGATTCAGGAAGGCATGCGGTCACTGTGTAGCTGCCAGCTGTCATACTGGTGCAGGCCACATCAATCAGCCCGCCGCTGAGCTGGCGTTGCGTGAATGCCATGGGACCTGGCCCATCAGCTTGAAGCCTGACTGACGGCTGATTCTGGTGCGTGGTAATCGCGTTCCCAAACCTGCACAACATACAAAATTCAAATTCAATTTCAAATCGGGCCAGATCTAGCCACATGAAAGCGCAAAAAGGGGTCCTAGAAATCCGTGCCGTGCGTCTCCCAATTCCTGGGTTCACACCTGTCAGAAAAGGCCACCAGGATGGAGCCTTGCGCCCCGGCCGCCAGCTCTGTAGGCGCAGACCGCACCGAGCAGTTGGCCAGGCACATTGCGGCAGGGGTGCAGCTGCCAGGGACTGCCAACCTCTCACTGGACCCTTCCACCTCCAGGCTCAGCGTGAAGTCCCCGCTGGTGGTGGGTGTGAAGCTGGCTGAGTATGTCCCATCCCCATTGTCACTCACAGCCACAGGCGTGCGCTCCCCAGCTATATGCAGGGTGGCGGTGACTGCTGCGCCGCTTGGCGTGTGGATCTCATTTCCAAACCTGTCGGCAGCATGAAGGATGAGGCTTGCTGCTGACCCAGCCGTCACATTTGATAGCCTCAGTGGAGACCACCTGCTTGCTGACAGGTCCACAGGGCCGTGCTGCGCACTGAAGGTGAATGGCGAACCAGGGACGTCGGCATTGCTCAGCAGCACATGCACGCTGTATGTTCCCGCCTGCACGTACCAATTGAAACATTTAGCATAATTGAAATGCAGGGATGATAATATTATACATCAGATTGATCAGATAGATAGTTCCAGGACAATATATTCGCTGTGCAAGGCTGTCTGCTCATAGGGCTCTATTGCTGGAATGCACAGGGCTTGCAAATCAGATGTGTTGACAATTAGGAGGCGACATGATGCTGTTGGCTCACCCGCTGAGGCTCCAGAGTGCTGGCATACTCTGCCATTGTCTCCTTCAGGTGCATGGGCAGGCGCACAGACAGGCCATCTGGACCAGTCACCATCACCTCCATCTGCTCATTCCCACTGAACTGCTGGCCGGAGGCAGCCTGCTTGCATGCCACGCCCACCACTGGCTGCTCTCCACAGATCACTTCCTGGTGTGGCCAGGTGAGCACGCAGTCAGCAGCTGTGACAGCACCCCATTGCGCGCTGAACTGCTGGGCTGCCTCTTGGAACGGTGTGTTATTGACTACCGGGACCAGCGTCCAGGTTCCGGCATGCGGGACAGTGAACAGGAAGCTGTAGCTGCCATGTGACCCAGCAACTGCATCAACAGGTGTCTCAAAGTCGCCTTGGCGCAGGACTGCTGACACGGCATCCCCAGCTGTGCGCATGTTGCCGTAGGCATCCCGCACCGATAGGGCTGCGGCATGCTGCCTGTTGCACTCCACTGGGGTTGACCCGTCCACCTGGAGCCTGCAGCTGGGCACCCCGCTGCTTGCTGGGGTGACAGAGATGCTCATCGGTGATCCTGCAGATGATATTGGGGAAGAAGTGAGAGGGCAGGTGAGCACACACCCACATGAGTTGTCTTGAACCAGCAGGACGGTGACCAGTGCATGACCAATAATTGGTACAAACAGTGTCAGGAACTAACATGTGACTGTCAGCCTGTCACAGGCATTGTAGGGAGTCAAAAGTTGGATTGTAGAGGCCACAGACAGGAATGATGAGACTGATTTGTTTACTCACCTGCCAGCATTTGCCCACTAAGCTTGGCATACACTGTGTACGTGCCAGCAAGTTCAGGGACGGCGGTGAAGGTTGTTGCCGCTGCCTGGTTGAAGTTCAAGGCAGCAGGGCCAGTAGCGTACACCGTCACTTCAGCACCACCTGCGGCATGCGGAACAGCCTGCTCATGCAATTGCAGGGACATCATCTGAGACATTGCAGGGACATTCGGCCCTGTATGGGATTTCTAGGTTGGCGCACACTCCTACATCTGATCCCCTTAGCAAATGTGGGCAACAGGGTATCAGTGACAGGGATATCATCGGATACCCCTGGTGAACCAGGCTGGGTTTTGGGTATGTGCAGCGTTTGTCACCTGCATCCGCTGTGATGTTGCCAAAGGCATCCACGAGCGTTGCCAGCACTTGCAGCTCCTGCCCAGCTTCCAGGGTTGAAAGGCCACCAACCACAGTGGCCTTGGAATGTGAGGCATCTGCACTGCCGGGGGTGACAGTAACTTGCACATCAACTGGGTAGGAGGTCCTGCCAGACGCATCCTGGAGCTTCAGCGCATAGCTGCCAGCCACTGAAGCAGTGAAGGTCAGCTGGAGTGTACCATTCTCCATGCAGATGAGCTCAGAGGTGACCGAGCCCGGGCCATCAGCAACAACCTCCAGCTCGTGTGCAGCATTTGCGATGGCCACATGGTTTCCAAACCTACACCAAGGACAGCCATTTTCAGTTTAGGAAAGTAGTGCCAAACATATGCTATGGAAGGCAAGCTGCTCAGTGATTGCATCACACCAACATTTCTAAATAAACAAACAAAGTCAGTGAGAATTTGCCCTGCCACACTCACTTGTCCTTCAGGGACAGCGCAATGCTCCCCGTTTGGCCAGCCACAATGTCAGCATGATCTTGGCTGAGAATCAGGTCCGCCGCCTGGCATGTGGATGGCTTGCACGTGATGTCGAAGACCCTCTTGGAGTCTGCCAGGGAAATGACCAGCTTGTGCTGCGCAGCAGCAGCGCATGTGTAGCTGGCCTGATACATGCCAGCAGTGAGCTCCACCACTTTGCCTGCACACCACAAAAATGATGTTCATTTCACTTATTGACAGGACAGCATTTTGAAAATGCGATGCCAGGGTGTCCCTTCTTGGTTGTTCTCTTGGGCACATTTGATGCCTGGTTCAGGGCTGTTTTCCGGACGGTACCTGGTACAATGTGCTGCCCTTCGTGCACCTCCACGGCAAAGCTGGGTTTGGTCTTGGTCACCACGTTGCCCAGGCTGTCACATGCCACGATTGTGAAGCTCGCCTCTGCACCAGCTACACACGCGCTGAGTGCCGATCCCTCAAACCAGCAGTTGGCAAGGCAGGTCTCGGTGGCCGCTGCTTCAAGCTTGAGTGGGCTTCCACACACATGCCGGCCATTCAACTTCACCCACAGGGTATGTGTACCCGGCTCCAAAAAGCTGGTGGTTGCAGCATACCCAGGCATGCCGACAGCTGCATGAAGTGGCAGGTCGACCACTGTGCCTTTCGGGCCTGCAAGAAACGCGGTTGGGTGTCAGTACACATGGAGGTGCACTGCTGACAAAATGCTGTCATTTTTCTGGTGGCTTGTCAATGCAATTCAAAATGCATTTCATAATATTTTGTGTAAAAGTGTAATCATTACAACTGTAAGTACTTGGTTTATTATTATTACATCTGCCCAGCATGTCATTGGATGCTATATGCTTTGTAGCTCACCCAGGACATGGCACTGCAGGCCAGCAATGTCCTCCAGCCCCTTGCCCATGGCTGCCAGTTGGACTGCAAGCTGGAAGTCCTGCCCGCATGGCTGTGGGGATGCATTGTCAGCCGAGAGTATGTAGTCAGCTGCTTGCACCGCGCTGTCTGCAACTTGGATCTCCAGCCCGCTTTCACATACCAGCACACCGTCCACACTGCACAGTCACACAGTCAGCTGGCTCTTGTTCTACCGTTGCATCACAATAACAATCACAATGCAATGGGTGCAAGAGCGCGCACCTTGGTAGCACTGCCCACACCCCTGCATAGTCGGGCTCAAAGCCGATGGTATAGCTGCCATTGTTGTGGTCTTCAACGACTGCCTGCTGCACCTGGCTGCTGTCTGGGCCCTGCAGCCTCACTTGGATCTGGCTGCCCCCGCTGGTCAACATGTTCCCAAACCTGAACACAAAAACATGACTCAGCAAATGCTGCATCTTGAGCTGAGATCGCAGCATTATTACCAGTCAAGTTGTGACAGGCAGAGCTTGAAATATACCTGTCCACTGACTGGAGTCTGAAAGAGCATGCCTTGCCCCGCCGGCAATCCTGGATGCCGCTCATGAGACTCCTGCAGAGGAAACGCATATAAGCCCTCAGGTGAAACGCTAGGAGGCAGTGGAAGTCATGCTGGGCCTGCTTGCATGACCCTTAGATATGCATTGCAAGCAGACACTGCCTACCTGGCTGGACTGGCAGTCGACGGCACAATTACCACCGGTATTGGCCACCCAGCAACAGCCACCCCATGGAGTTGCACCGAGACGATGTAGGTGCCAGCTGCCGCCAATATTGCCCTGCACAGCCATCACCATGTTGGCTCTTGTGCAATGTGCAATTGTGGCAAAACCTAACCCAATTAACCCTTTTGCAGCATACTTAAACAGCAGCAAGAAGATGTTTTCACCTGTAAACATGGCTGTCAGGATCTTTGGCAAATGCCACAAGCTCTGGCCCTGATGCCACAACCTCCACCATCTCGGCATCCAGGGTGTCCACCTGCATACCCAGCACAATGGTTCAGTGACACCAAAACCATACCCATGCATGACACACCAGCTGCACAATTTTAAGCTTTGTAGAAGCGTAATTGCGACATGCAGAGCAAGAAGATGCCAGCTGTGCAAAGCAGAGATACTCACAGGGTTTGCATACTGATCGCGGGCTTGCAATGCAACTGCAATGCCCTCCCCTGCAGTATACACAGGCTTGTCCACGACAAAGCTGGCTGATGAGTGCGCCGAGGATGGCTTCCCCACGCAAATGTCAACCTCCACTGCTGACCCTGTCACAAGCTCAGTAGAGTCCGAGGTAGCAATAGACAGAGCGTAGCTGCCAGACTTGGTGCCAGTATACCTGTGCAATTGCGACGACAACTGTCAGAATCCCGACAAACACCAAATCTTCTAATTAATATTGTCATGCTAGAAGCATTTCTCTTGCAAGTATATCAGAATATTGGTATTGCCGTGCATTCCTGAAGGTTAACAACTGCCAGCAACACATTGGAAGACTCCCAGGCTTTCAGACCAAATGACACGTACCTGATTCTGGCGCTGCCATTGTCCATCTCCAGTATGTCCACTTGCAGTGGCGCTGCGCCCTCGGTGCTAACAATGAATGCAGGCTCTGTTGCTGACGACAGCAGCTGGTTCCCATATGCATCAAAACGCCTGACTGCAATCAAGCCAGTTTCTCCTGCACAGAGGCACGAGCTTAAAACAATAGTGCAACATGCGGAGCAGCCCATCTCACAATTGGTGTGCCTTGTGGCCTGAAGGGGTATGACTTGCATGTATCCAACAGCTTTCTATACCTGACACAATGGAAGCGTGCACCAGCTCAATCTTGCAGTCTTTGGGTGAGGTTGCTGCAGCGCAGCATACGCCCTCCCTGGAGATTCTGCTGGATATTGAGCCAGCAATTGCCGCCGCCAACTGCAATATGGTCCCCGCTTCAGAGCTCACAACTATGGCCATGATGATTGTTTAACAAACTCTGATGAACAATGGCCATGATGCAGTGTGAATGCAGCAAGGGGATTAATTCTCACCTGGAATCTACCTGCCGTACACAGCTTGCCAGAAATGGTGTAAGAGCCATTTCCGTGGTCATGCACCTCCGCCTGTACTGGTTTTGGGTCGCAGTCATCGGCAATGAAGTAGCACTCCAAGGACGCCCCTCCAGTGGTCAATGCATTGCCATATGTGTCACGAGCGACAACCAGCGACTTGGCCAATGACCCTGTGTAGCAGGCAGGTTGCAGGTTACAGATTTGCCATCCCTACAGCTGCTGAGGAGATGGCACAGGAAAGGAAACACTGAACCCTGTACCCAAAACTAGGAATCATGAACAATTGTTCCATACAGATTCCCTTGAACTTTATTTCAATTTGATGAAATGTATTGAAATTGCTTGATGGATTCTGCCGTCTAAAATACTCGACACCGCGCATCTGTGCAATGTGGATTGCCACCAGTACAGTGCCTACTCCAACAGGGCCTCAGGGAAAAACCCTGCCTGCCTACCACACAACTTGTACAACAGATGTGCACAGCAATGCTTGCACACCCCATGCTTACCGGCCAAAACCTTCAGCGGCGCCTCCTCAGCAAAAGCAATGCAGTGCAGCTGTGCAGCCTCGACAGCCACTGTCCTGGGCAGGCCCACGTGCTGGGAGTTGACGCTGCAGGCGAGGGTGACAAGGCCTGCTGCTGTGAACATGGGCGACGCTGTGTATGTGCCGTTCCTGTTGTCCTCCAATGGAATATAGACACTCCCTGCACAGCAACAGGGCAAATGCAGTTAGCCAAACTTGCGTCTGGCAGTGCTTGACACCAATACAAATGCCCACATATCCTTTTGTTGTTTGCACCAGCAGGAGTGATATATTAAACCTCCGGGTTGCACCCCCATGCTACTACATATATATAATGTTGTTTGCAAAGGCAAAAAAATTACCATGGTGATGCTTACCAGTGAGGGCATGCATCGCTTCCACCATGACATCATCTCCACCACAGCTCATGTTGCCGTTGAGGTCGCGCACAACCACAGTCAGCTCAGCCGCCACCCCAGCCTTCAGCGCCTGTGCCACAATGCGCATCTCGCTGTTTTGTGCTGCCCCAGGGCCTGGAGCAACTGTCAGCTGCCAGGGCGATCCCTTGATGTGGCGGCTGCCATATGTCACACCAACAGTGTACACTCCAGCTATGGTTGGCTCATAGGCAGCGATGATGTCACCACCATCAGATGGAAGCCGCAGGGACACAGGGACAGCCTGCACCATAAACGGCATTCAGTGTTGCACATAACATGAAGCCCTTGCAGCACCACAAGCGGCATTGAAGTGTTGCACATCACATGAAGCTCTATGGGTAGCTGGATCTCCAGACAGATGTTGGCAGGGTGTTGGTATACCTAAGATTTGCAACAGGAAGGTGCCACCCACAACCAAGAGGAAAAATGGTAAGGCTAGATATGTGACCTTTTGTGCATTTGCGTTCATCACCTGGGGACCCAGTATTTCTGCATTGAAGCAGTCGACTTGGTGGGCGGTGAGGCCAAGCTGGTGGTTGCTGTACTGGTCATGCGCCTTCACCGAGAAACAGGCCTGCACATACAGCACAGTGAATAGGTACCCCAATAAAAATTCCAAGAAACATCGACTTCATTAAAAATTAATTTGATCTAAATCAGTTCAAATCTGTTTAAACAAACAATAAAATAAAAAATGGCGTGGCCACATTTCCATTCTTGCCAGCAGGAACAGCCGCTTACCTTCTCTCCGCTGACCGCCTGGCACATGTGGGCCCCAACAGCCACAGTGGTTTCCGCAGTCAAGTCGGATGGGGCGACGACAGCTGTGAAAGGGCTGCCGGCAATGTTCCTGCCTTGGTGCTTGACGCTGATGCTGTATGTGCCTGCTGCTGTGGCAGAGAAGTGACCTACATACTCCCCAGTACCCTGGTCATCAACCCTGCCTGCACAGGAAGTGCACACACGCGGTTATGGCAATGCAACACCAGTTACATTCCTTCATCTGGATGGCAATGCAACATTAATATGTGTCATGGTAGATGACCGCCATCATGCAATGCAAACCTGTTTCAAAAACTCGCATTCATTTACCAACCCAGAGGGTTTAGGGTCAGGGATTAAATTTGACGCAGATTGGGCTGGTGCTGAATGTACCTGCGGATGCTGCCTCATTGCTGCCGATCCTGCTCCAGGTCAGCTGGAACACGTCGCCCCCAAGGGATTTCATTATCCGCTGCGCATCCTTGGCCACAAACACAAAGTCTGCTGCCTCTCCAGCCACCACATCCAGCACCAGCGGGCTGCCCTTCACCTCACACACCTCCGCACACGCATCGGCTATGGAAGCCGACACCGCTGCTGGGCTGTTGTGCAGGTGCTCTCCATTGACTGTGGCGCTGATTGTGTACCGCCCAGCTGTCTTGGCGCTGTATGTGTATGCAAGCACACCATCCCGGACTGACCCACACTTCACTGGGGTGGGCGTGGGTCCCTCCACCACCACCTTGATGTCTGAATCGTCTGTGCGTGTGATCGTGTTGCCAAACTGATCTGCCAGCTCAATGAACAGCTGCGAGTCCCTGCCCAGCTGCACTGATGACGTGCCAGGGCCGTACAGGCGGCTGTTGCCGATGTGGGGCTCCCCCGCCTCAACATGGCAGAGGAAAGGTGATCCGCTCACTGGTGTGCCTGCGATTACCCATACAGCAATCGGTCAGCTAGCAAAACTAAACCCTAAGACCTATATAAATACGTATACAACTTAATTTGGCATGTAACAATACATTAAAGGAAAACATGATCCATTGGACAGGAAACTACTAGAAGTTGCGTTGAGCTAAGCTGTTCCAAAGCTGAGAAACCCACCTGATGCAGACACAGCGATGTTGTAGGTCCCTGCAAAGTTGACGGTGTAGTGCACGGCATACACGCCCCGCCCAAGGTCCTCCACCCTCCCAGGCACAGGGGGGCTGGTGTGGCCCTTGCCAGTGCGCAGCACTTGGACCTCAAAGCTGTCGCCCCCAGTCAGACGCCTGTTGCCGAAGCTGTCGGCGGCTGTCACTTTGAAGGTGGCAGGCTTGCCAGCCTGGCCCCGGGACAGGCCATTCCCAGAGAGGGTGCATTTTGCAGCGCTGAGGTCTCCGGCAGCCACTGCATGCACAATCAAAACAGTTGGCAGAGGCACACATTAACCCTGGTTAAGCCACAAGCAGCAAGCGGTTGGCCACCTGCATTCGTACCTTCACACTCCACAGGGCATCCTGCCAGCGCATAGCCATCGAGCTTGGCAGTGATGAGGTAAGTCCCTGCCATGTCAGCAGCCCAAGTGACTTGGTAGGTGCTGCAGCAGTGCACACAAAGCAGTCAGTGGTCTGTTGCAGGTCAACGCAGTTGCAAGCTGGTGAAACGGGTGAAACGTGCCATACCCGTTCATATTGTCCTTGACAGTGGCTTTCACAGCGTGGGCAGTGGGTCCACCAATGTCCACCTCAAAGTTGTCTCCTCCAACGAGTCTTGCATTGGACTTGCCATCAACAGCTGCAAGGAAACGCATGGGACCTTGTCAGCTTGCCCTTACTTTGCTCGGTAGGACGCAAAGTGAGTCCAAGTGCCCATTGCTATCCAAAACCCTACAAAACCCTAGAGTATGCCCAAATATGTATTCCAGGCAAATTTATCCAACAGAGTCAGCCACCATCACCCACCATGTCACCTACCTTGTATGGTGAAGCTGGTGGCTTTCCCCGCCACGCCATTGCTGAGCCCGGGCCCCAGAACCTTGCTCTTGGCTGCGCTGGTTTCGTCTGTCTTGACAACTATCTGGAAAGGGCTGCCTGTCACTGGCTTGTCCCCGTCCACACATATGGCCAGCGCATACCTCCCAGAGATCTCTGGCACGAAGGAAACCTCGTACCCGCCCTCACCCAAGCTGTCCACCTCAGCAGAAAACAGCACCGTCGTGCCATCCAAGACGCTGGCTTGCAGGATGTCAGGCCGGCTGCTGCTGAACGGGTTCCCAAACTGGTCCTGCAGGCCAACCTTGGCTACAAACCTTTCCCCCACAAACCCGGTTCCATAGCCAAGGTCCACTGTGGAGTTGCCAGGGCTGGCCTTGGGTTGCTGGCAGTGGACCTTCCATGGCCCACCCGGCACTGCAAGGCTGCCGTTCTGCATCGTGATCTTGTACTCCCCAGACATGGGTGCGGTGTAGGTGACCTCGATCGCGCCATTTTTGTCCTTCACCTCTGGCTTGACAGGGGCACTGCCCTTGATGGAGATTTTGAACTCAGCCACCTGCGCGCAGCAGGTTAGTTTGCAAAGTGACTAGGGGAAGGGGAGGGTCTTGTGCAGAATGTGTGCCCTCTTGTGGATGAATCTCTTAGTGACAAGATTGTAATCTATGCCCCTGGCACGCACCAGGAGCTTTGGGACCCTGTATGTCCAATCCACCCCCTGAAGCATCCAAGATGTTACATGCAAAGTATGGCAACACACCTGGAGCTTTTGTCGTGCGTTGGACACGAAGAAGGAAGCAGGCTTCCCAGGTTGGCACACTGATAGCCCGGTCCCTACGATGTTCCATGGTGACTTGGCTGGGGATTTGTTCTCGTTGTTTCCACTCTTTTGGCCAACTTTTGGGGCAGAGCCTGGCCGTGCAGCAGGCTGGCGGATGTTCGCCACCCTCAGAGGCTGCACGTTCTCAGACATGTTCAAAGACTTGATACGGGTGCAAGCTACGTGCCAGAACCACTAGAGGGTCGTATGGTGGCCATTGGGTGCAGCATCCTAGACTGGATGGCAGTGGGATGTTGTAGGTGGCGACCAATGCAGTGCCACTTGGGGCAGTATCACGCGGACTGTACAGACTGCAAATGATAGCACACGATGGCACGCTTGGCCTTTGCCAGGCACGCAGTTTGCTTTACAACACAGCGTTGACTATTTGGGTCAAACGGAAAGTTTCGGCTGTCAGTGAATACCGTATGATTTTGAATTTACCGCCGGCCACCAACCGGTTGAAGGCGGGATCAGGCGGGACCGAGTTGTGTTGAAGTTCTGAACTGCGAGGGAAAGAAGTACACTGTAAAGTGTAAGAAGTACACTGTAACTGTACAAAGTTGTGTACCCACGTTTCGATTGAACCAACGAGTGAACCGAGTGGCAGTGTGCGTGCAGCGACTGAAAGTGTAATGTTCGTAGAGGAGCCATGGGGTGTCACCCATGGCCTTCACTCCACCGGAGCAGGAGCAGCAGCAGCAAAGCAATTCCTGAACCCACTTCTACGTGATTATCGTGGCGTCCACCTGTTTATGTAAAAATGGGTGACAGCGCAGGCGGGACCGAGACGCCACAGGCAGCAACACGGATAGCAGAACAGGTGTTGCCAGGCGAACCAACGCTACCGAGCAATGTCCAGAGCTGCAGTGTAGCACTTTCCAACGGCACAGCAGCAGTTCTTCCTGATGGTCAGAAAGATAGAGTTGCCAGGCAGAGAGAGTTGTTTAGCGCGCAAGTGCTGCAACTCCGAAACATCATCAAAACCCAGCGGGAGTTGGCGCCATTGCTACCGCTTGACCTTGAGGTTATCCCAGCAGAGCCTGTGATAAGTGGTGCGTGGCGTGTGGGGGAATTGCTGTGTCTGGCTGATGACAAAGGCTCTCCCTGTTGCATATGCATGCATATGTTTCGTCAATGTTTGCATGCATATCGTATGGTGGTGATTGGTACCAGGTGTATCCGCCATGAAGTGTCAAATCAGACAACGGGTACCACTATATCACGCATTTTCACAGCCCATACTGAAGGCACGTATATGGGCTATCACATGTCAATGCCGTGCATTTCAATGCCATGCCCTCGTGTCTTCTAACTAATAACGTTTTGTACCAGAAACCCAACTTCCAATAGGGCAATCGAGCATTCAGGAGCAGGCCAAACACCAACCGCCCACCACAGCCTCAACAGAAGCAAGGGACAGGCTCTCGCCAGAAGTTGAGGAGACGCTGCTGGCAGTGTTTTCGGTCGCCGACACGTTGTCGTGGGCTGAAGCGGAAGAGCTTTCAAAACAGGTGTGCCCGTGCTCGTATTGCATCACGACCCTCGGCAACATCCAGAACAGCCAGGCCCCTGCTGACCCCTGGCTGAGCATTCAATTACGTTTCGTTAGTTTATTTTATTTTTGTATTTTACAAAAATAAAATACACGCCTTCTATACACGCCTTTTACAGAATGTATTTTATTATAGGATTTTTGGTTTTAAATTTTAGGTTAAATCATGCTGTCCACACTAACAGGTGTTTCCACGCTTGCGCAGGTGGGCATCAGTGTGGACAATGTCTGGGCCTATTTTGGGCGATTGCGCAGCAATATGCGTGCATCGGTGCAGCGCCTGCAGCGCAAGGCGGGCAAAGCTGGCACCCTCAGCGCACCCCTTGCACCCGCAACTGTGGTCAACCAATCGCCGGCTGCTGCACGGGAAGGGCATGCCAACGGCCAACCCTCCCAGGGTGCACAGGTGGGGCAGCAACCATGTCATGGCGCAGCGCATTGATGTTAGCTGCATGGTCCATGTCACCAGGCTGCATGGGCGTCATTATAAGGCAGTGTGCTGCCTGCTTTGTGTGCCATGCTAGCATCATGTCGTTTCAGAGGCGGCATTGATGCACTTCAATGAGCTGCTTGGGTGAGCATTCACATGCAGTCCACTTTTACATGGCTCAAGTTAACTTTGTCGCTGGATGGCATACACCACCCGCCATGTCACGTACCAACCGCCATCTCATACACCAACCGTCACTCACAGTTTACACAACTGTAATGGCCACCGCTGAGGCAACCTGAAGCGGCTCACAATGACTGACCAAATGCAGGGGCCGGATCCCAGTGGCATCGAGGAGCTGGCTCGCTACTACGAGCAGCAGCAGCACACCATGGCGCAGATGAGGACGTACCTGGATGACCAGGGCGGGGTGGCATCACCAACATGTACAAGTAAGCCCCCCCATTTGTGCACGCAAGGCGTTGTTTGCATTTGCCTTGGCATGGATAGGGTTCTTACACCTGACTGCTCCATGGTGCGCGCCACGGGTAGTGCAAACTTGCCTCTTGTGGTCAGGCCTCCTAGGAGTGGTACATGGGCATGCTGACATGCGTCCGTGATAGCAAAGGGGCATGATCTAGATGCGGTGTAACAGAGCGGCCTGCTGGTTGGCGATAGGCCAACATCAGCACAAGCCGCTACACAAAAAAGTGCTTATCATGGTATGCCCCAAAATACGAGCTGCCAGGCCTGAGCCGCATGCCGTGGTGCTTCCAGGCCGCTTCTGCAGCATGATGCAGCACGCGCACAGCTATGAGGTGCGCACAGCGATGCTGCGCGCGGTGGCGGCCACCAGGCCACCCATGGCCCTCCTCAAGCTGGCGTCAAATGGCGCCATGCTGCCCACGCTGAACGCCTGGCTGGTGCAAGCCGAGGCCGACAGGCAGTGCACCTTTTTGGCGGCGCTCCTGGCTGCGCTGCAAGCCCTGCCGCTCACGGTGGCGGCCGTTGCGGGGAGCCCCATCCTGCCGAGTGTGCAGCGGCTCCAGAAGTACAGGTGGGCCGAGGCGAATTGCAACAGGTTTGGCCTGGTGCAGAGGTTGTGTCATCTGCTGGACCTTCAGGGCAGTGGCTTGCCATGCGCTCTGCCTTGCACTCACTGCCCATGGGCAAGCTACTCTCCTCGGGTCATGTGCCGGCATGGCATAGGTCTTCCTTTGTGTGACCGTGTGGACGGGGAGATGGGAGAAGGAGCTGGAACGGATGCGCTGCCGCCCTCGCCTGAGCATGCCCAATCACCTGTGCAGGAGGCCTGCTGTGGCGCAAGCCGCCACCAAGCTAGCGCAGCATTGGAAACGCTACGATGGCTCCCCATCGCCTCCTGCCCTGCTGCCGCTGCCACCCGCACCCAGCACCTCTGCCGCCCCTGCGCCTGCTCACCAACCACCTGCGCAGCATGGGAGGCAGGCAAGCTACCCCCCGCCGCCGCCCGCACCCGCTGCGCCGCCACCCAAGCCTGTTGCGCCCATCATTGCGCTGGGGGAGGGTGGCGGGAATAGGGTGGGCGCGCGTGGAGGGACGGCGGGAGGGGCGCGGGTGCCCATGGTTCCCAAGGCTCTGCAGGCAGTGCGACGCAGGTGGGGTGGGTGTGGCAGCCTTGGGTCTGCTCGCCAGGCACTATCAGACTGGGCTGTTGCGGGGACAAAACCCTGAAGAGGGTCAAAGGCATCATGCTTTTCAGCACCTGCTATAGCGTTGCATGGGTGGAGGTGGGGCCACCCAATGTCTCGTAGCAGGGGAGAAGTTTAACGGCCAAGGCATACACTGTTTTGGAACTGTTGACGTTCATTTCTTTCTGTTATCAAGAGAGCTGCCTTTCGTGATGCAGTGTGCAACAGCACAATTCCCGTCCATTAACGGGAGACGCAGTCGTCAAGGCCACCCAAAAAAAAGCCAAGTCTGCTGCCCAGGATGGCTCCCACAAGCCCCCACCTGCAAAGGTTGCTCGGCCAGATGTCATGACCAGCCCTGGCGGGGCTGCTGGCAAGGTGAGAGGAGCAGCACTTGCCAAACCCATGTGTGTGTGCATCAGTTGCAAACAAGGTGCACGTTTACTGACCTCTGGTCCGATGCGCTTGGTTGGAATCCCCCTTTACAGCGCAACTTGCTGTGACTGCAAACCACAGTTGAGCGATTTACTTGTGTACGCAACTTCTACGGTGCATGGCACAAAGTTGAGTCGCCTTAGAACAGCGGTCTTTCCTTGCGATGCTCCAGGCCAGCGCTGCAAGCCAACCCCCCCAACCAGGCAACGACACTGCCCACCCGCCAGCTATGCCATCTACCAGCCAGCCCAATGCCGCCCATCCACCTGCCCAGCCTGCAGCGGCGCCCAGCAGCCAGCTTAATGCCGCCCATCCACCTGCCCAGCCTGCATCGGCGCCCAGCAGCCAACCCAATGCAGCCCATCCACCTGCGCAGGCTGCAGCGGCACCCAGCAGCCAGCCCAATGCCGCCCCTCCACCTGCCCACCCGCCAGCTATGCCTTCCACCAGCCAGCCCAATGCTGCGCATCTCCCTGCCCAGCCTGCAGCAGCGCCCAGCAGCAGCACCGCACCTGCCCCTGCACCTGTGGGATTCGGTGCTTCAATTGGTGCCGCAATGTCCGATCCCAAGTATAAAGAGGCCCTTGAAATGGCGTTCATGATGAAGGAGGCGGATGAGAAGGAGCGGCAGTACAAGGCTGCGGAGAAGCGGTTGGAGGCTGGTCGGCACAAGGTCAAGGCACAGGTACGCTGCCCCTGGGGCTCAATCGATGGGTTGAGTATGCGCTTCAGTGCATGGAAGCTGGCTGCGGCTCTTGGTGGTAGATCCTCCTGTCACCATGCATTTGCCATGATGCGCATGCCGACCACCGTGCGGTCCAATACCTAGCAAGACTCATGCACAGATGTATCACCCACAATGGTGCTGCAAACTGCAGCCTGCGGTGCACCACACAAATGATACCACACTTGCAGGAGGCAGGGCGGATGCAGCAGGCCCAAGCAGCCCTCCCTTCCATGCGCGCCAACCTGCGGTGGCCTGGCATGCTGCCACATGGCCCCCCGCCCAACGTGCCGCCCAAACACCCGGTGTTGGCGGGGGAGGAGAGTGTGGAGCGGGTCGAGCAGCCAAGGCAGGAGATGCAAACGCCAGCTGTTCAGTACCCGCTGCGGGAGCTCATCCCGGATAGCCCATCGGGTGCGCGGTTGTCATAAAGTAGCAAGTTCGACCATGGTCTATGTGCGTGATCTGGGAGTGGAAGCATGATGTGTGCAGGTCCAAATAGAAGATATGGTTGCGCATGTGCTTGCAAATGTATCGCACCCCTGTGCGTTGAGCTCTACCCGTGGCAAACGAAGCGCGACATGGTGTAGGTGGTGCCAATGCCTGACACGTGCATTGTGTTGGTGGTGCAGAATTGTATGGGGAACCAGCTGCGGCGTCATCTGCACCCCAGGAAATCCCCTTTGTGTCGATATTCGCCAAGGAATATAAGGATCAAAACAAGGCAATGCTGGGTGCCAAGGTCCGGTTGCGCAAGTATGTTGACATTCCGCATAGAAGGGCCTCTGGTACCTCCAGGCAGGGCCAAGCACAGCACCTGCCTCCAGGGCCTGCCAGGCAGCAGCAAAGGAATGGGATACAACCCCCTCCTCCCGGTGTGGGGTATGGTGGTCCGGCACAGGCAGTGGGCCAGCAGGCAAATGCCGCGCCACCTAGGCCCAACCACGGCGCGCAGCATGGCTATGGACAGCAGGGGGCGCCACTGCAGGGCTATGGGCAGCAGGGGCCGGGGATGGCGGTGCAGGCGCCTGGGATGCAGCTGATGGGGTCGTCTCAGGGCGCACTGCCTCATGGGCAACCCACAGGGAACCCGCCCTTTGTTCCACAAGGGGGTGCGGTGCAGACGCCGGCTTTCCCAGTTTTTCCCAGTCATCAGAGCATGAGCTACGTGCAAGGCAGCAGCATGCAGCCACAGCAGCAGCCACAGCAGCAGCAGCGGCATCAGCAGCAGCAGCAGCAGCAGCAGCAGCAGCAGCAGCAGCAACAGCAGCAGTGGCAGCAGCAGCAGCAGCAGCAGCAGCAGCAGCAGCAGCAGCAAGCCAACGGGTACAGCAAGTGGTCATGAATCATCAGATGCAGGTGTTACTAATCCATTGCTGTAGCGTCCCTTTGTTCATTCTATTCAGATCACTACAACCTTTTTGCAGAAGCAGCATCACGCTGAGCTCCAGCCAATCATTAATGACAACCCTGAGATCCGCTGGCCCCTTTATTGCAGTCCATGGTGACACTGTTTCTTAAACCTGCTCATGAGCGATGATCGGCTCAGTATGATGTGTGTAATTGTTATAACAATATTTTTTAGCAAACCACCAAGTTATCCCCAATTGCAGACTGTTTAGAATTTCCGATGGCTAGCCCACAGCTGTTGCATGTGCCCGACGGTACAATTTTTTTCGGGTAGTCCTTTCAGGTGGGCCCGCCAGGCCTGGCATATTTCATTCGACTCTGCTCGTGGCCAATGAATATACAAGTAACCGTTACAGGCTGTAAAAATAAGAACATGTGACACTGATTGACCAACCCTGGATCTATAAACCACTGGCATGAACTTCAAGTTCAGTGCAGAATTGTAGTTCATGAACTACAAATCGAATGTCTTTCAGAAGGGAGCAGAAAGTAGTTCAAGACGTCACGTAAAAATGCAAAACGCAAAGCTTCAAATGCCTGGCAGCAGTGCTTTGTGGCAGCAATGTGCACCAAGTGATGATGTTGATATGCTCAGCCACACAGGCCGTCCAGCAACTCCGCAGGCTCATGAAGATTGCAACCTCTTGACGATTCATCAGATGGGTAAACTGAATTGTTCGAGATTATCCTAATACTTTCATTTAGTATCAGTACAACAAATACCAGCTGAAGTTCAACGGCACAGCCTGCAGTTCATACTTGCAAACGACATGTCATCCCCAATGAATGAATTCTATTCTGGGTGCAATGTGCCTGCTGGCCTGGGGAGGGCGACAGATGCAGAGAAACCAAGCCCTGGCAACACAGCCCTTGACCAGTGGTAAATGACAAAGGTAATCACATTCAAGCCAGGGTTGCCACAGCCTTCTTGGCTGCATCATCCAAGTCGTTTGCTGTGACCACCTGGACGCCACTCGACCTCAAAATTTCCTTGCCAGCATCCACATTTGTTCCCTCCAAGCGAACCACCAGGGGCACCTTCACTCCAACCTGTGGTACACAAAAAGCACATATGGGCTCAATGGTGATAAGGCGCACATTCCAGTGTCATTCATAATGCCGCCTTGTGAGTACTTTCTATCTGTGCATCTGGGTGCAATCTCAGACATCGGCAGTCATGATAGTCTGCCAAGATTACCCGGCTACTTTATCGATGCAATCATGTATGCTTAATAACCTTGGCTTGAGACCAACCCCTGGTCCATACATCACTACAGTGTACTGCCACATCAGCGTTTGATAAACACAATTCCATTCGCAATTCCAACATACCTCCTTGGCAGCATTCACAATGCCACTGGCAATCACGTCGCACTTCATGATGCCACCTGCAGAGCAAATGGCGATTATCATTGACAGATATTCATTATCCGTAGCAGGATTCCTGCCCATGTGCGCTGAGGTGGTGTAAATATGGCAGTACTTGCGAGAATTGGTCAAAGCGTTGGCCACCCAATTGCCACATGGACCACTCAGTGATCACAGCAGATGATACAACAACAGAAGCGATTGTCGCATCAACAAATGACGTACCAAAAATGTTGACCAGTATGGCTTTAACTTGTGGATCACTGGTGAGAATCTTGAAAGCCTCGATCACCTGCAGAGGCCCAAGGTTTGCATTTGCATACATCTTTAAAAGAAATGAAGTCAAACACTCCAAGTGTGTATGCTATGAAAACCATGCAGCATCGCCCTCATGCAATATAATATAACATAATATAATATAATTGACCCTTGAACAAGTCTGGCAATGCAAGATGGTCAGCTGCAGACGCATCGACAGTCAGTGCCGAGTTGTTCACCTGCTTCTCGCTTGCGTTGCCTCCGACGTCCAGGAAGTTTGCCGGCGTGCCCCCATGCAGCTTGATGATATCCATGGTGGCCATGGCCAGCCCCGCGCCGTTCACCATGCACCCAATCTGGCCGTCAAGGCCAATGTAGTTCAGATCGAACTTGCTGGCTGCAACCTCCCTGCAGCATAACACGTGGAATAAGCAAGTAGGCTGCATCAGCTAAGTGCAGCACAGGGATACATGCAAAGCCTCAATGCGTCTAAGGGTGTGGAACCGCATATGAAAATTATCTGTTTGTTTTGCCATTTGCCATGTATACTGTGGGTCCACCACTGTGCATGGCACACTGCCTCATGGTATATGCCCGGGTCCAAAGGCTTCTGGTTGAGTAACTGCGCAGTGTTAGTGTCACAGAGATGTTTTATGTTCCATGCACCACTGTGGCGAATTGCACACCTTGGATCTTCTTGTGACTCGTCGCGAAGGGCAAACAGCTTCTTCTGCCTGAACGCCGCGTTGTCATCAAACCCAAGCTTGGCGTCTGCTGCCACCAAACCGTCCACAGTCTCTCCCAAAGGATTCACCTGCCAAAGTTTGGGAGTTACTTTCGAGTTAAATTCCAAGAGATTGGCTTCTGTGCCAAAATGGTTGTAACAGTTATGCAATAATAAAAATCCATGAAACAGTATTCATTCCAATGAACAGAAACCTGATCATTGCACCCTGCAAGCAGTCTCAGACTGGCACTCACCTCCACCATGGTGCAGTCACACCCGACGAACATGTCGTACAGGCGCTTGATCTGCTCAACTGCATTGGCCTTGTCTGTTTGTACTTGCAAGCCATCCACAACCTGCATGGCTTGGGCGTCTGTCAGCCCCTCCCTGATGTCAATCGCAACCTTGATGATCTTCTCCGGGAACTTTTCTGCAAGGTCTTCAATGCTGGTGCCACCCTCGCTGCATGCAATGATCATTGGGCCAGCAGACTTCCTGCACGCACAGATTTTAATAGCGTTATATTTGGCCTGCCGCAGCGGATTCCATGCCCGCATTACCAAACTCAGAAACCCCTATAAGCAGCTCAAGGGTAGGTCTCCTTGCAGCATGTCCAACCCACCTGTCCAGGAGGATGGCAAAGTACATCTCGTTGATCAGCGCCACCTTCTTGGCCACATACAGCGTGTGCACTGGTTTGCCCGCTGGGCCAGTCTGCTTGGTAACCAGGGTGCCTCCCAGCATCTTTGCAGCAAGGTCTGCCACCTCCTCCACCTTGACGATGTGCACACCCCCTTGCAGCCCGTTAGTGAACTTGCCCAGGCCACGCCCGCCAGCTAGGATTTGGGACTTGACCACCACCTAGCAGTGCACAGTAGACCCTCAGAAAGGCCTGGGCTTAAGGCGAGGTCAATGAGCTCCTACCAGCAAACAGAATCAGCTGCCTGGCTTGGCTGGCTGATACAGCGTCAGTCGGCCAGTTCCAAGGTAGGTGCGCATTAGCATCCCCTAGGCATGCATGTATGGCCAACCTGCCCAGTTGCACAATATGCATGCATATACCGAATGTGCGACTGGATGGGGACAAAGCCTGCTTGCATGTATGATACAGGCACAACGATGCGATCAGGCGTCTCCCGTTTGGAGTATTAGCCCACCTCGCCGTCAGGGCTCGCCATCTTCTTGGCAGCTTGCACCACCTCCTCTACGGTTGTGCCGGCGATACCGGGAGGCACCTTCACCCCGAACTCCTGCATCAACGCAGCGCCCTGCGTGCACCCCAACTCCAATCAGTACACAAGGTATGATATCTGCCATTGCTGCGGTATGTGGCAACTTCCCAAGGCAGACCTGGCAGAACAGTCATAGATGGCGGGGACCTTGCAGGCTTCTACGTGATGGGTGCAGTGCTGGTGCAACGCACGTACCTGATACTCATGGATGTTCAGAAACCGCTGTTGCTGATGCTGCAACGTCTTCTCCGCTGCTCGGCTTCCCTTCTGGGCCAAAGCCCTAAGTGCTGAGCGCAACATGTTGGGCGATCCCCTTGTGTCTTTCACAACAGCTTGTCAGACAGACAAGGTTTGCTTCCCTGTAAAGCGAACGATATAGGCCTGGCAAGCGGCTTTGCACTAGCAAAGCGAGGGTGGTTGCTGTGAATGTCAAGTGCTACTGGGTGAACTGGGCTGTGGAGGGCAACGGGCCGTAAATTATTGCTGACCCCCGACAGTGCAAGCGGTTCCTGCTTTGATACAAGAAACTGCGTTGCGCTAGCTGTGAAGGCCCTGCAAAAGGTTAACAACCGTTTTAAGTCGGAGGCTGCGTGAACAGGCAGAGGGGTCAGGCAGTGGGGTGCAAAGAAGACAAATATTCATGTCTTTTTGTTCTTGGCAAGTTTGCAAATGTGCCCAGCCATAGAGCTCTCACAAAGTTGGAAAGTGAAATACGCGATCCCAGGTGGCTCATCGTTAGAAAGTGTTGCGGGACATTTGCTTTGCTGAACTCCCCCGAGCTCTGGGGAGGCTTCGGAATGCAGATACGGCATGTCGCCCAGGCGGTAGCCCCAGAGAATGGCTCGCGAGTGCTGAGCGTGAGCTGGTCACCAAACAGGTACCTTTGGGCAGGCAACGTACCGCGCATTTGCATGCATGGGTTCCCATGAGGTGTTGAGCCCACATAACAATGCACTGGGTATCCCGCTTTCTGGGCTCAAGTTATTCTTGTACGGCCCCGCGTGTCTGCAGTTGTACTGTGTGGATGCATATGTGTGTAGTGTAGCCACCGGTCCTCAAAAACACCATTGGGATCAGTGCATTGCCCCCACCTGTCCTGCAGCCAGAAGCTTGCGGCGGCCTCCAGTGACAAGGTGGTGTCACTGTTTGATGAGGAAGGGAAGAAGAAAGACAAGTTTAAGACCAAGCCCTCGGACCGGGGTACAACCTCCAACCCAGCATATGACGTTCTTGGTGTAGCGTTCTCACCAGACTCCTCCCGCCTGGCTCTTGCTCAGAGCGACAACATTGTCTATGTGTACAGACTGGGTGTGGAGTGGGGTGAGAAAAAAAGCGTGTGCAATAAGTTCCAGCACAGTGCAGCAACCACTTGCCTCTGCTGGCCCAGCAGCAAAGCTGGAGACGTTGTATTTGGACTGGCAGATGGAAAGGTAGGACTATATCTCAAGATGCTGGGGAGCTTGTCAAGCTGCGTGCATTGCTGACGGGTGCAGTTGTGTGCAGGTCAAGCTGGGTGCTATTGCAACCAACAAGCCACACAATCTCTACCAGCATCCGAAATCTTCAGCAGTTGTCAGCATCGCAAGCTCGAGCGACGGGTCAGCAGTTGTGTCTGGCCATGCAGACGGGCTGCTGCTTTGTTTCCAGTTTGGCGATGCCTCATCCCGTCCGGTGCTGTCCCAAGTTGCCACGCATGGCAGTGCACCTTGTGCCTTGGCATGGGGTGACGCGATTGTAGCTGCAGGCGCTGACCGCAAGGTGAATCCCTGCCTGGGGACCGGGGGGTAGCTCATGGGTGCATTATGCAGGAAGCACTCTGTGTTCTGTCAGTGCCAACCCGTCTTTTCTCAATTTGCAGGTTGTGTTCTACACCCAGACCGGCAGTGTTGCTCATACATTTGATTACACCAAGCACCGAGATGTTGGCAACTTCACGGCAGCATCTTTCAACCTCACCAAGGATGCTCTTGTAGTTGGAACTGGCAACCAATTCCATTTGTACACCAAAGACTCACAGGATGGCATCTGGCACGAGGCGTCTGTCTGCATGGTAAAGCATGCACAGCACACGGTCTGCATGTAATTGTTATAGTTATCATGCCTTGCTGGTGTTGGGAAGCTTAGAGGTTCATGTTTGCACTGTGCCATGATCAGCGCTGATGCTGATCTTCAACCCACGCAGCTTGAACATGGTGGCACCATTACTACGCTAGATTGGAGGCTGGATGGGGCAGCTCTTGCCATTGGAACGGACACGGGGGCAGTGGAGCTGTACGAAACCCATTTGCGCAAAGAGAGCAGCAACGGGTATGAAGTCAGCTATACAAGCAGCAGCCAAGTGCTCGTCAGACATCTTGAAACAGGTAGGACAGCACTTGCAGATATCTCAGCGGAACAGGGTCATGCAAACATGGTGGCATGATTGTGCCATACAAGGGTTTTTGTGCCTCCAAACAAGATCAGTCACGTGGATTTAACTTACTGTATATAATCATAATCCAGGATTATTAATCCTGTAAGCGATTGGATGTAATTGCTGTGGTGGTGTGACGCAGGCAGCAAGTTCAACCTCAAATCAGCCCATGGCCACGACATTGACAAGGTGGATATTGCTCACCAGCGCTACATAGTCAGCAGAACACGCATGTCCCTGCTGTTGGGGGATATGCAGGAGCACAAAATGAGCGAAATCGCATGGGAAGGGACGGGAGACGAGGTATTTGTCACAGATCATCCACAGGTGCGCTGTTGTCGACTCGGCAGAGACGTTCAGTCTCACAGTGACTGTGAGACTGAACGTCTACAATTTCTTCGCTTGAATGCAATGCTGCATGATGATCTTTTTCAATATGTGATTGTTTTTTCCTCTGGTTCATGCTGACTCAGGTGTTAGAGCTGACAGCAATGGCATTGCAGGTGTGCTTAATCTACTCCGGTGGTGAAATTCTGGTTGTGGAGTATGGCAGAAACGAGATCCTGGCAGCCTGCCAAACAGATTACTTCAATGAATTCCTTGTCAGCGTAAGAATCACTGGGATCAGCAGTGAATTGCCGCCACATCGCAAAATGGCGTACCTATCAGATGCTACAACCATCAGGGTTGCAGACATAACTACTGCAACCACTATTGCAACATTTGAACATCATGCTCGGGTGGATTGGCTGGTAAGTACAATACATTGTGACAGTTCAATCACATACGTAGTGTCCTGAGCTGTGCTATTGCATTCATGCATGACCCAAAACAATGTACAGGAAGACGTACCAATTGTATATTTTATATGCATTTAGGTACAGACTCGCATATGTGACGATCATTGTTTTTGTCCAATGCAGGAATTGAATGACAAAGGCACTCATTTGCTCCTCCGAGACACAGTGAACTCGGTCCATTTATACAGCGTTGGCGATCAGCAGCACCATCAGCTTAGTAGATTTGCTACATACGTACAGTGGCTTCCGGACAGCAACGTGATTGTTGCTCAGAGTCGAGGCAACTTGTGTGTTTGGTACAATCTGGCAGCCCCCGCCTCCTGCAGCATGACATGTATCCAGGGCGACATTCAAGACCTTGTTCAATCAAAGGTAAACCGCACAAATATGAGCAAAGAAGTGGTCGACCCTGGTGTGGATTTTGCGCAATGAGCGTTGTTATCTTTAATCTTTATTGGCTTGCGTGCAGGGTCGAGCTGAAGTAGTCCTGAGTAATGGAGACAACACATTTACACATCTCCTTGATCACAACATGATAGAATTCAGCAAGGCCATGGAAGGTCAAGACTGCAATCTAGCAGTTCAAATCCTAGAGATGCTGCCCAATACACAAGACCTTCAGATGCATTGGCAGCATGTGGCTCAAGCTGCAGTGGAGCTCAACCTATTCCATATTGCTGAGGAGTGCTATGCAGCTGCAGGCAATATTTGCCAGGCGCATTACTATCGAAAGGTGAGGATGGTGCAGGCAGTTGCGCTCCACTGTCAAATTGGAAACGTGTGGGTTATTCTGCCAAGATTCCAAATCTGCATACGTTTCTTTCATGCCAGCTGAGAATTTTGTAGAGCAGCGCAAATAGAATGCTAATTCTCATGTAGCGCATGGACACTGCACTACCAACTGGGCAATTACTCTACGCAGGTGGCTAAAGATGCGTTTAATGATGGCACTCAGAACATGCATGCTCAGGGAACACAGTTGACACAGGCAAAGCTTGCCATGCTCAACAAGCAGTGGGCAATGGCTGAAAGTTTGTTGTTGTCTATCGGGCGAGTTGATGAAACAATCCAAATGTACAAAGAGATGTATAAATGGGATGACGCCATCAGGTACGCTGAATATTGGGTGATTGCAGCAGCTTAACTTCACTCATTTAGGCACCTAATTGACAATTACCATGTCAAGTCACAGGATATGTGGTCGCAATTGTTTTTTCATAAATTGTTTACAAATCACCACCAGCAGGACAATTGGTGAAGCAGCCTGCTCTTCTTTCTCAAGGCATGTTTGCACTTGTAGGGTAGCCCGGAAGAGTGGGCATCCGAGTAGCAGTGAGCTGGAAAAGCAGCACTATCAGTGGTTGTTGTCAACAGGACAGCACGATGAAGCTGCGGCCATGCAGTTAAGGCAAGGCAATGTAGCTGGGTGCATTGCCATGTACCTAGAGGGCCAGCTACCTGCTCATGCTGCACAGGTGAGTTCTGACAGACTGTCTCAGAGGTGTTGCCCTTGCATGCAAGAGTTATTGGCAGCTGGCGGTGTCCAATATTGCACCACAAGGTGGCAGATACTCCCACTGCAGAGAAGAAGCCACTTGCACTACCCTGATGTTTGCAAGGGCATTGCGCTATCTTACACACATTGGTTCAACAATATTGAAACAACCGCCCCGCAGGTGCTGCTGGGCCAATGTCAAATGTAACTTGGAACTTGTTGATTTGCAGGTGATCATGCAGCAGAAGGGAAGTCGGCTGGATGGCAACATGATTCAGACAGTCTGCTCTGCACTCCAAAAAGCAGAGCTGCATGAGAGGCTTGGCGACTTGCTGCAGCACCTGAATCGTTATGCAGAAGCCAAGGAAGCTTTCAGAAAGTAAGACGAGGTGTCCACTTTTCACAAACCTTGGAGGGTGCCGTTTGTTTCATGCACATCTGAGGCACATCTTCCATTGGCAACATGCTAAGTTCTCATGGGTGCAACCAACGTGAGGCGGGTGGCATGCTGTTGGTCATGCGGCTAAAGTATTGCCCTGCACCATCTGTTCATGGTCACCCATTTGCTGTGCAGGGCCCATGCCTACAAGAAAGCATTGGATCTGGCAAGGGTGCAATTCCCAGCGGAGGTTTTGAAGCTTGAGACTGAATGGGCAGAGTGGCTCCTCGACCAGCGCCAGTATGAGGCGGCCATCAGCCACTTCATTGAAGCAGGGGATCCCATGAAAGCTGTGGAGGCTGCCTGCAAGGCTTGTCAATGGTTGAAAGCCATTGCAATTCTAGACACCCAGGTATAACACAACAGGATGGGACAAAAGTTTGGTACAGTTCCAGAATGGGTTAATTCTGCATTATATATTGCAATGCAATCGTATGCATGGCACCCAGCACACCCAATCAGGCAGCTTGCCTGAATATATTCTCAAAAGACATCGGGTTGGTTTGCTTTGTTGGCTATGTGTGGCGAGGCGAGCATGTGAAAATTGGACCTCGCCTTTGGGTTCACTTTTGCGGCATGCGTGAGTGTATGGCATATTAAATTATTAAGAAGAAATCTCTCACCTGTGCAGGATACAAATGTTTCACAGCCACACTTCATGAAGCTCGCAAACCGGCTTCAGAGCCTAAAACAATACGATGTGGCAGAGAAGTGTTTTGTCGCTGCTGGCTTCCCCCGCAATGCAATTAGCATGCATTTGGACGCGGGAAGGTTTGAAGCAGCCCAGATTGTTGCCAAGCAGTGCTTGAAGGAGGACGAGATACATGTGAGTAACAATGTGCATATACAGCGGACCACATGAAACATGCTGCTGGTAATGGCAGTACCACTGACAACAACATGCATGCTGGTGACATGTAAGCACAATGCATAAGCATTAGAATGCAATGGATGTGGCCTGGCCTACCTGACATATTATACATACCTGTGTGCAGGCATTCTACATGCAGCATGCAGAGAAGGCAAAAGTAGAGGGCAAATTGAAAGAAGCGGCAGATCTGTACATTGCTGCTGCAGAGTACGACCTGGCTATCAAGATGTATGCTGAGCACAACCTGACAGATGAGATGCTTCAAATCATTGCGGAGCACAGAAAGGATAGGCTGCCAGAGGTGCTGGTTGACCTTGCTGTCAGGTGTCAAGCACAAGGGAAATACAAGGAAGCTGAGAAGTACTACTTGCAAAGCCAGGATTGGAAATCTGCCGTGCAAATGTATTGCAGTTCTGGTATGTGGGAGGATGGCTTGCGGATATCCAAGGCATTTGCTGGCATACAAGGCGTCAAGCAGGTTTGTGCGGATGCCATGAGTTCCAATTGTCTGCTTCTCCTCCTGCGTGCACACAACTACTTGTACAATTGCAAAGGCATGGACAATCAGCATTATTGTTCTCAAATATGCCCAACCAATATTTGGTGCATCTAGTCACATCTGGCAATGTTTCCACAGGTTGCCTACACATGGGCAGTCCAGGAGGGAGAGCCAGCATTGCAAAGACTCTCGTTACTTGGGATGCACGAGCTTGCATTGGACTATGCTCTGGAATGTGAAGCATTTGAACATGCTTTTGCAGTAGCAAATGTTGTTGCGCAGGATAGGCTACCAGACGTACACCTAAAATTTGCAATGTTTATGGAAGATGAAGGTGCGCAGCAGCAATGTACAACATACTGTGGATGTAACCCCCTTGTGACTGCTGTTTACATTTGGTCAGATGTGCTGTCAGCAAGTGATCCAATCCTCATTGCCTCATTCCAACTGCATGCACTCACTAATGCAACCTGCATTTCCAGGGAAGTTTGGAGAGGCAGAGCAGCATTTCCTCAAAGCCGGACAACCGCACGAGGCTGTCGAAATGTACTTACACCAACAGAACTGGCACGCTGCTTTGTGTGTGGCAGGCCAATGCCAACCAGACAAGTCATCTACAGTCTACATAGCTCAGGTGTGGTATGGATGCATAGCAAAGCATCGTGTTGCAAAGCAATATGCGTTTGTACATATATCTTTTGATAAAAATAATCTGTACACATAAACCAATGTACCCTGCAAATTCACACTCATCTTCCCTCCAGGCACGTGCAGCCATGCAGCTCAACGATTGGGCTCAAGCCGAGGATCTCCTTACTAAAGCCAGTCAACCTGACGAGGTTGTCAGGATGTACATGGCAGCTGGCAAGGTCGAGGAGGCTCTGCGGTATGCTGAAGAGCACGTCCCTATGAAGGTGAAGGGAGCTCCACCATGCACGCGTGCCATTTTTCCAGTGGGTGGCCAACATGTGATTTATAGCTGATGCATGACTCGTTTACAGGTACCAGAGGTTGAGGCAGCTTTTCAGGCGCACCTTGCTCAGCATGGTGGTGGCTGCTCGGTGGCTATCAGCAGGGCAAAGATGCTGGAACGTGCTGGCAAGTGGGGTGCCGCAGTTGACGCATACCTGGACATCCAAGATGATGATGCATCTGATCCTGATGACCTGGAGGAGGTGCGGCTGTGACACTGAGCGTTAATATAATTATATTTATATAATTGTTTGTAAATTCTATTTTATGAGTGAGCATGACATAAGAGCTTTCATGGTTTTAGTTTGGTGCTGACTATGTGCAATTGCAGGCGTGGGAAACTGCAGTACAGATTGCCATGAACCATCAGCAGCATAGAATGGTTGAAGTTGTTGACCAAGTGGCGGATAGGCTGGTGAGCATTGGGCGGCATGATGCAGCAGCAGAACTGCTTCAGGGGATAGACAACATCGAGGTAAGCATAGTCACATTGCTTGAAAGCTGATCACGGGATGTTTTACAGCGGTCTAGTAACTGCTAAACCCGTCCTGCTGTAGGGGGCAGTGAGAGTGTATGCTTCGGGTGGCATGTGGGACAGAGCCAAGCAGATTGCAGCAGGACACCCTCCCCTTTTGGACTACTTGAAAACTCAACAACTGGCACAGCTTGTGAATGAAGAGGATGCTGATGGGTTGGCAGCTTTGGGCAATATTCAACAGGTAGTGCTGGCGCCCCCTGGCGCAAGGCATGCATGGTCACTGTGAGGCATGCATTTTTTGATATGCACCAGCATCTCTGATTTTGATAAGATATGCCCCGCGTTTCTGGCAGAAATACCATATATTTTGCCAGCAATGGGCAAGGATCAGGACAGGCATGACATTTGCTCTGACATCCCATTTTTCCGAGCAGCAGTGGATGCTGATGAAATATAGCAACGCATTTTCATGCAACCAATATATTGTTGAATATCTCATTGGTGTGCAGGCACTGGACATATACGTGCATCAGCAGGATTGGGTGAAGGTGCACAACCTTGCTGCTCGGCAAGACGCGCAGCTGGCTGCCAGATACTCTGTACTGCATGCAAGGCAGCTGGTGCAGCAAGGCCAAATAGCAGAGGCATCACAGGTTCTTGCCGAGTACGGCATTGGGACTGCAGCTTCTGACCTGGATCTCTACAAAAACATTGCAATGGCAGTGTTCGTCATGGAGATGGACTTTCGAGATGCTGATACAGAGGAGAGCACGCACATTTGGTTGAAGAGACTGGTTACTGCCCCAGGCTTTGACAGTGATCGTAACATAGGAGAGGCGATCAGGCAGGTCAGTGCTTTTGGATTGAATGAAATTCCTGTTGGGGGGGGATTATGCTCATCTTTTCAGGAACTCAGCCATGTTTTTCAAAATGTTTCAACCCATCAATGCATTGTGCAGGAGTTCAAAAGGTTGTCTGAAGCGGCGTTTTTCATGGTACAACAGCATAAGTGCAGTACTGCTGGCCTACAAGAACTAGCAGCCATGCAAGCAACCTCGCAGCTCAGATACATTGGGGTAATTCCAGCCGACAGGTAAAATTTGTCGCATTCATTGCTAGTTGAATTTCAATGCTGCAGCTGCTGCACAGGCTGGCGCACGCAGTGATTGTGCAAATTCGTTCAGAATATGATTGGCAGGCTCAGTGCATTTTTGTGGGTGCAGGGCATTCTACGAGGCTGGTGCCTCCAATCGGCTGTCCGGCAACATGAGCTTGGCATTCATGTTCTTGAATCACTACTTGGACCTGATTGATGCAATGGACGATGGGAACCCTGTGCCGCCACTGGGCGCAGCTGCCTTCTCCAAATGTGATGTTCCCACAAACTTCCAGTTGCCCAGGAACCATTACATCCCACCAGAAACACGAGAAAAGGTGAGCTGCCTATCATGTCATGATGACAAATACCCAACTTGGGGCAGTTTGCTTATATACATCTGGAGCACGCAACCTTATAGAAAAAGAAAGAAAGAAAGGGAACGCACAGAGGCGTAGTTAGGGGGCCACTGGCTCGCACCAGGGCACCACACCAGCCAGAACGGGTATACAACTGAATGGTACTCCAGCATTTTGCCACAGTTACAAAAGAAATCCCGTCCCGGCTAGCTGAGAAAGTGTCTGCATGTTGCAGGTGAGGGACTGGGTACTGGAAATGTCAATGAATAGCAAGATTGTACAAGACCTTCCACAACGCACTTGTGACAAATGCGGAGGCAGCACCTATGAGGCAGCAATTAGCTGCCATTTATGTGGTGCACAACCCTCGCAATGCGCCTTGACAGGGTATCCTATCAACCATGGAGAATCAGTGAAGCATATCAAAGATACAAACATGGTGGTAAAGCTGTCAGCTTGGAAGGCATACACAAGAAAGTTTCAATCCTGTCCAATTACAGGAAAGAAATTGGCTGTCGAGGATGTGTCGTAATGCTCACATCCTCCCCCCAAACTACTATAATTATTTTAATATCAGTTCATCAGGGTAGGCAGGTCAAACCATTTCCATGTGGTGATACAGATACTGCAATACAGATATTGCACACGTTATTATGTCAAGTATTTGCCATGTTGCCACTACACAGCAGTAATTCTAGGTCAGTTCACAACCGCTCATGCTTCAGTGGTTGCCGGGGCAGTTGCTCCATTGGTCGCTCCGTTGGACCCATTGGTCCCTGCGCTGCTTGGTTTCACAGCTGTGATGAGGTTGAACTTGATGAGGCCTTGCTTGTAGCCTGTTGCCATCAACGGCATGACCAGCGCCCCCTGAACAAATAGGTTCCAAGTCATTCCACGCCAGTGCATAGTATCTATCAACAACATGATCACACTTAATCAAATCCTGCAGAATGTACATACATTATTCCCTTTGTTCACAAGGACGGTTCCCACCTTGATTGTTGTCCACCCAGCTTTCAGCAGCCCCATGACGCCTGTGGTGGACAGCGCTGATTGGATGACTGCCTTCCAAAAAGGTGCCACCTCATCCGACCAATCTGCTGTCTTGATGTCCTGCAACCCATTGGCTTCAAAAAGCCTTTGGTAGTCTGCGATCGAGCACCACTGGGGCAAGTAGTATGCCTCACAAATGCGGTCAAGTAGTGACTGCTCCTCGGCCGTCAAGCCACTTTCTCCCTCATCCAAAATCCTGCAAAAAATGCAGGGCTTCGTTCACACAGCGCATTTTGGCCTGTGATTGCTGCAGTGCACTCACTTTGCGGCTTCCAAAATAGGGTAATCGACGCACGGCACACTACAGGCCCACACGGCGTGACGTGATCAGAGCGGAATCATAATGCTTGCAATAAGATGATCCTGGTGGTACACAAATGCTGAGCCAAGAGAGCACCCGGTGGTGGCAACTTGTCATTAAGATGCAGTTGCTCCAAAGGGCTACCTGCATGCACTTGATGTACCAGTACCATAACACTACCATTGACTTACCGGTGGCACCAGGTCACGATGAGGATGCGCCCCCCCGGTGCGCACACGCGCGCAAGCTCGTTCACAAACTTCGTCTTGTCAGGCATGTGCTCGCCACTCTCCATTGACCAGATCAGGTCAAAGCTGTTGTCTGCAAACGGCTGGTTGAGGGCATCTGCCACCTGGAAAGATGCCTTGTCTGCCAGGCCTTGCTTTGCTGTGATTTCATTGGCTCGTGCAGCCTGGATGCAACAGCGCACAAGGTGACGTGATTTTAACGTCATGTGATATGGACGCGCATATACCGGTATGTGCATTGGGAAGAGCTTGATGAAATGACAAGCCCAGCGTTATAAACAACAGAGTTGTATACACCAACACAGATTTGGCAACCCTAGCCGTGGCCGTGGTTATGCATTGGAATGGTACAGAGAGCATCATATGAGAACTTCTGTGAATGGTCACGAAATAATACCAAGGTATATCAGCTCACCTGCACCGGACTCAGCGTGATGCCCATTGCTTCGCAGCCAAACTTCCGCACAATGTGCCTGCTGCTCCCTCCAATCCCACACCCAACATCAACCATCTGCGTGCGCATCAAGAACATGTGATAAAGGCATTGGGACATCAAGCACGTAGGGTTTAGGGTTCCCAAGGTGCAGTACTGGCGGGTACAAGCAATGTCAGGACAGGAATGGGTGGCGCAAGTTTGTACTTGGCTGATCACTGATCTGGCCTCTGTGCCAATTTGCTGTAAAATAGTGCTGGCGGGTCGTACCTTGGTAGCGCTCTCAGCCCCCGCCCACCTGAGCGACTCCTCAATCATGTCAATCTGTGCCTGCTGGTTGCTTTTTGGGCTGGCACCTTCCGGGTAGTAACCTGCGCGTATATGTCACCAGGAGGTATGGACGGGCCAACCTATGCAGGGACCATATGCATGCATATACAAGGTGGGTATCCATACATATAATCGACCAGCAGCGTACCATGGTGCATGTGCTCGCCCCACATCTCCTCCCACAGTCCAGAAGACTCATCGTAGAAGTTCGCTATTCCTTCCTTCAAGTCTGGCATCGTGCCTGAGGACGTTATGGGCTTGACCACGTCAGTCAAGAAATTTGCCCGAGTGACCTGGGCACATCTGGGCGATCTGGTTGCTCGCGAGTGTTTAGGAAGGAAAGGGGAGACTTTACTGGCCAAGAGGCCGTTTGATAGTACAAGACTCATCGTCACGGTCTAGCTCTTGCTATCAGGGCTACAAGGAGCACTTGCTTCCAAGTTGGAATGGGATCCCTAAAGGTTCACCGCTATGAGGAAGCTGGCGACTATCGTAGACTAGGGGTGAGGGTAAAGTTGAACTCCTGCAGTTGCACACGAACACCAAATAATTTCCAGCGTTAGCTTGTGTTATGGGCGCTTTACACCGGGTTGCTTTTGCACACATCGGTTGATTAGTAAAAATCAGTTGAATACTCGACTGACACCCTCTTTGGCTGGGCAGGCACGGCAGTCTGCCAGCAGAGTGGACAGAGCGAGTTGCAACCGTGTCCAACCATATGTTTGTGATGCGATATCGGTATTTGGTGTAACCGCCTTCGGTTTTCTCTTTCGTGTACTGGTTTCTGTGTGTGGCAACTTCTGTGTGTGGCATGGCATATGCATGCATGCATTCGACATGTAGAGGCGGTGGCGCAACTTTATGCATGTGTTGCCAAGTCAAGCTAAACACGCTGCTAGTATGAACTAGTGTGCAACCATAACTGTCGGACAGCAGTACCTTGTCTGTTCGGAGCCTCCCCTTGCAGCCGCCCACAACGCAGCCGCCCTGTGAATTTGCACAGCTTGCCTCAAGTTGCGAAGAATAACGCCTTTGCAATGGTGAAGAGAACTGTCGCCAAGGAAATAAAACCACCACAGCCCCCCAGCGAGTCAGAGTCGGAGGAGTTTGAAGACCAGCTGGAGCTTTCCTCAGACGAAGAAGGGCCCAGCGAGCCAGACTCTGAGGAAGAAGGGTCAGAGCCCTGGAGCGACGACGACGAAGGAGCGGACGCTGGCAGTGAAGAGGAGTTTGGCAGCGAAGACGGGTCTGAGGAGTCGGATGACGAGATTGACGACGCCATCGTGGGCCTGGCTGACGATGCTGAACCGCTAAGTACTGGTGATGCCGAGGAGGATGAACTGGCAGAGGCAACACCCTCTGGGTATGTGCGCGCCCTCTGAACTACATATGTGTGGGCATACCACTGGCTACATTAACTGTGTTGCCTGCTGTACCTCCCACCACCACCCATACACCACAGCAGTAGTAGGGCATCTCACGTGCATATGGCGCCCACAGTGGCGACGGCTGCACTCCACTGCTTGTTCATGGAACGCCCGCAGTAGCCAACTGGTCCATATTGCGGCCCATAGGCGTGAGGAGGAGGCTGGCGATGAGCTGCCAGTGGCAGAGGGTAGCGACTCATCAGAGGATGAGAGGCCAAACAGGAACACAGGTGGGTGGCGGGGTGTGCAGAGCAGAATGTTGCAATTTGCAAGACGGGGTTGACGCTGTAATGGTGCCACGCGATACACATGCGTTCCAGTAGCATGATTGTGCAGATGGTGTGTGAGCGTAAAGTAAGCTTGGTAGTAGCTCGGCAATGTCTGCATTGGCGGTCCACGTATAGTGCGCCAGCGAACCGGTGCCTGTGCCTCTAAACATTGCACAGCATCGAGCGACATTTACACTCAAAATCACCTTGTGAAACACTCTCATTATTCATTCCCTCATCCGCAGTTGGGGAGGTCCCTTTGGTGTGGTACAAGGACGAGGACCACATAGGGTATGACAAGGAGGGGAAGAAGCTTGCAAAGAAGGAACGGGGGGACAAGCTGGATGCGCTGCTGGCTCGAAACGACTCGAGCAAGGGGTGGCGCACGATCTATGACGAGTACAATGACAAGGATATTGTGCTGACCAAGGAAGAGATCCGCATGATCCAGCGAATACGCAAGGGTCAGTTCCCTGACATCGAGGTGAGCAAAATGAATCATTTTCACGAACTCTACTAATATAGGAATGCAATGCAATGCAAATTTTGATACTATTTGTCACTATTCTTTTAGTATGTATAACGCATCCTCATGGATGTGCTGCACGGCTTTGGCAGCTGAGCATGTGTGCTGCAAGCATCAGCATTGCGCCTGGCTGTTGGGGCACAGCTCACAGCTCCCAAGGTGTGGCATGCATGTGAACAGTGGCGATACAGATTCATCCCAGCGATAGGTGTCATTCTGGCAGAAAGGGGAAAGCAGTGCAGGCATTGATGGTGGATCTCATATTTGCAGGTCAATCCCTTTGAGGTGTACCCAGAGTTTGCATCTGACGAGCGGGAGATCCACCCACTCATCAATGCGCCGGAGCCCAAGCGGCGATTCATGCCATCCAAATGGGAGGAGAAAAAGTGCGCAAATTACCTACTGGTGCATGCGTGCACCTTTTGCAATTTGTTGGGTGCTTCTGGTCAATTGAATTACAGCAATGCATCAGCACTACGTGTTATGTGGCAGCGCAATTCCCCGATGCCTATTCCATTATTGTCGCTAGTAATTTTCCCTTGTGAGGAAACATGTTGGGCCTGTAATGAGCTGCATGACCCATATCTTGTGCAGGGTTGTTCGGCTGGTGCGTGCGCTGCGCAAGGGGTGGATCAAGCGCGAGAAGGAGGTGGCCAGCGAGCCGCAGGTGTACCTCATGTGGGAGGACGATGGCTTGGTGGCAGAGAAAACTGCCACGGGTAAGGCAAAAACAGGCCTGTGAGCTACAATTGCATGCATATCCCGGATGTGGGTGCATCCACAGATTGTGACAAATACTGGTTGGGATAGGCTGGTTGGATATATAGGCAGGTCATTGCTGGATTAGAACCAGAATCACCACTGTTCACATGCATGCAACATCTTGGGTGATGTGGACTATGCCGAAACAACCAGATGCAATGCAGATGGCAGTGCGCAGCACCAGGCTATTGAGCCAGGAGTGCACATCCACGTGCACTGTCAGCAGACGGTGATTGATGCAGTGGTGCCAGTGCGCTGCCATGGCTGAATGGCCGTCATACTGTGCGCAGGTCTGTCATACATCCCCGCCCCCAAGCTCCAGCTGCCGGGCCACCAGGAGTCATACAACCCACCACAGGAGTACCTGCCCACCGAGGTACGGAAAGCAAAACGGTTTTGCACCTGTTGTCACCTGGCGCATCAAGGCACATTATGTGCAGGCCGCAACCCAGCCCATACTTCCTTGTCCCTGCCCAATCAAAGCCACGTGCATGCCGATGATAATCCCCATCTCTATTTATCTCTATTTATTCAAGTGGTACATCCCCTGTATGCTATCGCCTGGTGAGCTCGTGAAACCCTAACCACGGCCCTCCCAAAACCTTTGTCCAGGAGGAGAAGGCGGCGGTGCAGCTCCTGGAGGAGGAGGAGCGCCCCGAGTTCATCCCCCAGTCCTTCTCCGCACTGCGCCACGTGCCGCAGTACGCGCGCTACCTGCACGAGCGCTTTGAGCGATGCCTGGACCTGTATCTTTGCCCCCGGGCCCGCAAGCGGCGCGTGGAGCTCAACCCCCAGAAGCTGCTGCCCAAGCTGCCGCAGCCCAAGGACCTGCAGCCCTTCCCCATGGCGCTCATGCTGCGGTACACGGGGCACACGGCAAAGGTGAGGGATGGATGGGTAGGGAGGAGTGCTGTTGGAACGAAAGGGGGGTGGGTTTATTAACGGGACGCAAGCTATGTTGTACACTGCAAAACTGCTCTGCACCCTATTGTATTAACCCTTTGCACCATCATGCCAAACTGCAATGCCCAAGGACCTGCAAGTCTCTCTATGCCGCTCATAGTGCGATACACTGGTCACACGACAAATGTGCCTAAAGCAATAGCCCCATTGCATCACTGTTGCACACCTGCTGCAGCATGTGGCGCACTGGGGCCGTGACCTGAGCACTAATGCAACCCACCTTGTACCCAAGTTTCACCTCTTCAAGGAAATAATCCGCAACCCTGAATTTCAATCTCTATTCCCGCAGGGGACGTCTGTGTCCCCCGACCCTAAACGCTAATCCTAAACCCTCTACACCGCAGGTGATGTCCGTGTCCGCCGACCCCACCGGCCAATGGCTGCTCTCGGGGTCTGCGGACGGTACCGCCAGGCTGTGGCACGTGCGCACGGGGCGCTGCCTGCAGGTGTGGGACCTCGGGGCGCCGGTGCGCTGCGTGGCGTGGTGCCCCGACGCAACCAAGCGGCTGTTTGCGGCGGCGGTGGACAAGCGTGTGGTGCTGCTGTATGCGGGTGCGTGGTGGGCAGTTTTTGAGGGTGCATGCATGGTTTCAAACACGGCTCTGTGGTGCACCTAGGAGTTGCTGTGTGGCCATGCATGCGCCTGTGGTGCCGCCGTGCCTCAAGCATATAGGAAGGGATGGGTCATGGCAGGCTGTGCAGCGCGTGTCAGCGGACTCTGAAGGTTACTTGTGCTGGATACCATGCTGTGCTGGATACCATGCTTGTGCTACAGCCTCCATGGTATCCAGCACATAGCAAGTTGGTACGTATTTCAACAACTCAGGAGCATTTCAACCAACACAACATTGCGCATTCCTAGGCGAGGGTCGCTGTGCATCGTCCCTCTGACCCTCTGACATGCACCATACTTCAGGTGCATATAACCAACACGGTAGAATCCGCGTTGCGTTCCTTTGTACACCCCATACAAGGGCTTATACATGGTCGACACGACCCGCTGACATTGCGCCATGCTCGCAGGCATTGGAGGTGAAGAGGGCGAGTCAGCCGCCAAGGCTGCGCTGTCATTGGATGGGAGGGAGGCGGGCAATGCGGAGCTCGCCAGCTGGCAGCAGCGTGAGGATGGCGGGGTAGAAATCCAGCACCACTTCAACATCCGCCATGTCACCTGGCATCCCAGGGGGGACTACTTCTCGTCGGTGGCGCCGACAGGAAATACCAAGGTGGGTGCGCAGGCCATTTGGAGGTTCGTGGGGCATGTGCATGTCTCCCGCATACAGCAGCACCATCCCCAATAAATGCCTCTCATGTATTCCTCGTCATTACCGAATGAGAAAACGTGAATAGAATTAGAATAGAATAGAATAATAATGTACCCGTCGCGGCTCAAAAAGCCATAGACTACACGCTGGACAGGGGCAGCATCCCTGCAGCGGAGGTGTGCAGAGCAATGCGCGCTCACATTCAAAAAAACGGTTCGCAAGTAAAGAAAACGATCCCCGGAAAAACAGTATACCCCCCCCCCCCCCCCCGTAAAACCCTAGGAGCAAAACCCTACTCAACCCCCATTAAGACCCTAAAAACAACCCCCCAATTTTTAGCAACCTCAAAACTCTCCCAACACCCTGTGAATAGAATTGATTACCCTCCGCGGCTCCTGCAAATCCCCACTCAGCCTTCCCCCCATCCCCGCAGGCGGTGCTGGTCCACCAGCTGTCCAAGCGCGCCAGCCAAAACCCCTTCCGCAAGAACAAGGGCCGCGTGGTGCAGACCCTGTTCCACCCCACCAAGCCCTTCTTCTTTGTGGCCACCCAAAACAGCGTGCGCGTGTACAACCTGGCCAAGCAGGAGCTGGCCAAGCGGCTGGTGGCGGGCAGCGGAGGGGTGACCTGCTGCGCGCTGCACCCCACGGGGGACCACGTGATTGTGGGCTCGGACGACAAGCGGCTGGCGTGGTGAGTGGTAGTTGGATTTAGGGTTTAGGGTGATGTGAGGACGTGTGTGGCTGTGTGGGGAGAATGCTGCTTGGCTAGCCACACAGTCGCCGGCATGCCAGTGCTTGCTGCAGGCGTGCGGGTTGAATGGGCTCGCTTGTAGTGTAGCTTACCATGCTGCAGGCCAATTGGCAATTGGAATTGATCGCCTCTTCCCCGCACTTGCACTGCACTGTTGCTGCTCCTCAAATAAGCAGAAAGTATTATATGAATATTGTGTATGTGGACTCCATATTATTTTGAGTATTCAACTTTTCTGTTTGCAATGCCTGGCTGACTCCTGCGCCCTCCCGTTTTACACGTCACAGGTATGACCTGGACCTATCCACCAAACTCTAAACCCTACATTTAAAGCCCTAAATCCCTTTCTGACGCCACAGGTATGACCTGGACCTGTCCACCAAGCCTTACAAGGCCCTGCGGTACCACCAGCACGCGCTGCGCGGCGTGGCCTTCCACAAAACCTACCCGCTATTTGCCTCAGCCTCAGACGACGCCAGCCTGCACGTTTTCCACGGCATGGTCTACAACGACCTGCTCACCAACCCGCTGATTGTGCCCGTCAAGATCCTGAGGGGGCACGAGATGGTGGACTATGAGGGGGTGCTCGATGTGGCTTTCCACCCAACGCAGCCCTGGGTGTTTTCAGCTGGGGCTGACTCCACCATCTGCCTGTTCTGCAATTGAGGCGCCGCTGCTGGCCAAGAAGGGGGTAGTCGGTAGTCTGAGCGCCTTGACAGGTTTAGGTTTCAGGGTTTAGGGTTATTGTGTGTACCCAAGGTGGATGAAGCTGGTTATGGGCGACAGGCTGTGGATGGCAAATTATCACGTGGAGTTGCTGGGGTGCACCAAATCTGAGAGGTTCAGTGGCAGGGGAAGGTTGCAGTGGGAGGCATAGGTAGTTCAAGGTGATGCATCGGGGCATCGTGATGTGTTGCATTTGCATGGCACACTTGAACCTTTATGGTAGAGGGTTTCCCAGCTAGAGAGTGTTTGAGCACTTGTGATATCTGTGAGGTGCCAAACTCTCCAACTGCTGAGCTACTATTATCAGACACAGCGTATCGAGCCCTGGGCTCATGTCATGACACTGTAGAGTGCAGAGTGAGTCTACTTGGCATGTTGGCAAGTAGGCGGCGAACAAGTGGTGTAACGGTCGGACCCAAGCACTGTAAATATATTGCAACTCTCTGTGCTTTTCCAACTGTGGTCCATGGTGGGTGATCTGCAGAATAAACTCACGACTCAACTTGTACTGAGTCGTGAGCGCTGTGCTGAGTAGGGATATGGGGGTTTGGATATCCCATATTTTGGGGTGGGAGAGATACGTTTTTGAGCGAACATATTATAGGACAGCAGTGTGCAAGCTTCACCCAAACGCATAGTAGCATCAACGACCCTTGCAGAGATCACTTGGCTTGCCACCGTCCTGGTTTGCCCTCCGAGCCCGTGTACTGTTTGCTAGAGCCTTAGTCACAACTAGCGCGCCATGTCTGCAGCTGCACTGTTCTCCTCGCCTGCTGCCCTTCGGGGCCAGCGGATCACAAGCGCGTTGGCGCGGCAACCCCGTGCCATCGCAGCGCGGCGGTCAGCGACACACATCGTGTGCGCCGTCCCCACGGTGCAGCCCGGGGGTGAGTCCAAAGGCAAGGGCATCCCCGGTTTGAAGGAGTTTGCTGCCTCGGTAAGTGCTGCCTCAGAAAGCAAGCCTCGGATAGCGTGTGTTGCCTTCGCCACTTGAGGGCTTGGAAACCGTACAGCCCACGTTGGTGTTGTGGCCATACACAGTGGGTTCCGAAGTAGATCAGCGCTGGCACGTGCCTGCGTTGTTCCCGGCATCAGGAGGGCGCCATCAGCAAGATCTCGTTTCACTCATCACGTTTCCTTGAGTGCCGGCGTAAACCGTTTCATCGGACCCTTGCTTGCAACCGGCATTAAGGGGGCGCCCTTGTGAACACATATGCATGCAACATGCAGTATTTTGAAGCTAATCGAAAGCTTGAATGCTGCTGTCTATGGCCATGCTCGTCCAGACAGATTTGCAATGTTGTTGCTGTTGGATTCCTATTTCCAGGCATGAGAGCAAAATTGCTGCACGTTAGTTGTGGGTTGGGACTTGCAAGTTACAGTTGCGGCCCAAGCTAGTAGATAGGAAGTTGATGGTGTTCTTGCATGGTTTGGCGTCTGCGATTATCGCATCTCTTCTCCTGCCATGCAGTGCCATAAATTGGCACTCCTTTTGCCTTGCCGTTGGCCATCCTTTCCTGTGATCTGTGCAGCTGTGCTGTGGTGCTTGGGGGGTAGATTTCACACGAGCCGATGATACCCTAATGCTTGGACATGCTATGGGCAGCTAGTGTGTTCCTTGTCCCTCATATGCTGCGCGATGGTGGTTTTGCAGCTGTGGGAGCGCCAAAGGAGGATCCCAGAGACAACCTTCAAGGACCCGCTCATGCGCATCTTTGACGAGTTTGACCTGGATGGCGATGGCCACCTGACCCCATTTGAGGTCAGCACCGCGCTGTCTTCAGTGGGCGTCAGCATCACTGAGAAGCAGGTCCAGGACTTCATCAACGGTAGGGACACAGAGCCCTTTTGATCCCTGCCAATGCCTTTGTACTGGGAAGGTTTAGACTAGAATTGGAATAGGGTACTGTGCCATCCCAATAGCGCCCACACTGACACACGATGGTTGCTTCCACAGAGGTTGATGCGAACAATAATGGTAAGGTCGAGAGGGAGGAGTTCCCAGACCTCATCGCCAAGATGGCAGGTATGAACTCGAACCCGAGGCGTTGTGATAGTTGCTTGATGAGTTACATGCCTCCAATAATACAGCAGTATCAGCATGCGGTTCTACATGTTGTGCGGTTACCAGCCCCATCCTGGCACTGCATATGTCATCTCTGCGCCGTCAATATTATTGCAGCTATTTTGCAAGCGTGTGTGCTATTGCCCAGATTTGTGGCCTGTACCTGCACCACTGTGTATCTCACTGTTGCTCCTTGTTGCTTTGCAGAGGCTTAAACAACCCCAGCATGGTGCAGTATCGCAACCAAGCTTGAGTTGGCGTTTGATGGAGTAGGTAGTCAGCGTACAGAACTGCAAGAGCAACGCCTGCCCAGGCCAAGCTGCAAGGATCCTTGCGATTATGGTCTGAGTCGCTGTGCTTGCCTGAAGGACCTTAATCTCCCAAATTATTGCAAAAAGTGCTTCATTTTGTAGCAGATGGTCGTTTGTAGGATTTAATTGCTGCACAATGGGAATTGGCATTACATTGCATGCAAGGCATCGTCATGCATGATTTGCTCAGGCAACCTGGGACATTTTCATGCGATGCGGCCTGTCAGCAGGCGGTGCGAGTGTCGCAACCTATGCATTTAATTTCATTTCACGCGGAGGGCATGTAAGGCCACGGCACAGGCTTACCAATGTCTCACTGCAACTGCAGGATGGTGCAATGCTCATAATATATTTGTTAGGCCAGGGCCCCACCTTTCCTAGCTGCATATAATATGCTCTTTGCATCAAAATTGTTGGGGTCCGGACACACAGTTTGTGTGCCGCAGGACTTACATGTGCACTGATGGGATTTATACATTGTAACGCCTGAAACATGTAGCTGTAAGATTCTGAAGAAGAAATCCGGGATACACCAGTTGCGCACCATAATGCTAACTGCCATTGCAATCACCAGGCTGAGCTGCGGTAGCAATAGCTGATCATCACTGAGTCAGTCATCCCTAACCAATATTACCACAAAATCGTTGTGCACACATAGTGTTGCTGTGGGCCGCGAGCCGGGTCTTATTAAAGGATACTCACTAAGCCAGTCTATACTACGCATGCCATGCCGCGGCGGCTTTAAGTTCAGCCTGATGATGACTTAACAACCCGTGCTAAACGTTAACGCAACCTAGCTGTCAATGAAATTATGAGGAACACCAGGCCTACGTCAGTGACTCTAGAGAGCTCTCATGCCGCATATTGCCCTTCAGAAAGTGGCAGGATCCCCCCAGTTGCAAAAAATGTAGTCGCTAACAACATGCACCAATGTGCACGAGCAGTGTACATTTCATGCACACACTGAGTACACCAATTTCAACTTGTAAATCACTGCGTACACCATATCACCCATATACAGTGGCGTCACTGATGTACATAGTCGGGCACCACGTGATTGCATACGGCATACACAGCATGCTATCCCTACAGAGCACTGTGACATATCAGCTGCCACAATAATATTGTGATAAAAGTTCTATATATATCCTAATGCCCATCTCCTTGGGCAACCCACTGCCTACTCACATGATGCAATGCACAAGGCGAGGTCAAAGCTGCAGGAAGGGCCATGCAAGCCCATGCAGTGCAGTCACGTCTCTGTGCACACTCATTGATGATATGCACTACGGCCTGATGTACCAGAACAATTGACTCTTCTTTGACAAAATCAATTGACCAGTTTGCAACCAAATTGCCCAGGTTAAAACATGTTACCAGATGACTAAAACCACTTCGATAGAAGTCATTGCAATGACACTGATGGAACCCAAACCTTACTGTTGGCACTGCAGTTGGATGCCAGCAAGTAAAGGAATCCATATGTTTGTCCCCTATTTGCTACTTGTAATAAATCGTGCTTTTCTAAGAGATGCTGCAAAAAAATCTGCAACCTCTAATTCCGCAAACAATCAACAGCGCATTGCAAAGCAATGCACGCCCGATGGCAGCATCACCTTGGCCCCTATACTATCATCTAGAAACATACACGTACTCAGCCGCACCCCTCACGCTAAACCCACACACGGCAACGTCACAGGATTATCTGCCTTTAAAAGCCCTCTCGTCAACTACCGCATGCCCCAAAGTGTCCCCTGCCCATCCCCCTGCCCTGCCCTAGGCTGCCTCATGCCCCAAACCACCCAGCAATTTCACCGTCCTTGGCCAGTCACTCAGTTGCCTCCTTGTCCAGCGTGCTCGCGTAAAACTTCTCCCAGGGCTTTGCGTTCTCATAGTCGGTGCCGCTGGTGACGCCCTCAGAGTCGCGCATCTTCTGCACCCGGAAGTACTGCTGCAGGTTGGGGGTCAGCTGCTCCTCAGCGGGGACCAGGTCAAAGTGAGCCAGCGCCTGGAGGATGCCGGCAGCGCATGGCTCGGTGGCCTGCAAGAGCGGCAGCAGACGGTTAGCTCACTACAGGCTGGCGGTTAGAATTTTTGCCCGCATTTCCCCCGACCCATTATCCAACAATTTGCTCATGACAAGGAGAATTTCCGCCATGCAGGTGAGCGGCCAGTAGGTGAGCGGCTAGTACCATGCCAAAGCCATGTGGCCCTCGAGGTGAAGAGCCAACATTAGCTAATCCATCCATTGCTGATCCTTTGGTTGTTAGATACATGCACTCCAGCAATCAGCCGCATATGCATCCAATTGAACATGCGATGCAAGCAGTTTCATCGGTTCTGGCACTGTCTAAATCATTTCTTAATCTCCTTAAACATCCTGCTGGGTGAAGTTGACCGTATGGCACTCTTTGTACCATATGCTAATCTTATGCTAATTTTGAAAACCTTAATAGTCAACTGTGTATCACAGATCAATACGCAGTTGATACACATGCAAGGCACCCCTCTGCCTTGCGCATGCAACCACTCAACCCTCAATGAACACAGTCATGTGCGCCACCGGACACACCAGCGCACCTTGAAGATGTTGTGCAGGTGGCTGTTGCTGTCGGCCCACTCCGCCAGCTCGTGGTGCGCGTTGCTGACCACACACCCGCGCACGCCAGGCACCTTGAAGAGCTCGATGTCGTTGCCCGAGTCGCCGCACACCAGCACGCCGTCGGTGGGCGCACCAACCTCCTTCTCGATCTGCAGCGGCAGAGGGTTCAGGGATTAGGGTTTCTCGTCTCCCGGTGGTGGTGTCAAGCCTTTGAAGATTTAGTTGATATGCTGAAGCTGAGGGAGCGTGCCAAGACAAGGACGGGCTGCATAGCTGCAGTCCTATTCAAGCTCCTAGCCTCACCTGGTGCAGCAGGTACTCCAGTGCCTTGCCCTTGCTTGCCCCCACAGGCAGGATGTCCAGGTCGACCCCCCCGCTGTAGATGAGGTGCGTCTTGAGGCCAGCCGCATCCAGCTTTGCTTGCAAGCTCTCCAGTATTTGGGAGACTTGCTCCCGGGGCAGCGAGTCGTCGGTGCCCGGCACCTTGACCCAGAAGCTGATTTTGTGTGGCCGTTGCTCACGAGGGCCCTGCGGGGTGCCAGTCCTGTCAAAAGGGTTGTCAAAAGAGTTGTCATAAGGGTTGTGACTCAACTGCCCAGAGCTTCAGAGTGCGTAAGCGACGCAAGGGTGGGGGGAAAGTGCCAGTAGCGTGGAAGGCGCCAAATAACTGAAGCCATGTACGGCAGTGGCTGCTCCAGCGCACTGCATACACCACCAAGTTGCGCTCAACGCGCCGCAGTACTTCTCAAGTGGCTCAAAAACCACGCAGTTGCAGGATGACAGCAAGGCTCAGGGTTTTGGCCGAGTGCCCAGGTGGTATCAACAGCGCCAGAACAAGGCTGGCTGAGGGAAGGCAAGTGGGGCAGACTGCAAGCCTGGCTGCGGTGCTTGAAAGCCTGCCACCAACTGCAGTGCCTGCCTAAGTGCCGCCTGATGCAAACCTCTAGCGCTAGTTTACTTTTCCTTTTCTCGTCCTCTCCGCTCTTTTCTTGTTCCTACCGCTCAGGTGGGGTGCTCACCTGCAGGTGCAGCTCTGGGAAGTTTGAGGCCACCTCCACTGCATTGTCACGCGCCCACCCCTCCGAGCTGAGGTGCTCAACCCACTCTGTGTCTGGCACAGGCTCCCCGGTGGTCTCAAAGAAGATCTCGGTGCCCACGGAGCACACCAGCACGTCTGGGGTCCGCAGAGGAATCTTGTAGCGCGTCTAAAGGGAAACCAAACAGGAGTCAAGCTGGGTGCAGACTGCAGGGTAGGTTGGCTGGCGCCACCAACTCCTGGTGTGCCAAACAGGTGCGCTGTGACACCCTGGATGCAGCGCAGTAACCTTGATAACCGGCGCAATAACCTTAATTGCTTGGCAAGGTAACGTGGGGTTTGATAGAAAGTCAGGTGCTTTAAAGACAGGTAGGCTTCCTTGCCTAAAAATGAAAATATCTTCTTACCAGGAGTTCGTTGTACAGGACATGGGAGCGTCCCGTGGAGTACACAAACAAGCTGTCCTTGGCAAAGGAGTGATCCCACAGCTCGTTGAGTGCACGCAGGGTAGGGAAGTCTGGGGCCTCAGTGTGGTCGATCTGCAATTGGGGATGGTGCAAAAACTTCAACCAAACAGCGCGGCCTTGACTGGCACCGGTTCGTTCAACCGTGAACGTTCTTACAACACACATCAAAGCCAGATAGAGCCTTTGTATACCGCAGCGTATTCGCAAAAGCCGGGTGGGTGCATCACACTGCACAGGCTGGAAGGCATGAGGGTTGAGCCGCTGCAGAAGGACCCACAGCAGCAGACGTACCAGTGTCCAGTCCAGATCAGTGACAATGATAAACCTAGGGCGTTTCCGCAGGTTGGGCGGCAGACCGTCAGCTGGCATCGTGTTTATACGCTTGTGTTGCAACGGGATGACCCAGAATGATGCGCAGAGTTGATATCAAGCCAGCGCTTGCAACACCAGGCAAAAAGCTTACGAAATAGCCGTACTACGCGCGCGATCAGGTGCGAAACGCTAGGCCATTCTGCAGACTATAACTTTGAGCCGTGCTCGTGAACTTGACCACAAGCAGCGATGCCAGCGAGAAGGTGCCCGCTTTTGTCACAGCTTCCTCTTGGACGTTTCAAACACGCCCATATACCACACGCAATTGTCACACTAGACCCCGGTAGAGACTCTGTGTGCAGGTGCAATCCTCTCGCAAACATATGTCGGAAGGTGGCTTGCCCAACCACTGCTCTTTCCGTCGTCTCCGTCAGCCCGTATGCATGCATTTTGCCCCGGTTCTCTTCCCTTGTTCTCGGATATTCTTAACCCTTCTCCGAAGACGGTGGCAAACCCCACACCGACGGTGGGATCATCCGATGCGCCCTCCTCGCAGAGGATTTCGGTGCAGCACCCACCTTGGGCAGGGACATTGCTGTGCCATTTCCAGCAACAAAAAGGAGGTGGGCAGCACAAACAGCAAGGTATTTTGTTAAACGCGTATCAGAGGGAGATAAGAACACAGGTACACGATGGCTGAGGACGCATTTGCAACCTATGACGATGGCACGCCCAAGGACTCAGTGGCGCTTCGCGATGCACTTCTCAACGACCCAGGCAGGATGGAGCAGATCAGAAAGGAGCCAGAGTTCTTGAAAGTGCTTATGGGAGACGACATTCACGCTTTCACGGAACTCATCAGAGCCATGAACCAGGTCAGCACCGGAAAGGGCCCGCATCATCATCCTTGGGTCGCATGTCACAATGCCGTTGCACCCCACCCGGAACGCCGGGGAGCATTCTGTTTAAGCCCACGTCAATGTGGTACCATCCAAGGTATAACAATCGTTATAGTTCGCTATTTTATGGTTGTGACTGTGGCTACAAAGCGAGGCTGTTAGGAAACCATCAGCCCGCGCAGGAGCAGTACCCAAAACCATGTGTTGCAGGGGCACTGTTGCCTGTTCTTAAACAGTAATGTCAATGGCAACCCTGGAAATAGTTAACACTCCAGTTGACTGGAACTCACCACTGACACGTACCTCCGCTGTGCAGTCGCAGAAGAAGTACTCCGAGTGGCTGGACCAGACATACGCGGAAAGGGTTATCGACGCCCAAAGAGTTTCTGCAACGGTCCCAAGGTAAATCACCACACTGCAGTGCCAAACAAGCAAAACAATTCAGTGACTACTGTACAGCTGTATGCCGGGCAAGTTGACGGACAAGTTTCGCAATCTTCCTGGAGTGTAGTTGGCAGGGGAATTGCAGGAATAGTGTCCCTGATGTGGCTGGATGGCGTGGTCACTCCTTGTACTGTTCTGCAGGGACACTGTGCACCTGTACAAGCAGCTGAACGAGGCTGGGCTGCAATACGGACCATCCTTCCGGCTGCTGCGGAATGTGCATGTGCCAGAGAAGCTGCCAGAAGCTCCCAAGGAAGAGGCCTAAACACCAGAGCCAGCCTATCAGCCTGGATGTAGTTTCATTCATAGCTTGTTGTATCCTTGATGCTCATGTTCTCAGAAATGAGAATCTTGCGCGTTTACCCTACAAGTATGTGGGGGGAAGTGGCGAGGCACTACCAGCCGAGCTGTGAGCATGCGATGGTATTGACAGCACCTCCCACCTGTATGTGGGTCCTAGTAAAGCAGGGTGTTCGTTAATGGACAGTGAAAGCGCACACTATGAAACAGCTGGAAGGTATAGACTCATACCTCTTGCCCAACTGTCCTGCGCAGTTGAAAACCACAGTAATACTTGATCAAATTTTTCAGAACAACTGCAAGCCATTTGCCGCCCGAGGAGCTATGTTGGCTGGCAGTACACTTCAGTGTTGTGAAGAAAGTAGGAAGCCAAACCCACAGCTCTTATGAGCCCTGCAAAACTAGTGCAGGCTCCTGGCTGGGCTGCATGGCCTGTCAATGCGTCCAGGCTTTGCGCATTGCCTTGCTTTCTTCGAGGGGCATTGCAGTGTCATCCTGTCGCAGTGTTACAGATGATGCATACGCACAAGGACTTCCAGCTTTTTGCGGTGCTGCCAGGTCCACTGAAACCAACAGTATGGCAGTGGGCCAGTAAAATACAAGAAATTTAGAATCACAAAAAAGCTGGCAGCACTGCCACTGCCTCACTGACTTGATCAAAAGTCATCATAATGACTGATGCAATTGCTGCAGAAGGTGCATGCCAATGCTTCTAAGGTGCAAGGCAGCGCTACTGGCTAGAGACTATCATAATAGTAGTTCGGGATTAGTCCCATGGGGTTTCAAAGAAAGGGACTAGAACAATACAAACAAACAAACAACCAAAAGGCGTTCCAAGCCGTCATCGGCTTATTGCCCTGTGTGCCCTTAGAGGGCACACAATTGGGACTCAAAGTCCACAATGTCATGAACAGTATAGTGAGTAAATACGTCTCGCATACTGGAGACTGTCTGTCATATCAGATATCAACAGACATAGAGTCCATCAAAGACAGAAGTGGGTGAATAAGGCACAAACTAGAGACATAAGAAAATATGGTGGAAAAACCAACAGCAGCAGCAGCAAGGTCTGTGTGGAAGCAGGATGGGAGCATAAAATTGTCACTACGAGCCCTCCCAGGGTCAAACTGCCTGTGGGAAGCAGCACCCAGCTGACTGGGTGCAGGCACAGTCACAGGTAAACGTAAGGTCACCGGCTGAAGCGGCAGTACAGGCATGATGAGTGGGGTGAGGGTACCGGTGCTGGCAAGACTCTGGACAATAGGGGCCTCGAAGCTTGAGCAAAATAGCTGGATGAGCTTGTGGAACGTAGTCCCCCAGCGTGGTGAGAGGTCCTCTTGGCCAGAGAGGAGCTCGGACTCAGGCTGGGTGACAGTTGACTGGTCGTCCGATGCCATTTCGACGACGTTGACAGCAGTTTGAGCGGCCTCCCAAGCTTTTGCCAAAGCTTCGGCTTGAGCGTGCAGGTCGTTGCACAATTGGAGAGTGTTGGCTAGCAACTGCTGGATGGAGGTAGTCGCGAGGAGGTCGGACTGAACCGTTAGTACCGGTTCGACAGTCATGGTTGAAGTGTCCATGGTGTGGACTCACAGAGCTCACCAGGTGGTAGTTTTTGGTTGGAGATAGATAAGTATAAGAGGAACGACAAAGGGAAACGGCCGGAGAGCCGTGGTGAGGGCGACGGAAGTATGCACAGGCGCAAGGAGATGCCGTCAGATGGCCCGACGGCAGAGCAACTCAGTCAACCTATATTGAGTTTACACAAGTCTTGAATAAATATTCCTCCCTGTGCCCCTCAAGCACCAGAGTGGGTGAAGCAATACGCAAGGCAGCCATTCCAACATGCACCAATTGCCTGTAGGAGGTCTGTAGCACTAGCACCCTAACCTGCCATCGTAACCTGCCAACTCCTGTTTCACGCAGTGCCATTCAAAGGGCAGACCAGGTCCTACCGCGAACAATAAACAAGCCTCCCAGAATGTAGTGCGTGCCTTTGCAAGTGAAATCAAAACAATGCAGCCTGAATACGATGCTACCATTAACGGCAGTGCTCTGTGAGATCTGCTGTTGCTGTGGTGCGCCTTAACCAACAGCGCGCATCGGCCTAGTCAAGCGCATCAATGAGGGACTGCATGGAGTAGACATACCAGTCTGCACCGGCTGCCACAGCTGGCCGCACCACTGCCCCGCCATACCTGCGCAGCAACCATTGAACACGCCTGAGTAGCTGGCGGCTGTACACCATGAAGGCATGTCTGCGGGTACAAGGAGTAAACAGGGATGCACTGCTGGGCTGCTCAGCAAACGCACCCGATGAACATGTTTGCCCCGTCAGGCTGGCGAGCCTCCAAGTCGGTTGCTCCATCACCCACCATCACCATGTTTTGGTAGCCATACTTGCTCTGCGGGGGCAATAGTAATATTGGTGTACCGTATGATGGTGACCAGCAGCAGCAGCAGGAGCATCAACAATAACCAGCACCAGCATCAACAACATCAACAACATTTGCCCATCAGGCTGTGCACGTGATTGCCTAGGGTGAAGCCTGTGGTGCCATATCGCAAGTGGTCCATGCCTGTGCTCCATGCCCCATGCTCAATACGCGATTCAGGGCTTTGGGTGCAGCCAGAAGTACCTGCACTTGACCACATCATGCACAATATGACATACCTTGATCTCCCGTATGGCAGTGCACTTGCCACCGCTCCTGGATGTGTACTCATTAGCATCAAAGCCCGCATAACTTCCATCCTCCTGATACATCGCCACAGGCATTCGTCAGCAGTGTAACCCATGCAATGTATGATTTGCAGAAGTGCACAAATGAGCATTGCAATCCATTTAATTGACTGAATTGTCCTTTGGCAAAGTCTATCAAAGCAGGCGGCATTAGCATCGCAAACCAGGCACGCTCCAACGCCCATGCCGCCACCGCACACTTACATTGAACAGTATGGTGTTGGCAAACACGTGATCCAATGGCACATCCACCAGCAGCGCAACCTCATTGATGGCTGCTCTGAATCCACCAGACACAAAGAAGATGGCCTTCCCTGCTGCTTGCAGCTTCTTCATGAGCTCTGGGATGCCTGTCGCGCAGTGCGATTCCCGAGGTAAACAAGGTGCCAATGAACATGCGCTTCCATTGATTTCACATGCGGTTGACCTTGCTTTGCGCGACCTGAGCACGCTGAAACCGCAAGTACAGGGATGGACTAGGCATTGCCAGGACAGGGCTGCCTGGCGCAATCATTTACTTCGGACTGCTGATCTGCTTGTAGTGCTGGAACGCATGTGTTACGTTTGCAGGTTAATGGTATACCTGGGCTGAGTCTTGGCGGATGGCCAGCAATAAAGTCTGCCATGTTCTGTGCAGAGGGCTGCATCAGGTTGAGCCTTGCTGCCAGTGCGTCCTCGAACTTGACTGAGCCACCCATTGCACTGGCAACAAGCACAAGCGCATGTCACTTGCATTGGCAACAAGTACAAGCACACGTCACTTGCAACAAGCGCACGTCAGGTGGCCTTGCAACCCAAAACAACAACGGCAACTCCAATCGCACTCTTGCTTACTTGGCTGTTAGGGCCGCTACTTGCTCCCCGACCCCCAAGAAGGCAGCAATTTCATCAATGCACTCATCGACACACCTGCGGGATGTGGCGCTAGTGAGGTGGGTTGCGGTTGTGGGGTAGATTGTGTGATACATGGCGCTGAAGCTGATAGAGCGCAGAAGCAGTTTTAAGTGGTTGGTCCATGTACTTACACTGTACTGTCCACATCAAAGCAAACTGCCTGAAGCACGAACCAAAGGTGGGTGTTAGCCTGCTGTCTGCTACGGTGTTGCAACCAAGGTTGACCCATACACGAAGCAATCCCCCTGCCAATGAGCCTCACCTCTGCAGTCCTCCATGTCTGTAGTACGTGTTCTGTGGCTTCCTCTTTCACAGCTGCGCATACAAAACCTTGTCGAGTACCAAATACAAGGCGCCATGCCTCCTCCAACCCCCTCTAGACCAGCAAAAGATACTCACTGGCTGTGCTCAGGACACGGGGCTTGCTGTGCGCCATGGTAGGAGCAGGTGCACTTGCTCTTTGGGTTTGCCTCCGTTGAAAGGCTAGCGCGAAGGATGTGCTGCTTGCTGGGTGAGGGCGAGCCAGTGGTGACCGGGCAGAGGGCCTACTTTGAGTGTGGAGTGTCCTCCCACAGGAGGCCAGGTGCGCTGCCATTGCCTGCTTACTGGCACCAAAACGAAACCTATGGGTGTATTATTACTGCTGAGTTTTGCAAAGTTGCTGCAGTAGTAGATTGCAGCTTAACATTTGTTGGTCAGCGGCAGGTTGCCCAACACAAACACTAGGCGCAAATCACAGAGGTATGGCATACATCCACCAGATCAAGCTTGAAATCTTCAGTCTACTGGTAAAACTTGCTCTTAGGCTATGTAAGTAATTGGCCGAGCACTGTTGCACGTATGCATGCATTGCAATGCATGCATACGCTTAAAATGTTTTGTATTTTCGTTTTTCTACAGCATTTATTGCCAATCAGCCATTATGGACTGGTCGACCACCTCCAAAACTGGGAATCTTCACTGTTGTTGCAACACTGGAACTGAATGGGCTCAGTTGCTAACCAGTCTATGTGCCATTGCAAGTACTGATTGAATAGTTTTTGCAAGAAAGATGTTGCGTTTTCTCCGAATGCTGGCTGGCCTGTAACAGCAGAAGTAGATACGCAAAACGCATTGCAGACATATGTGGCCGGCATTATTGTAAAAACCCCTTCCACTCTGGTGTACCACCACCAAAGGCATGCAAGATCTTTTGGAGGTTAATAGGAGGTCTTCTGCAGGTATTGAGATTGCCCCAAGGGCCTTGCAATTGTAACAGCCCTCAGTGAGTTCACTTTAGCGGGTAAAAGCTAAGGCGCACGACAGGGCGTGCTAGGCAGGGTGTCATATCAGCCAGTTGGTTTCAAATTCTACACCAAACGCCGGTGTGGTTTGGCGGCAAATGCCCTGGAAAAGTCCCTAAGTGTGCCGTGATACACTGTACACTATCAGATATTATTGCTGAATTAGTTCCTGAAAAATGGGCATGATTTGTGAACCCAGATACAATCCTCAGTTTGACCCCAGATACACTCGACATCAAGCAACTCCGACTCATCCAATCCCTCACAAAACTTGCTGACCCCTGACCTGAACAGCGCGTGCACCCACACCCAGAAAATGCAAAGCACATCTCACCCAACCAACTTCCCAGAAAATATAAGTGCTCCCTGGCGCAAAACGGCCATGCATAAAATGTACAGACGTGTGTCCACGCGCTGCAACCTAAGCGCAGAGCATCCCCACAGATATACTTGCAACACTCCGCCCACCCATCCCAACAACAGTAAGTAAAAAACGTAAGTAATCTGCATTCCAGCTTTGAGCCAGATTAGCATGCCTGGGTATGCCTCAACCAGTCCTAGAGCCAAGGCCTGCTTGACACTGTTTCCAGTGTGGCATTTCCAACAATAGTAAGCACCTGCAACCATCCAGCAATTAATCCAAAAATACCAGTCTGGTCCCCACTCACGCAGCCTTCTGCATCAGCTTGTCCTCGTCCTCCTGCTCCTTCCTCTTCCTCAACTTGTCCTCGTCCTCCTGCTGCTTCCTCTTCCGCTGTTCCTCCTCCCCTGCATCTTCCTCGTGCTCCTCCCCTGCCAGCCCCGACTTGCGCGCCCACTCCCGTGCATCCTCGGCGCCCCGGTCCACCAGTGTGTGCATGACGTCCTCCGCAGCAGGCTCAAATGCCCATTGCAGCAGGGTGGAGACAGGGACGTCGAAAGCCTTGCTGGTGTCTGGACTGATGCCGATGCTGCAAGGGAACAAAGGTGTGCGTTAATGGTGCGCAGGCTGAAAACTGATCTTTCCTGATTCTCACCCAAGAGGGTGCCATATGAACACCCGGAAACAATGCAATGAGAGCACACCAAAGAGCATTGCCCCGACAATTGCCTTGTTAATCCTCCAAGAGTGCATGCATGCCCATGATGATTCCAGACCTGTACACTACCCACCAGGTGGCGAGCAGGAATTCAGCACAGGCACATGGCCCACTCAGTCAGGAAATTTAGGGTTTAGGATTTCACCTGTACACCACATTCAGCTGGCGTGCAGGGAAGCAGCACACGCGCACGCCGTAGTCGGTAGGCGGCAGCGGAATGAAGTTGGTGATGCCGCCATCGTAGTGGTACTTCCCCCTAAAGTCCCTGACCAGGCGCTGGTCCATCCACCAGGGTATGTGGCATGACGTGAGCAGCGCGCTGATGAGGTCATTCCGGTCACGGAAATCGGAGATGAGGTGCGACGCGGGTACCGGGAAGGCCTTGGTCACTGCCACGTAGGCGCGGTCGGTGCACAGCTTGTGGGCGTCCTTGGGCAGCCTGGCTTCGAGGAACTGGCGGAGCACAATCTGCAGGGGGGATGACGGGGGGTGGGTGTTCAGGGGAGGGAACAGGTTGGTGGCGGCGGTGGTGGTGCGCCACTGTGCGCAGTGCAGATTGCACGGGAGGAATGGCTACTTGGCTGCAGAGAGTGGTCCATGTCGCCCACATCATCATCACACACACCGCATCACCCATGTGACCACATGGTACTAGGAGTCTCAAACCCAGAGGCAGAAGAGACGCTAACCAAGATACACCTCTGCCAGCACCCCAACTGCCCCTTACCCCTGGTCCCCCCCTGGCGCTCTACTTCCGGCAATCCGCTGCTCAGTGGGGACTACATGTCCTCTACATTGTCATCACACAGCGCATCCCCCACATAATCACATGTACCCGACAACCCAACAACCGCTCACCCCGAGGCGCCCCCTAGTGCCATTCTTCCTGCAATCCTCTGCCAGCTCAAGGTTGCTGTCAATGACCTGCTGGGTGCTCAGCCCCGAGTGGTAGCAGGCAGCGATAAGCGATCCGGCGGACGCGCCTGCAAGCTTGGTGTCGCCTGCAGAATGCACACGCAGCGGTTGTTAGGCGCCGATCTTCTGGTGGGAGACCCAGGCGCTGTGAGGGGCATCCATGGACGGTAAAATTGCTCTGGCTGGGTAGCCGCTGCAGATGCATGCATGCCTCCTAGTCCCAGTCAACCAACTGCCTCGATACACGGCTAAGGGAATTGCTGTGGAGACAAAGTATGAGGCAATGTGGTATGGCTGTGGTGATATAAAAGACTGGAATTAGACCGGAGCTATACTGGAATTCAGGCAGCTGGATTTCCACTGCCTCTACAGGAAACCAACCAAATTTGTATGGAACATAGACACATTTCAGTACTGAACCATGTTGTGTCGCGCACGCATGCTGAGCAGCAGGTACCGCCTGGGTCTGGCAGTGGATAGCAGTCAGGCAATTCACCGTGCGGCGGCGCAGTAACTTCATGCCCAGCATGGGGGTTGTGCTAGGGGCACGCTTACAAAACCAACCAAACAGACAGGCGTTCCCAGCCAAGGGCGCGGCTACTCACGTGTGATGATGCCCATGCTGTCCAGCTCGTGAATGACCCCAATGTAGTAGGGGAACCTGCGGGCGTAGGTGGGTGGGTGAGGACTTGGTGTGTGGGGGTGAAACCGGGTGTAAAGCTGGAGTTGTGCACCAAGAATAGGTGGATGGGAGGGGAATCGGGCATCCCGTTTGACGGGTAGATGTGGGTGCGGATGTCGCCGTGCATGTGGATGTGCGGGGAGCACTTTGTGTCATGATCATGAATGCACCACCACACCGGCAGCCGTTTGCTATGTGGTTTGTGTGAATAGGTGTGTGGGCTGTGGTGCACCGCGGGCGGGGTGGTATGCCGCCCACCTACGAGCACACACACAGAAGGGTCGCGGTAAGGAGTGGAATGATTCAGAAAGGAAACTGCCACAACAGGATGCGTCCACAGCCCCACAGTCGCGACCTTGTACAGCAGGCCCCCAGGAACTTACAGCAGGCCTCCAGCGCTGAAGCCAAACCCTAGCTGGTTCGCCTGCACTGCCTCTGGCAGAATATCGCATGGCAAGTGCTCATCATGCGCATGCTCGTCTTCTGGGACCGTGCCCGTCCCTGGGGTTGCGCTGTGGCTGGTCTCCTTGGCCCACGGCAGCGCGTCTGATAGGCGCGAGGTCCAGGAGCCGGGGGTTTCGGAGGGTGCCTTCACCGCCCGTAGGGTCAGCGCTGGCAGCTTGAGGGACCCTACTAGGTCGGAGATGACGCCCTGGCCACGCTTGGCTGGGGGCTGGTGCTGTGCGGTGGTGTTGGCATAGCGGCAGGCCCTGTTGAGGGTCTGGCACGTGTTGCACAGCCCAACAGGCAGCTTCATGGCTGAGCCGCGGGGGCCCACAGGGCGAGTGCTATGCAGCGTTGTAGCTATCTGGTGTCAATGGCGGTGTGTGTGGCTGCTGCCTGTGCCCTGCGCCCTGCTTTTGTTCAGCTGTTGCTCAGCTGCCTGGCTGGTATAGCTGCAATGTTCGGACCACCCTGCGAGAGATTGGCACTGGATTGGCTTCACAAACATACACAAAGGGTCTGTAAGTGCCTCGCAGCTACAACGTTTGAGAATCTGAACTGTGGGTGGGGTATGCCTGTAGGCGTTGGTAGCTGACCTGTCACTAACCGTGTTTCATGCATGCACAAACTAAACTGTGCAGCAAAGCCGCTTGTACACGGCAGTGTGTGGCTAACGGCAGCTGCAGCAACACGCCAAGAAGTATGTGCTCAGGAGCACCGCTTATCAGTATGCATGCATGCATGCATGCATATGCCCCAACAGACCTTTTGTTTACTGACAGCTCGAAGCGAGCCAACTGAGGTATTCTTTAAAAAACAACCCAATGTGTATTGAGGTCGCAGCACACAACGCCAACTCGCAATCGAGACTGGGAAACTACACATGCGAGTCACCAGTTTGGCATGCCGGTAAGAACAGGCGAAAGTGAAACCCCAGCGGCGAGACAACAGTCGACAAACCAACCCCAACGCTAAAATGACAGTTCTCCCTTGGGCTGGTGCATTTTGAAATGGGTTCTTGGGTGGGGAAACCCGCCAGGCTGGGTGTGACATCGGTGCCTCGACTCAGTCCGACTCAGGTCAGACAGTCTGAGCCGCGACAGACAGGAATCCAGCGGGAGGCGTGGCTGGAATCCAGTGAGCTCACGCGTCTCACACCTCAGTGGCTGAGTCGTATCCATCGCAGAGTATCCTTCGAAGAGTCTCCACCACAATATATTTTCTGCAGCAAGATAGGAACCTCTGAACGTCTCAAAGTATCAAATCAGCCTTGTTAGTACCAGGACTGGCAAGGCTTTCAGTTGAAGCCACAATTACAAATGGAATGCACAAGTGGTGCACAGCCCACATCCATGATAAACATCAAGGCAACAGTGCCCACAAACTACATTCCCTTTGTGTTTGCCTGCATCTGTCTCTTTCTTTCTGGGTAGCAAGTATGCATGGACAGCGGTTTCTCATATGCATGGACAAACTCCCACACTGATGCTGTGCCTTGGTGCACCATGGTGGGCCACCTCAAGTGCAGCGCGGGAGAGGAGACACCAAGCAGAGCCATCAGTGGTCTGGTTGGGAACAGCTGGCTTGACAGACTAGGTAGTGGGTGCGCACGGTGCCTGCCTGTGGCGATACTTGGTGACTGCAGCAGTGCATTTGACAGTGGCGGGCTGCCTGCCTGGCATGGGGCTTGGCAGGCACAGCAGCCAGCCAGTGTTTGAAAGATGGCATGGCAGAGGTTGATGGTGTGTGTAAGTTACAAAGGGACTTGTTGACAACGATGTTGCCATAGGCAAGTCATACGTTCACCCAACGGTAGTCACAGTGGGGCAGTGTGCGCACCAATGCGGTGCCACGAACTAGGTTGCCCCGATCGAAAGAATAAGGGGCGTGGCACCTCGGCCTAGCTCCAAATGGTTGGAAAGAATGGTTCTGTGAGGACTGGGTTTCTCAGTGTGGTGCTGACCGCGCTGGCAGCAAAAAATAGGTGAACATTTAGCAGTGAAAAAGCGGAAGTTCACAGGTCTGGTGCACAGGACGGTACCCTAGGGAAAAGCATACACTTTTTGCAGTGTACATACCGCATGTTCCAGCGATATGGCCCATAAAAGGAGCAGTGCCTAGCTAGAGAGACACCCGTTCTGTTGACACTAGAGCTGGAAAAATCCGATAGCCCAGCCTATATGTAGGCAAGAAACAACTGAATGCACAAGCTGCATGTGCTCGTGCAATGCAGTGCGGGGGTCGTGCGAGCACAGCTGAAGCTGGCAGCATGAACTGCACTGCATTGCAGGGTGCACAGCGTGTTGCAGCGTGACCTAGCTTGGAGCCAAAAACAAAAGAATGGCAAGCAGGTCTGCAGTTGTAATCCAAAACCCCAACAAAAGCCAATGGCAAAGTTCTTTGAAAACACAAGACTGAAAATACGTTAGCCTGCCTGGCAGGCGTGGATTGCATGCGCTTATTGGTCTACAACGGCTCTCATAGTGGTATCTATGGTATCAAAAGACGATCTCGAAGCAAACAGAACCATAAGTTAAATGCTGAACTGAAAACAAATAGCTATTGACAGCTGGTCTAACCTCGCAAACTGTCTGCGCCCTCTGATAGCAACGATCGATGCCGCCGGCCGATTGACTTGGTGTCAATCTTGCCTGACCGCACGCTGTCCTTGGGGGTGGAAATCACCGTTTTTGTCGTGGTGGGGGTGGGCTTGGGGGTGGGCTTGGGTGTGCTGCTGGGCTTGGGGGTGGGCTTGGGGGTGGGCTTGGGGGTGCTGCTGGGCTTGGGGGTGGTGGGCTTGGGCTTGGGTGAGCTGGTGGGCTTCTTGGCGCCCCCCTTGGCAGTCTGCTTGATGACAGCCGCCTGGTTGGCAGCTGACACAAGGGTCTTGGGGGAGTCATCATCTGCATGGTACGTCACCTTGATCCTGTTGGACAGGGCGATGGCGGCGGTGTGGTTGACGGGGGCCTTGGCGACCAGGCCCATGGTGGACTTCTTCCATGCATGCACCTGGTCGTTGGTCATGAAGGGCACCGCGGGGTAGGGGCTGTCCTCCAGTGGCTCGTAGTTGATCAGGTGGGTGTCGTTGCCGGCGTCATAGGGCTGGGACAGGAAGGTCTGGAAGTCGTCCTCCAACGAGGTGATGGTCTCGTTGGAAAGCAGGTTCTGCAGCCGATAACCCACAGGTCAGCAAGCAGCAAAGCAGCCAAGTTGTTGGCGCACAGGCAGAACAGCACAGCAGCCGTAGTACCAGTGCAAAGCAGGTGCAGATAAGCAGCCAGTGCAACCAAGTGCAATCAATGCAGCAGGGACACGTGAGCAGCCAGTGCAGGTATTTGCCAGCCTATTGTGTGCAACAAGTTAGTGCTTCTTTGGGTCCCACACTCACCCTCTTGCTCTTCCTGGAGGTCTTCTTGACACTGAACTGCACGCTGGTCTTGAACTTGCCGGTGCTGGCGCCGTTGATGACGTTGTTGGCGGTCACGTGCTGGCCCATGTCGTCCACAAACAGAAAGGACAGTGGGGACCTGGGTGAGGTGCCGGTCTCCCAGGACGCACCCCAGGTGTTGGACATTGGCTTCCAGGTTTTGTCCCCAGCGCCGCGCACATACACGTGCCTCAAGGCGCCGCGGAAGCCGACGTTCTGCAGGCAAAGGGGGGTAAAAATGAGCGCTGGACCTGCACAGTGTGTGGTAGTGCAGCAGCTGGTGCAGGTGACAAAGACTGAGCGTTCTGAAGAGCGAGCACGTGGAGTGCAACTTGTTGATGGCGCAGCACTGACGCAGGTGCATGTAGGGCTTTGCATGTATATTGCACTGTGCAAAAGGTGCGACTGCAGTGGAGAGCAAGTAGCATACCTGAATCATGAGGCGGACCCATCCGTTTGTGCCCTTGTTTTGGTCCACAGACACGATCAGGCCAGTGGGTGGCTCGCAAGTCACGCGTCTGTACTTCATGCCCACAGTGCCGGTTTTGCTGTAGTCCACAATCTTCTTCAGGGTGTAGTAGTGGACATCCAGGTGGTCGTTACCGCATTCTGGGCACTGGTCTGTGATAATGACCTTGACGCTGCCCGACTTGCAGGCACCCTGTGCAATAAATGGAGAAGGGTCAGCAAAACTGCCTTGCATACACTCTGGACGGCGTCAAACAGGCTGTGCGTGCAGCTCAACTCCCCCAGATCGCAGGACTGTGGGGGTGCAAAACGTGCTGTGGGTTTACATGCGGCGGCCAGGACGTACCCTGGTTGAGCGTGAGCTGTCGCAGCTGATTTCAAAGCACTGGCCGCAGCCTTGCACTGGGCCAGACTTGAAGAAGATGCCGCTGGTAGGGAGAGCGCCGGCCCTCCAGAATGGGTACGAGTTCCTGGGAATGAGTCCATAGCCGCAGGAGCCCTGCAAAGGCAATGCAAGGGTCAGTCATGACTAACACCACGGATCATCACCTATCACCACCCATCAACACCAGGAACTACTGAGTGCAGTGCAAGGGTATGGAGGTCAAATTTGAACAAGAACAGCGCCCGCAGCGGACAGCGGATGTTGATAAATAGCAGGGCGATGAGACTTCAGGGTTTTGAGCAAGATGTACCGCCGTCGGATACCACAACCCCGTTGCAACACCCACACAGCAATCAGGCCGCTTTCCCACACACCCAATAAACTACAACAACCCGTGCGATGGACACCCGCAGGATGACAGTTCAAGAGCCCACGCCCAGTCTGCAAATAACAGGGCGCTCCACCTAGCCTCGGTGCTGTGTGACCGACTGCTGCGGCAGATCAGGGTAAAAACCTACCACGTTGAGGCCGTAGGTGGGCACGTTGGGGTTCTTGAAGTCAGAACGGCCTTCCCAGGGGCCTCCGTAGTTTGTCACGTCGCCGTTCCTCCAGCCCGTTAGGCCCCAGCCGTTGAGCCAGTTATCAGCGCATGCGGAGGAGAGAGTGATGGCCAGTACCAGGCACACGAGTGCTGCGATGCGCAAGAGGAGGGGTGAGCGTTGGTACAGGGAAAAGTAGGAAAAGCGGTAGTCCTAAAGCTGGCAAACACAGGTGAAGCAGCAGGCTTTGCGATGATGGCAATCCGCGTTAAGTCAGACTCAGCCTGATGACGATTGACCCTAGGTGACTGATACGGTACATGTGGAAACACGCAGGCGACCAGTGCAGCTAGTCTACCCAACTGCGCAGCACGACAGGGTACAACGCAGGCGTCGTCATCAACTCGTGCAGTGAGGCGGCAGCAGTACGACCCGGTTTGAGGTGTGCGGCTCACCTGGGCGGTCCATGGAGAGCTGCATGTTGTTGTGGGGTTTTGAACAAGCCTAGGCGGTGACGAGAGTTGATAGTGGTTTATACAACGAAGCGAACTGCGCTTGGGCAGCAGGTGGAGTGGAACGAAGGTGGAAGCCCAAAGGGTTGAACGAGCCGCCTCAATGTGGGAGCCAATCAGACAGATCGGAGTACGCTACAGGAGCAGTACAGAAAGCAGGGTTAGAAGGAACGGAGTGCGGGGTATGAATAGAAGGCAGGGATGAGGAGCTGTGAAAGCTCAACTCGAATCCGCTGCAGATGGGGAACACTCGTGGAGAATAGGTAGGTGAAAGCTTGCAGGGCTCCTTTTGAATAACTTCAACGCGCCTTGAAACGCACGGCGCAAAGTCGGGGACCGTCAAGCTGTTCGCCCGACCGAGTGCCCGACTGAGAGGGAGAGGCGACTCCGCCCAGTCGGGCAGTCGGGCAGGGTACTGCGCCAGGCGGCGGCGGGACCGGGCCGCGCGCGCGGCATGGCGGCGGAGAACCCACCTGGCCCCGCCTCCCCTGCCATCCCCTCTGGCTGTGGCTCAGAGCGCCGCAGGTTGGGGCGATTCTGGATGCGGGAACGTGACTGGCTGCGCCAGGGAGGGCGTGTGGGTGTTTGTGGCCCCTGTCGCAGCCAGGCCTCAAGGGGAGCTCGCCACCGCCACGTATCAATGCGCACGGGGGTGACCACGGGTAGTGTAGTATGGAAATCTACGGTATCCATCCGATGGGTGCCCTTTCAAAGGGACCAGTCTACAACAGCCCAAAACACGTCCAGTCGGATCCCTAGTGTGGACGCGGCGTCCAGGACGCTCTGGCTGTGTGGATACATGCACTAGCTGTAGGATACATGCACTCGTGCTGCGTGTCATGGTGTAACATTGAATTGCTGTGCATGGCCCCCGAGGGCGCTGCACGTTGAACTTCACCAGTACTGAAAAACGAGCCCACCAATTGTGCTTTATCAAGTGGGCAATTGGGTAGTGTTGGTGAACTGCAAGCACGGCGGTGGACAGCAACCGAGGCACAACAGTTGTGTTGGATTTTGCAAGGTACCGTTTTCCAGGTTTGTTAGGAGGGATACTGTGCCAGGCCAATCCTGCTGTTCACAGCCCATCATATCCTGTACTACAGCCAAACTATAGGTGCGGTTGTGGCGAGACAATACAGTATCTACATGGATAGACTGTAGCAGAATTTGTAGGAAGTTTTGCTGTCGTTGGCAAGGTGGGTTGGTGCACGGTGGTTGGCAGGTTGCAGCATGAGGGTGTCAACAAGGTGATCCAGCCCCACGATGCTTACCCACCTCTGGCAAACATTGATTGTGACTGCAGCACTTATTATCCGGGCAAAAATAGGCAATACTTCCACCATATGATACCTTGTGTCTGCAATTAGGTAGGTTGATCAGTCACGCCAACTTGCATGCATTCACCTCCCGAGAATTGGATTGTTGAAGGACATCGTCAAAAGATGTGCTCTACCCACACCTCCTTGCCTAGGAAGCAAACGACGTAATCCATATGTGACCCGGTTGGGTAGTCGCAGTCTCCTCCAGATCAAGCACCCACATAATTCCCCCATCCTACTGTATGAATGCATATATATGCGAGCTGCAACAACGCGCGCGCATACTCTCCAAGTCCCGCCTTCAAGAAGGCCAAAGGCTGTTGTACAATCGAAGTCGTATTATTCAGGGTGACTTTGTTGGAGACATCAATAGAATTTGGTTCCAATCTAGACCTGAGAACAGGTACTGTGGTTTCGGCCCCTTGAGCCGAAGCTGGCACACAAGTAATATTGGAACGCTACACTTGAGATGTTTATGTACCTGACCTGTCAGTAGTACAAAACCAACATATGGCCACCGCTGTTGCTTTCTAGCAACCGATGTGCAGCCGCTAGTACCACTTTGCCGTAAACTGTGAAGGTGAACTGCCACTCTTGCCCAGCAGTGCAAAACCCTGTACTCATGAGGTCGTCCTCTGTGATGCGGCAACCGGCTGCTGCACACTGTGAGGATAGGTCTCGAGACCTACTGCACCTGCAGCCCAGGAGCAGCCTCGGCGCCAGATCGTCTAGCCATGTCCCACGGGCCATCGCACAGGGCCCAATCCAAAAGGTGAACATGCCACCAAATGGTGCCTTGCACGGTCTGGGCTTGGTCGAGAAATGCAAACGACCGCCCAGTTATATTATTTCATTATGCGTAGCTGTTGCTGCTGCAATTGGTCTTGCAGTGTCTGATCATGGCGTTTTTTTCTGAGCATGGTTACCGAATGTAGGGGAGGGCACTTCCCACACGGGCCGTGAAGAAGCTGCGACACGAGACAGGGAGGCTTGTTGGCCGGGCTAGTCAAGAGACTCTTTCCCAACCAGAAGTACAGGACGTCTCCGAACCCACGCTCAGATCATCTCCGGGTGAGTGGGCTGCTACCCGCCATCATGCATGCATATGTGCTAGCAGCCAAGATCTGGGAAGCCACACGTCCATCCCACAGGCACTCACCAAAACGGTTGCTTGGTGCCTTAACACCAGGTCTTTGCATCTTTGCCCTGCCAAGCGACACACAACCTCTGACCTCTCCTAATCGTCCTGCTGTAGGCAGTGCCAGTCCCCTGGGACCCAGCGCCCTGCCTGACAGGGACGGGGTCAACTTCAGCTTGTTTTCAGAAAATGCTACAGAAGTCAAGCTTTGCGTTTTCGACGGGGACAACAACCCATTGGGGGAGTTCCCCTGCACGCGTTCGGGCAACAACTGGCATGTGGCGCTGGCTGCCTTGCCCTTGTCTGGGGTGCTGTATGGATACAAAGTGTCGGGGAAGGGGGGGTGGGAAACGCTGCACAGGTGGGACCCCAAGACCGTGCTCTTGGACCCCTACGCGCCCTTTGTGGCGGGGCGGAGGACGTTTGGCGTCAGGGACAGCTTTGAGGCCTTCGTACCAAAGGTGGGGCTTGTCTCGGGTTGCACCACCACCTCTGCCAGGCAACAGACTGTTGATTGGCTACATGCATTTCAGCAATACAGCCAGACCAGCAGCCTGCATGGCACCTCTCAGCCCTGTCCTGGCACTGCTTACACCTTTCCACTGCAGCTCAGACGCGCATGGCCAAGGCCAAGGCAATGCAGTGCGAGGCCCACCAACCGCCAAACTACCCTAACCACCAAATTACCCTAACCGCCAATCTATCCTAACCGCCCACCCGCTCACCCCGCAGGTGGGCAGCGTGTTCCGCGGCACCTTTGACTTTGAGTCTGAGCCCTTTGACTGGGGGGCGGACTACAAGCGCCCCAACGTGGCCTTCAAGGACCTGATCGTGTACGAGTGCCCGGTGCGCTCCTTCACAGCGGATGCATCCAGTGGGGTGTCGCCAGGCGCACAGGGGACGTTCAAGGGCATCGCCGAAAAGGTGAGACGCCATTCCCATTGCAATTCTTACATGCACATGGTTTGTCCAGCTGAATCTGGCGCCATAACGCTCTACCCCAAACCCAGTTGTAGCCCTATTCAATAGCACATGCATCCCAGTAGGGTATCTCCAGGCAAAGGGCATTGCACACATTGTGACTGAAATGCATGAACCATGCACAACAGCATTGCGCAAAGGGATGCCTGCATGCAGAGGCTAATGCTAATGCTGCCACAGGTGCACCTGGCAGAGCTGGGCATCATCGCCATCGAGCTCCTCAAAACCGCCCCAAACCCTAAACCCTGCAACATGCTGTGCCATAAGAAAACTCACGATTGACGTCATTCCGGCGCTAGCAAATCAGTGGTTCACAGGCATATCACCCATGCACAGGTTGACCACCTGGCTGAGCTTGGCATCACCACCATTGAGCTCCTGCCTGTCTTTAAATACAACGAGCTCGGGATCCAGGGCCTGCCGAATCTATATTTTAGCATTTCTGCCCTAGTTTTTGGCAACTGGTTGTATCATCCAGTAATTAGAGCACCCATGTTCATCGCATGAAACCCTGCCCTGCCACAGGTTGACCACCTTGCAGAGCTTGGCATCACCGCCATTGAGCTCCTGCCTGTGTTTGAGTACGACGAGCTCGAGTTCCAGCGCCTGCCCAATCCCCGGGATCACATGGTCAACGTGTGGGGATACTCGCACCTCAGTTTCATGGCGCCCATGAGCCGCTTCGGGTCAGGGGGGCTGGGTCCGGTGAACGCGGGGAGGGAGTTCAAGGAGATGGTGCGCGCGCTGCATGGGAAGGGGATCGAGGTGATCCTGGATGTGGTGTACAACCACACTGTGGAAGGTGCGTGGATGTGGGTGGGGGGGCGCAGACAGTGGTGCATGCGATAATGGGCCATGTGCATGTCATACGTAGCTTCAGAGCGCCCATGAGCTGATTTGGATTCCTGGGGCTGGGACTTATGCATGCGGTAGGGATGGCCTGGGTGCTGATGGGTTGGGATCAAGGTTGGGTGTGGTGTAGGCCCACATGGTGAAAGGTCTGTGGTGTGCGGGGGGGGGGGGGGGGGGAGCTAGGCTGCAGGCGGTGCGTGAGTGCATTGAACACCAAACCACAACCAGCATCACCCGGCGCATGTGCATCATGCCTTCCACAGGCGCCTATGGCAATCGGGACCTTCTCTCATCCAGTACTGATCAAACCCTGATCACGGTCCACACTCCTCCATCCAGGCGTCGATGAAAATTCCTACATGCTGTCCTTCCGCGGCATCGACTCCTTGGTCTGCTACCACATGGACCCTGGTCATCCATCACCCCACTCATATTGTGAATCATGAGCCATACATGACCCCACTCAGAACTCGACACACATCCTCAGTAACCCTGCGCAACCCCGCTTATCATTTACTGGTCCCCAGGCGCCGATGACGATCCCTACATGCTGTCCTTCCGCGGCATCGACTCCTCGGTCTACTACCAGATGGACCCCGCAGCATACGTCAAGCTGCTCAACTACAGCGGCTGCGGCAACACAGTCAGCGGCAACCACCCGGTGGTCCTGCAGCTCATCGTGGACTCGCTCAAGCAGTACGTGGAATCATTGTTTTGTTTTAAAATGTTTGTAAATTCTACTAAATTTAGTCTGACAAATATATACAGACATGGAAGGGCTTTTTTAGTCCCACTCCCCTCCCACCCTCCACTCACCACCACTCCCCGCCCTTCCTGCAGCTGGAGGAGTACCACGTGGACGGCTTCAGGTTTGACCTGGCAACCTTACTGTGCCCGCTCTGCAGTTGATATCAACCTGCACGCCCGCCAGCGTGCCCCCGCCGCAGCCCCCCCACCCGCGCCAGCTATTTACACACATGATAAGGCCTTTTTGAATCCCAACCCTTCTCACCACCCTCACCCACCCCTCCTGCAGCTGGGTGGAGGAGTACCACGTGGATGGCTTCAGGTTCGACCTGGCGACCTCCCTGTGCCGGGATCCCCGCGGCAACATGCTGGCCCGGCCCCCACTCATCGCAGCCATAGCCAAGGACCCTGTGCTGAGTAAGACCAAGCTGATTGCGGAGCCCTGGGACTGCGGCGCGTATCAAGTGGGGACCTTCCCCAACTGGGATGTGTGGGCGGAGTGGAACGGGAAGTACAGGGATGACGTCAGGTGGGTGGTGAATTTGGGTCATTTTCCAAGTGGGTTGTGTAGGTGCAGTCGAGCGAAAAGTACTCAGAGTAAGGCATGAGGAGGGTGGGATGGTAGGAGGGGAGTGGGGGCGTATCTGCTCCAATGCCTCCCGCTTTCCATGCCATGGCCGCAGCTGCCACCTGCATGCAGCTTTGCTGCCAATGGTCTGGCTCCATGTTACAATACCGTGCACCATTTCGCGTAACCCTCCTGCTTCCCCAATACCCCATCTGAGAGGATTCATCTCATCCCACTCACATTCCTCCTCCCTTGTACCCCAGGCGCTTCATCAAGGGGGATGCAGGCATGAAGCCTGCGCTGGCCACCCGCCTGGCCGGCTCCGCAGACCTCTACCACACCAACAACCGCAAGCCCTACCACAGCATCAACTTCATCGTGGCGCACGATGGCTTCACCCTCTATGACCTTGTGTCCTACAACGAGAAACGCAACTTCGCAAACGGGGAGGGCAACAAGGATGGGTGTAATGATAACTTCTCGTGGAACTGCGGGGTGGAGGGCGAGACGGGGGATGGGAGCGTGAAGGGCATGCGGTACCGCCAGATGAAGAACTTCATGCTGGTGCTGATGGTGTCCCAGGGGACGCCCATGGTGCTGGCAGGTTGGTGATGGAAAGTGGGAGGGGAGCGGAGGGGGAGGGGGTGTTGCATTGCTTGTGGGTGATGCTGGCGGTGGGGATGGGGTGGGATGAAAGTGGGAGCGTGCATGTGTAAGATGTGGTACCGCCAGATGAAGAACACCATGCTGCTGCTGATGGTGTCCGAGGGACGCCCATGGTGCTAGCAGGTGGGGGCTGGGAAGTGGCTGGTGGCGGTGTGCAGTGCCCTTGCAGTGGTTATGGCATACGTGATGTGCACGCCGCCAACACCCACCCAGGTCCCACGCAGTGCAAATTTGTACGTGGAGATGTTTAACATCAACGGTGTGCTTTGTCTTGTGGCGCAGGTGACGAGTACGCCGCCACGCGCAACGGCAACAACAATTGGTACGGCCACGACGCAAAGTGGACCAGCTTCGATTGGGATGCGCTGGGCGGGCGGAAGGACGACCTCTTCCGCTTCTTCAGGTAATGGCGCTGGGCTGCGCTGTGCATCCCCAGCTGGCGCGTAAAGATGGGATGGGACCTGTGGGGATTGTGTCAAACATGGCAACAGTGTCACATGTGGGGATGGCGTGGACGGGTGGGACGGTATTGGGGTGATGCTGAAAACATCAACGCCCATCGGCGATGTAACGCGCGCATGCGCCTTATGCTGGAATGGCAAGAATTCCCCATTGCCCCTCAAATGGTTTTGGGTAATAGTGCACCCTATTCTTGTGTCGGTTTTAGTAATAACATACATGCTTTCAATCCCCGTTGTGCACAGTCTGCCCATTTCTTGTGCGCAGCCTGCTGATCAAGCCCCGCCGCGCCTCAAAACCCTAAACCCTACCAACCTATTTACCCTAAACCACACTAATGCCTATATCCTACTCCTGCGCAGCCTGCTGATCAAGCCCCGCCGCGCCTCAAAACCCTAAACCCTACCAACCCATTTACCCTAAACCCTACTAATGCCTGTATCCTATTCCCTGCACAGCCTGCTGATCAAGTTCCGCCGCGCCTCAAAACCCCAAACCCTACCAACCCATTTACCCTAAACCCTACTAATGCCTGTATCCTACTCCCTGCGCAGCCTGCTGATCAAGTTCCGGCGCTCCCACCCCCTGCTGGGGAGGGAGGAGTTCCTGTCTCCCCAGGACATCACATGGCACGAGGACCAGTGGGACAACCTGGAGAGCAGGTTCCTGGCTTTCACATACCACGACAGGTGCGTGGGGATGAGGGTTTAGGGTTTACGTTCCTGGCCTGCGCATACTGGTAGGGCTTAGAGTTTAGGGTTATGTTCCTGGCCTTCACATACCACGACAGGTGCGTGGGGATGAGGGTTTAGGGTTTGCGTTCGTGGCCGTCCCATACACCCTAAACCACTGGGGCTGACCCCCGTCTTATAACCCCCTGGCCCCGGATGGCAGCATCCTGTACATTTGAGGGTTACTGAAACCCTTACCTGGGTTTTTACTCTTTTGGATAACCTGTGTTACACCCCTCTTGCGGTAGGGGCCGGGCGGCGGCAGCCATGTACATTTTTGGAGTTCCTGAAACCCTTAGCTGGGGTTTTACCCTTGCCGATAACCCTGTGTCACACCCCCTTTTGTTGCGGCAGGGGCCAGGGCGGCGGCAGCCTGTACATCGCCCTCAACTCCCATAGCTTCATGATCGACGCCCCCCTGCCCTCGCCCCCCTCGGGCAAGGCCTGGCACAGGGTGGTGGACACCAACCTGGCGGCACCCAAGGACATTGCGCCAGATGCGCCCAGCAAGCTGGGGGCCCGCTACGGAGTGCAGCCCTTCTCATCCGTCATGTTTGTGGCGAAGTGAGGGTGGCGCGGCGAGTTTAGGGTTTGGGGTTTGGGGCCGGGTAGTGGGGGCAGCCTGTTGTGGTAAATCGTACACCCGTGGTGCCAGGGTGAGGCGCCTCGTTGTGCTGCAATGCCCGCCTTTCTGTGGAGGGTTTTGCGCCTGGCAAGGGTGGGGGCAGCACGCACCTCGTCGTCATGTATTGCAACAATGACAGCAAATTTGCTTATTTGGCTGCAATTGTGTCCGATTTGGTTGCACAGCACGGGCGGCAGCACTTAGCGGGGACGATGCCGAGTGAAGGTGGGGCTTGGGGGGTACATGGTCGATTAGATCTGGGGAACAATGAAGTGGCTGGATGTGTGGGTATGTGTGGATGTGCCACAATTGTGCATTGCTAGAGATAGGATTTATGCAATTGGGTATTGGGTTCCCGTATTTCAAGAGGAGTTTCGGGGTTTGGGCATGAACGATTTGTTGTTATGGGGGAATAATTTAGTGGTATAATGTACTATTTGCTTGCTTATTTTGCTAGCAGAGGCAGTGCAAAATCAATCCAACGATCCTGCACGCCATTTACAGCAAAACTGACATTGAAAATGTGGTGAGCAGCAGTCAATGCAGCCGTGGGCATAAAGTTCAATGGCAACGATGTCCTGAATTATTAGCGCTGCAGCATTTATTTGAACCTAAAATTGTAGTATCACTGCATCAATGCATAGTGCTCAGAGTCTGCGCCTCATGGATATCCATGGTAGCACAACCAGTATTGATTCATTCGAAGAACTTGGCGTATTGCATCTCTAGTAAATGTTACAGTCTTTTTTTGTACACAGAATGTCCGGGTGAATAGAATGCACTGATAGTACTACACTAATACCTGAGTATGAATGAGCTTGTAAATCATTCTCGCAGATAACAGAATTCAATTGACCCAGGTGTGAATCCTGATAAACACTGACGTTAGTACTGTCTAGACCAATATTCTTCTCAAGTTTTCTTAAGAAAAGGTCACCAGAGTGAGAAGTGGTACAGAATCGCAAAACGTCTACAACAAGTCATGTGTTACGATGGCTCACTTTTATGTGTACCTTCAATGTGAGGTGCACCCACTGCCAGTGACTGAGTTAAACTAGCCTGGGCCGTGAAAAATAAGAAGGTGATTGTCCAAGTACCACCACACAACAGGTGATTCTGCTGGCCAACACTCCTTTAAAATTGCTGAGGCGCCAACTTGGTTTGAATTTCAAACGTGGTGCCACAAGGCAAGCCGAAACTTGTCCTCAACAAGCATGCTGCAGTGTCTTAAGCTGGCATCCCAGCATTTGTTTGCAGCAATGTTCTTACATCATGCTAACTTGGACTGCCAGGTATGCTGCAACAGTTTGCACACTCAATCAGGCTGAGCAACACGGGCTGCCACTTAAAAAAATTCACCTCAGGATACCCTGTATGTCCGTGCGGTGCCAGGACAGGGCTGGTTGGCGCAATGCATGTAGGACTAACTGCGTATCTGACTGTTTCTTGCTAAGAGAGTGTTGGACACCAATGCGCCTCCCCCTCTCCTAGGCCAGCTTCTTAACCATCCTGGCGGGCTCCTGCACCACCATGTGCGACACCCTGGCCAGCGCCAGGGGGACCCCCACCCCCACCACCCCCTTGAGCAGGAGCGGCATGCCGCTGAACACCACCCGCCCCAGAGCAGCGCCCCACACCAGGTTGCCCAGCTTGGCGAATACTGTGCGCAGGCCATGCTCACCCAGGCCTGCAAAATGGGGATATAATGTGGGTTACAGCAATGCACATGTCCCTTCCGCAGCCAGAGGAGCAACTTGCAAGTTTTGTGAATAAACGGAGTTGAGCACTGTCAGTGATGGCGTGGGGAGGTAGCAATCGTTGAGCAGCACCAAGCAGTAATGCATAGTCATTTTAACCATTTTGTGGATATTATCTACGTCAAGGTATTGTATGCTTTTCGAATGCACAAAACTCAGCAATTTCTCAGAAGCAAACCCCCTCTCCCACCACAACCACCTACCATCGGCCAGTGCGCGCCCCACTCCCCCCTCTGGCATTGACCCCTGCAGCGCTGAGAGAGCATCCAGAGCAATGAATGCGTTGATGGCCATGGCTGCCTTGCTGCCGCATGTCCACAGGCTGCCCAGGCCTGAGGTGAGGGTACCGCTGCCCAGCTGGGCCACCGCTGCAAGCACAGGCAACACAAGTAAACATGCAAATTCAATTAATATAATAGAGCACAACATTAACGCTCTGGGAAAGTAAGTGAACTTTGCAATGTGTCCCTGAACAGGCGCATTTGCTGAAAAGTACACAAAAGTTGTTCATGACAAACCCTCCATAAGTAAACTGCATGCTTCATGGCACACCATTGTTCAGAACTGGCACTGCAGTGTACCCAAACATGGTACCCAGCACTTACCATGCAGCAGCGTGGCGAATGCCCCAAGGGTGAAAGCTGCCCAGCAGGCCAGCAGCGCCTCATTGCAGCTGCGCACAATTGCCTGCTCAAGGTTGGACAGCTGGCTGGCCGCTGTGCTGCTTGCGCCCTGCCTCTGCATGCCAACAGCACAAGGGTTGACAACAGAATACTCGTGGTTTTTCTGTGATAGACTGTGGTGTGGGGACTGTATGGCAGACGTAGCACGGTTACAAATGCGCAATGCCTGTTGCTCTTTCAAATGCGAAGGGCATGATGCCATTGCCATGATACCATGTTGTGTGCACCTCGCTGCTTCACATGCAAGCACGTGCTTATGGTTGTGCACCTCGTTTCTGTGCCGCGCCAGCGCCTTTGGTTCATCAACTGTATACCCCCCTGGACAACATATATGGACAATTTCATCCCCCTGAACAAAAACTCACCTGCCTCCCCTCGCTCCTCTCACTTGCCTCCTCGCTTTGGCCACGGCTAGGCATCAGCTCCACACCCTCGGACAGCACCCCACCCCCCAGCTTGAAGGCGATGCGGTCCCATATGATCATGTGCATGCTGATGGCTCCAGCAGGCTCAGCATGCTGCACCGCTGAGGCAACCATGCCACCCACGCTGCACAATTCCAGGAACGGGAGTTGACATGGTGGCTATGGCTAAAGACGTAGACTGGGTAGACCACATGGGCAACGTAAATTTGTCTTACCAACAGAACATGACATATGTGACATTGAATTATATCAGCAAATTGGTTGAAATCTGCCAGGCCAGAGCTTTGTTGCGTTGCTTATGCCAGGCTGACACTGGCTTTATACAACAGCTGTTCACATATAATGTATGTATGTAACTCTTGTTAACAACTTAAACCGCAGCAGGTAGATGAGTCCAAATGATGACCGTACGGTACAGGGTAACCCACCTGTTCTTGCCAGAGTGCCTAGCCACGTGCCACATGGCGGCAAAGCGCACCAAAGCTGCTGCCGTGAACAGCACTGCTGCAAAGTTGACAACTGGCGGCCACATGGCAGCTGCGTACAGCATCTGAATCGCGGCTGTGGTAAACACAGCAATGGCCACTTGCTGGAGGATGAGGGAGAGGCGATGCAGTCCCTGCACAAAGCAATTACGGTAGATTGGGGTTGCCTGCACGGCATAGTCCAATAACACGCACCTTTGCCAGTGCACGGTGCAGTAACAGGGATGCCACTGAGGGTTTCAACCAGGTGCAAGTGTTTGGAGTAATGAAATTCCCCCCTGCCCCACATTCACTTTTATCCAGCACTCTGTTCCTACAATTGTGAAAATGCACCCTGGGAGAATGGATTCTTATCCAGACCCAGATATCAGCCACAGTGGACATTTCTGCAAAATATTTTACTTGCAGCTGTCACTTGTTTTGTGTGCAAATCAGGGGATTTAATGTTGTCCGAATCAGACATTGGGGCAATTTGGGTCAGCGCATATCAGCATGGCAACGGCTAATGAAGACTGCCGCAATGCATGTTGCTCACCTGAAACGCATACATTGGCTTTGCACCTGCGGGTGCAAGGGCCACATGCCTGAAACTGCGCGATGCCAATGCCAGCAATCCCCCCACTATCACTCCTTCAAGACCGTGCGCGTAGTTGCCCTGACTCAGCGCTTGCACAAAGGTCTTTCCTATGGTGAGTAGCCCCCATCCCTTGTCGCCCGCCTGCGATGGTGCCAACAGACAATTATTAATGTAGGATGCTACACCAGTGCACTGTCTAACATGTTATTTCTACATGACTGCTGTCGACAGATCTGACACATCTCAACAAAAAAATTGACCCCCACTGGTTGCAAGTATAGGGGTGAACAGTAAGGTGCTGACTGGTTGGAACCGTGGGGCATGGCGATGGTTGGACAAGAGACAATCTTGTGCACCCATTTAATATGCTCTCAGCAATATTGTCAGCAAAGCAAAAATACGCGGGTACTGACTATGATGGTTTATCACAGCACACCTCTGACAGCGACACCATGAGATTGAGTATGCTGGATGCAATGAAGGCCACCCCGCAGTCACGCATGGCATGCACCAACTGGTTGACGCTATCTTCCTCATCTGCCAAAGCCTCGCCTGCACAGCCTGCACATACGAATCCATCATGGGTATAAATACTGTAACAGCCACATACAGCAACCATTTACAAAGTCTTCCAAACCAATTAGCGTACCCATTGTTCCTTATTGTACTGAGCAATTTAGCAACGACTTAGTTCTACAAGATTTTACAGGATTCAGTTGTGCAGCCCTTCTTGTTCTATTATTTGCACATATTTTTGCTTTATTGAATGTTAGACACCCTGTGGCACACTCATCAGCCAATAAACAATGGCACTGCCCCACTGCCCCACTGCCGCACCTCTGCTGGGTGCGTTGGCTGCCACCCGCAGACCTGCATCTGGGCCAGTACTCAACATGCTGGTCTCTATTTCAGCTGCTTTCTCTGCGCCAGGCTGCTGCCCCTGCTGGGCGCCTTGCTGGATGGGATCTGCCTGGCGGCGCTGTGTAGCAAGAGTGCCCTCATCCACCCTGTCAGGCGTGTAGGGCTCGGTGTTTTCGGTCTCCAGTGGCGCTTCAGATGGGTTTGCCTGCACAGGCAGCTGAGTTTCCTCCTCTGAAGAACCAGCTGATGCGTAGTCTGGGTCTACATCGTCCTCCGGGTTGATGAGGGGCACGGGCTCTGTGAGGTGCGTCTCAGTGCCCTTCTTGCTGTGGAGGTGCTGCTTGTGTTTGCGATGGAATATCCTGCATTGAAAGAATGGCTGCTAAGGGGTGCAGAATCATTTAGGGCAATTATCTTGGTTGGCCCTATGTCCGAGGTAATTTATATGGGGCATCACAAACCCAATTTACACCTCCAAACACCATGTCATCTATTTAATACCATAAGTTGCAAAATGGCATGCTTTTAGGGGACACACTGTAAAGGCAGTGCTTTTCACATGCAAATTGCACTGCACTCATGATCACACTGTCCTGTTGGATTAAGAAATACCTGTTCATTTTTGAAGGTAGACTGTGACAGCTGACCCTTGACCTTGATAGGAGGTGGTAGCTGCCCAAGTGCGCCACTGGCTGGGTGGGCAGCAATTTTTTGTGAGCTAGCTGTAAGATATCCAGTGCACTAGAGTCGACCAACCTCACACTTTCGACCCTTCTAACCTCTGCAGGATAAAAGGCGTGCTTTCAGCCGCTGAAAGTGGCCACAGCGAGCAAAAGCAGGGCTCCCTATGGATAGCTTCGCAGCAACCTCTGCACAAGCCTGAGCCAAAGCAAATATTGAAGGAGCAACACGTTCAAGCGCCGATAGTGGGGATAAATATAAGCACTCAGTGAAGAGTGCTGAGCGTCATTCGACCAATGCTGTTACTTGCTTTCACTCCGACGCGCTCTACCAGCTGTTTACGCAAAAGGTTTATGGGTTTTCGCCCACCAAGGTCGTCCGTCGCGTGGGGCATGTGATGTCACTGAATACCCTGCAGGTACGCCATGAAGCTGAAGGGATGAAGTAGTTGTATGCAGAAGCCCCGAGGGTAATTCTTCGCAGCTGCCAGGGGTCCCATGGGAATCACATGGGCGCAATTCCTTTCTAAGGCACCACACAACTCGGCGATCTTTTGGACACCAAAAGGCAGTCTCCGCATGGCTGTTTTTTGTCACCATTTCCTTCTCGGCGACCATTTTGGCTAGCCTGACCTTGTGCCTGATAACTGCGACCCGAATACCGTCGCAAGTTCCGCCGAACAGCCGACCCTCTGCCTCCTTGAAACTCGTTGTTTGAGCAAGTTGTTTGCATCCCTATAGCCTTGCAAAGCTTTTACTTCTAGAAGGTTTAAAGGTCCCCAAGTGTTACACTACTCTACAGATTATGAAAAGCGTTTGTCATCCAACCGCAAGAGGGCAGTAAGACAGGACAGCTTCTGCGCTGCCAGCTTGAAAGGGATCTGTCAGCCAGTGGTGGTACCGTGGCACTTGCAGCAATAGGAAGAACAGCACTTGTGTCAACCCCCCTAGGCCTATTAGGTCCTGAAGTGATTTGGAGGGGACCTCAGCCTCCTCAGAACGTTCACCTGCAGAGGTATCTTGCTGTGGCAGTTGATTGTAGTCCATCAACATCCTACCTGGCAGCTACTTTTGGTGGCAAAATGTAAATGCTTGATATTTTCTCAGCCAATAATTAAATTGGAAATTTGCATGTGCATGCAGCGCTGCCGCCTTCCTGATGCTGTGGCTTTCACAAGTAAATAGGGTGATTGATTTCCTGAGGGATAGACTTGCAACTACTGCACAGAACTACTCACCTAGCGTGTATTGCTTGTTTGCCTTCCCCGTTTGCTTGTTCTTGCACACCGTGATCAGCAGTTATTATATGTATAAGAGTTGCATTCCATGGGGAAGGCCATGCCAAGATCTACGTTCAGGATGCCGGAGTTGTGGTATCACCTGCAGTCCCATGCCATTGACAGATTGCAATATGCAGCATGGACCCTTGTCGCGCAATTGCACCTGAAAGCGGGTGACCCTGGTCAACAACTTGCTTCCTTTTACCCTTCTAAGCAGTGTGCTTTACCGCAGACATTGATTGTGCGCACCACCACCCTGAGGGAGCCAAGTGATGCAAGTGCCACTGTCGCGTTGGCAGGAAGGGAATACAGAGGGCAACGTGCGGCAACCTGGAATCAGCCCTGAGGGGAGCAGCTTGGTCTTTCTGCCTGAGCCCTGACAGAGGAAATACCCAGTGTGCAGCGTATTTGATCCTCACATTTAAAACGGGCATTTGTTTAAGTTTCAGCAGGAGCCGTACCCAGTGCAGATATTCATGTTTTTGTCGAACATTTTACAGCAGGGGTTTTTGCGCTAAATCGGACTGCAGCATTTGTTTCCAGTTGTCTTGATTTTTTTCTACGTGCTCCTCCTGATCAGCCTGACCTAGCCCTTGGTCTCTCAGCAGCAATACCTAGCCTAGAACACCTTTTCTACATAGCAACAAATTTGCTTGTAGATCCGTATTGCTCGCGCCTGCACCGTTTCAAACCATCTGCAAGAAGGACAGCATTGCTGCTGGCAGAGCAGTTGAATCCTTTCCGTTGGCGTTGCTCCACGGGGCACAAGCTGCCAAACACCCATGCGTCTATCCTCCTCTGGGGCTGCCAAACCGGACGTTACAATGCAACCACAATGGCCAAGTAAGTGTTGAGTTCCATGGTGGTCAGTGTATGCATCGGGGAAGTACATCAATTTGTATAGTGCATGAAGGTGTTGCTGCATGGTACAATTGCAAAAGGCAATAAAGTCAAATGCAAGCTAGTGCAACTATTTTTCCTGCCCATGCTTGCTGCATTTTCAGCGGTATCATGTTGCCCACAGTGTCACCCTGTATGTGAGTATTGCTAACCATTTTGCCTCTGACAGTAACAACCCTTGGTGCTTGCAAGCACCAACTTCGTGCAAGCTTTAGAGGGTGCTTGATCTCTGACTTTTCTGCCTCGCAGGGCCCTTTTTGCCGTTCCGGCATCCCCAGAGCTCCCCGCCCTACTCCCCTGGGGCCACCTTCCTCCTGCCGCCACCACCCATGTGGCAATCCCAGTACCAGCCATTCATCGTCCCCATGGGTTCCTGGCCAGGCAGCCCCACCGCCCCGCTGCAGTCCATCCTTCCTCCAGCACCACCACCCGGGCCACCGCCACCACCAGCGCCCCCCCCATGCCCCCATCCTGTCAGGGAATCCCCTCCATCCGACCCTGACCACCCCAAGGACATGGATGCCCTTAAGGCTGCCATTCTCACAGCCAGCCCCGGCACGGGTGACGTGAGGCGCCTCATCAAGAGCGCAACCTTCAAGCCGCGTGCAGCCGCCTTCACCAGCCTGCTGCAGCTGTGCGCGCGGTCACGGGACTGGCAGAAGGCGGAGGAGGTGTTTGCGGTCATGCGCGACACGCCCGAGGTCGCCATCAACGCCATCAGCTACAGCGCGCTCATCTCAGGTATGCCATGAATGGGTTCAAACATCTGCTTGCAACGAACCCGCGTTTGCACGGTTGGAGCTTGGCGCGTTTAATACAGGGTTAGCTACAGTGCATTCATTTGAGGTAAAATTTCCCCTCTCCCTCCTAGTGCTGTGGAGCAGAAAACAAAACCCTGCTCTTTATAAAGAGAAATGCAGTTTTTCCCCCTCCACTGACATCAATTTTCCCCCTCCTCAGCTTTGAGTGCAGCGGGCAAGTGGGAGCGGGCCCGGGAGCTGGTGGAGGAGATGGAGCAGGAAAAATACAAGGATCCAGAGTGCGCCCCCAACACCGTGACCTACTCCTCGCTCATATCAGCGTGTGAGCGGGGCGACAGGCTGGACCAGGCCCTATCCTTCTACTACAAGATGTTTGCCCATCCGCACATCCGCCCCGACCTCATCGCCTACAGCGCCATCATCACCGCCTGCGAGAAGAAGCAGCTGCTGCACAAGTGCCTGGAGGTGGTGGACCAGGCTCACAGGGATGGCTACGCGCTGCAGGTAAGGGTACTTAGCCACATGCACTCGACATGGTAGCTGGCTGCTGGACAACCTCCCCTCTTGTGCTGCACTGAACGCTACACCACCTTGCGCTACCCTGACGCCATTCCTCCCCTTGTGCTGCAGCCAGCAACCTACAACTCAGTGCTGACTGTGGCTTGGAAGCGCAAAAAGTGGCGGGTGGCGCTGGAGGTGTTCATCAACATGCAGCTGGCAGGCATGGAGCCCACCCGCCAGACCATCAACACCCTCATGTCAGCTTTTGACGCCAGCGATAGGGTCCAGGAGGGTCTGGAGCTCATGCGCAGTGCCCTGGCAGCCAGCTATCTCCTCGACATCGGGACCTTCAATGCGCTCCTGGGGCTCCTGGCGCGGCATGGACTGTGGGAGAAGGCGCAGGGGGTGTACCAGCGGATGCAGGAGCGGGGGATCAAGGCGACAGCTGGCACCGCCAAGGCGCTGGTCCAGGCCTGTGTGCAGGGTGGGAACATGGACCAGGCAGTGGCGTTTGCCCACACGTTCCTGCAGGCGGGGGTGCTGCCAGAGGGCTATGTCCTGCCACAGGGTGGCGCGCAGGCTGAGCAGCAGCACTCAGATGCCCTCCAGAGCGGTCAGCACCATGGCCAGGGCAGCGATATGGTGGAGGTGGGTGGGCCCTGGCATGACACCCCTCACAAGGTGCCTGGGCTGGGGAGCACCGGTGGGGGGGAGTCTCCTGGTATTGGAGGGGAGGATTCTGGTGAAGCTGTGGTGTCATGGGCATCTCAGCATTCAGTCGACGTCGCAGCGCTGGGTGAAGTGATGGCTCCAGTACGACTACCAGGGCCAGTGCAGGTCATTAAGCAGTCTCCTGAGGAGGTGCGTGAGGCGTAGGAGGGGGGCCCATGTCAGGCCAGCAGTATATGGTAGCGTAACCACAATATAGCTGATAAGATGCCATGCATGTTTCTTGCTGCAAACAGTGTGATGAAGGTTTTTTATTTTAACATTGTGACACACTTTGTGGTTGCAATCATTGGTCAGCAATTGTACACTGTTATGTTTTGATGGTAGCAAAGGCATGGCCTTGAAATCAGGACCAGACAGGGCATGGGGGGGCATGGCAGTGGCCTCTAGCTGGAGTTTTGAAGAGGCGTGGCAAATGCGTTCCGAAAGGGTGCATGCAGCAATGTATTTGAGGACCTGTAGCCCAAAATGCTGGGTCAGCAACGTATTTGACTAATTGTGAGAGTTTTGATGGCCCTTAAAAAGTTGGCAAACGACGGCATCCTGTAGCGCTGCGCAGTGTAGAATGTGGATGACCTTGCTGTCCACCTGTTTTGAAACCCAGCCCTGGGAGCTTTTTGAGTGGCCACGTACTACTATTGCATATTGCGTGGCGTCAGGCCTGGCAGGTTTGGACAGCTGCTAGCAGGGACTACCAGCAGTGTATGCCCGCCCTGTGCAGTCTGCAACGAACTTGGGAGTCCCGGGGTCACACTGTGGCTCGTTCAGCAGCTGTGTATCTTCTGCCAAATTCCAATTCCAACATTGCCATTGTCCTGCCTTGCCCAGACCAATGTCATTGAATCGTGAGCCTGCTAAAAGCATAGTATTGCTACCGATGGCCAGTCACTTATCTATGCCCATTAATCAATCAGGACCTTGGCGAGCACTTTACCAGCAGTAGTTGTATGCGCATTCCCAAAAATTGCTGTGTGCATGAAAGGATTATACATCGTAGGATTCACGATTCATCTGCGAGGACACCATCACGCGTTACACTGCAGGCTGGGAGGCCAATATCTGGTGTTTGCTTGAACAGCGCACGCTCAATCATGCTGCTCAACCCCCTAGTTGGCAGCTGACAACTGACAAGCCACCTAAAATGCCGCGTCGTCCTGGCTGGTCAAACATCGAATGCTATACATTTGTCACATGCACACCCGAGTGTGACAAAGACAACGCAGTAAATGAAGGCCTAGCAGGGCAGTGCAAGATTCCCATGCCAAGCATTCTTCAGTCTAAATTGCTGCTGTTGCCAAAGCAGATTCTGTGCCATCAACACCCCAAGTGTTGCCTGCTCTGTCCGCACTTGCCTCAAGCCTGCGTAGCCAAGTACCACATGGCGCAGGTAAGCTGCCAGGAGGATCAAAACCCCAGGGATGCCAGGGCGCATGATGCTGCATCTGTCACATACCCATTTCCAGCATCAGACAGCACAGCCAACAGCCTCCTATATGACAGGAAGTTTGTGAAAGCAACTCACCTTGGTTTGCAGCACTTGCTGCGTGGAAGCCTGCAGCAAACCCTGCGGCGTCATCTGCCAGCAGCGGTCAACCTGCGATTGTGACAAAATTTGTTAAACACACCTGAAAACACACATACTTTTAGATTGCCAAAAGTCTACAGCATCCACCCCGGGCTCATAATGCGGTTGGGAAACAATAAACACCTCGCTGTGGTACACCCAATGCCAACAAAGCACCACGCTGGTAGAAATATGAGATGTTGACAGATATTGCAAGCTGTATGCAGATGTCAGTGAGCAACCAGCTGGGCAATTTGCTTACCAGTGGTGCCAACTCCTTCAAATCGTGTGACACAACCAGAACGGTGCACTCGCGCTTGATCCTGGCTGCACAGGCAGGTTGCACAGGTGTCATGCCAAGGTGTTGAGCAGCTCTTTATTGATTGAAATTGAATGCAGTGATTCTTAAACAGCTGCAATGGTGCTGGGTTACATGGGCTATAAAATGCACTCAATTTGCCAGCACAATGCCGCAGGTGACGAGTACAACCACATGCTTCTGCGTACCAAGGATCTCTACCACTCCAGCGCGAGCTTTCCAATCCAGCCCTGCCAGTGGCTCGTCAAGCAGCAGCACAGCCGGCTGCCTCACAAGCTGTACAGCCAGCGCTAGGCGCCTGCACAGATGCCTAGTATTTCAGTCAACTGAGATGAGCGCAAGCACCCAGTGGGTCATTTGAACATGGGCAGCTGGCATGGTATTCTTCACGCACCGCTTGTATCCATCTGACAGGTGAGACACCGGTGTTGACAAGGAGAAGTTCTGCAACCCAACCTCCAGCAGGGCAGTCAGCACACGCATCGCCATCTGCTGCCGCTCCCACAGGGCTGCATCCCCAGCGCCTTGCGGCCAACCAAATGTCAGCTCCTGCTGGATGTCATTGCCAACAAAGTGTCGCTCTGGGAACTGGAACACCAGCCCCATCTGCGCCAAGCGCTCAGCCGCAGAGACGGTGTGCGGCTGTGCACGCCCACCTTTGCCTGTGGTGGTAGTGACCTCATCAGACAGTGTATCTTGAAGGCCTGACTACTGCCACAATAATGAGCTTTCGCTTGTAAGTGTGTGAGCTGCCAATCAGGAATTAAAACACTTACTGGTGATGGAAATGACACCAGAGGAGGGTTCCAGCAGGCCAGAGAGGACATGGAGCAATGTTGTTTTGCCACAACCACTGCGGCCCGAAACCAAGCCCAGCTGGTTTGCACCGAGGGAGAGCTGCACGTTGCTCAGGGTTTCCTTGGGGCTTCCTGGGCACGTGTGACGGCCAAGAATTCAATGGACACTCTTGAATTGGCTGAATCAATCATCAGCAAAACCTTATTTCAAGCAAAGTACCTGGATGTCGATATGCCACCCCTTGAACCTCCAAGCCCACCGCACTGGCTTTGGCAATCACATTGAATCGTATCCGGGGTGGAGCAACAGTGCACTTTCTAGGGGATGGCGAGACCTTGGTTGAGATGAGTTGTTGGACACTCATCGGCACTGATGTGTAATACAAAAAGCTGGGCATTCACAAAACCAGGAGCAGCGACAATACAGCTGAACCTTGTAAGCTACTTCTGAATCTGCTTGCCCAGCTCCTTCAAAAAGTCGTCATCAATGGCGTTGTTCTCCCAGTCGTCTTCCCAGAGCGTCTGGTTCTTTGGGTCCTCCTGAGCTTCGTTCCAGTCTACAAAAGCCAAAAATACATAAGTGAAGTTCCCGTCCAACAAAGCAACCTGCCTTCTTTGTGTTTTCACAGCAAGCAAACCATATGCATGCATCCCCATATATGCATGCATATCGCTGGAAACCCAATCAAACGCACCCTCCAGAGGAAAGTCCTCGAACTCGTCGTCCTCAGTAAGGTTTTGCGTCTGTGGGGGGTTCATCTTGACAACTGGGTAGTGAACAGAGGTATCGTGCTACTGACGTTTAAAACGCCTCAACAGTCCAGTTGCAATCCGACGGAGGCATGTGAGCATTACAGTGCAGGCTCCCTTGTTTCGAGCAGTTTCCAATCATCACACTGATGAACGAAGTCTGCCTATGGGCACGGTTTTGCTGTTTGGTTTTGGGCAATGGGTGACGTCCAAAGCAGAGAAGTAAATAACATCTCCCCCTGACTGATGGCCGGCGGGCAACCACCGACACCGTCAATGGCCACCGTTTGTGACTCATCTAATGAAGTCGTGGGGGAAGGTCTGTCGGAAGGCAAGTCGGAAGCCGTGGTGCATGCTGTAAACAAAGCCTTCTATAGGCCAAGACACCGCACCTGTGCTGTTCAAACAGCCGGGTTGCTTCCTCCTGTAACCATCCCTAATGCCCACTTCGTAGATTTTGTACTTGTATGCACCACGGGCAACGTTTCCTGTTTCCTTGCATGCATGCATCGCATTACAATGTGTTTTACGCAGATTTCACAGTCCACAGACCACCTGACACCTTGCTAGTTGGCACCACATGCAGAAGTTAAACGGGGAATTGTCACTCGTCAGCTGCTGGTTGACCTGGAGTTCATAGGTCTCCAGCAACATGCATGCATGCATCGCTCGCACTGAATGCATGCATCAATATCGGAAGCTGAATGGCTGGCTGCACACAATGTGACTCAAAACTACTCGAAAACTCGTTGGAAGTGTTTTAGGCCTGCAAGACTCGAGCTAGTAGACACCTACACGGTCGTCGTTGAAGAAAGAAACGCCCGTACATATCCTTTAAAGTGCGAGGTTCTCAGCCTGACAGTGCAAGCCCAACAGACTGTGTGCACCACTGCTCACTGTTCTGCTGACTTTAATCGGCATACATGCTTTTAAAACGCTTGTAGAAGATACGGACTGCAGCTGACGACTTGCATGCCGTCATTAACCTGGTACCTCGTCATGAGTTGTTGGAGGGCTATGCCAAACCGCGGGCACAGGGACGCATGAACTGTGAGCTGTGGGCCGCATCGTTGCCAACCAACACCTTTGAACCCCAAGGCATAAAGTCTCCTCGTGTTCTGAAGGTGTGCGTGAGTGCACTTTGACATATTCACTCAAGTTACCACGGCCGTTTGTCGTCGCGACAAGTGCCGCAGCAACACAAATCAAGGGCAGACATGGCTTCCGCACCATGTGGGCGTTAATACACGTCCCCATCATAGCTGTGTATTGTTGACAAGCAAACCGCTGCAAAACATCAGCAGCGCATCACGACTGCATCCCCGGCCTCTACTGGCGATCTTGTCTGTGCCCATGTACAGGTCAGGAGACACAGGAACGTGGGTTTTGTACAAAGCTGTTCAAACCGGATCAGGCAAGAGACACGTTGCCGTGCTTGCCATCAACGGACTCTGTGTGTGTATCCCAGGGCGTGATGCGCAGACTTGCACTGGCGTGCACACGGCTGGATAGCCCAGAACATGTAGTCGTGGGCGTTACTGGGTGTGCAGTTGGCCAAGCGGCGCAACCTGTGGCGTCAAGTCCTTGATGGCTTCATGGCCGCCAAGTAAGTGCTCCAGAGAGGCAGTTCCATGGACTGGACCGTTTCCCACGCATCGCACTCTTCCATTTTGCATCTTAAACAAGATATTCAAACAGAGCTCGAGGTGCTTGAGGCATGTTGACCCTGCAAGGTTGCAGCCCACCCACCATCTTGACGTTGTGGCAGCGCCTGTTTGCACGACTTAACCTTATCACAGCCACAGCGCATGCCCTGAACGCCCCTTGCTTCCATGTTCAGGAAACCCCCCACCCACCTGGGCACAGCACCTTACTCACCAGCCTACACCATGCCCTACCCGATGCTGCCCTACGCAAACTCGCCAGTGGTCATGCTCACCCCGTCCGGCAGCTGGCCAATCACCGGCCTGCCCTTCTCAGCGCGCATGGCCCCCAGCGCACACGGCCACTCCATGCAGCACCACAAGCCCTCACCCGCCCCTGTTGGGGATCCCCGGGACATGGACTCGCTCAAAAAAGCGGTCGCAGCTGCCAGCCCCGGCACGGGCGACGTGAAACGCGTGATTAAGAGCGCCGCCTTCAAGCCACGCGCAGCCGCCTTCACCAGCCTGCTACAGCTGTGCGCGCGGTCACGGGACTGGCAGAAGGCGGAGGAGGTGTTTGCGGCGATGCGCGACACGCCCGGCATCAAGCTCAACACCATCAGCTACAGCGCGCTCATCAGCGCGCTCAGCTCAGGCGGGCAGTGGGAGCGGGCGCTGCAGGTGCTCACGGAGATGGAGCAGGCGGCCAAAACCTCGCCCGAGTGCGCGCCCAACACCGTGACCTACTCCTCCATCATCTCAGCGTGCGAGCGGGGCAACAGGCTGGACCTGGCGCTCAGGTCCTACACCAAGATGGTCACCACGGAGGGCATCCGGCCCGACCTGATCGCCTACAGCGCGGTGGTGTCGGCGTGCGAGAAGAAAGGCATGCTGCAAAAGTGCGTGGAGGCCATGGACTCGGCCCACGCAGATGGCTACACGCTACAGGTAGGGCACTTTGTCACATGCACTCCAGCAGGACAGCTTGACCAATCAGTCAGCAATGCGCCGCCATGCATGCACACGCAATTCGGTCTTGGCATTAGGTATACCATTTTGCGCTATCTGAGGTGTCGTGAGACAGGTCAGCCCATGTGGCCCTTGGCTTACCTACCTATCTGTCCCTAGTACCCTATCCAACCATTGGTTGTGCCATGATTGGATCCGTAATTTCAGTCTGTGGAATTTCTGAATCTTAATTTCCCGATACAGGTTGCCACCTACAACCTCGTCCTTGCCACCGCCGCCAAGCAGCGCAGGTGGCGCATGGCCCTCGAGCTGTTCATCGACATGCAGCTGGCAGGCGCTGAGCCCACCCGCCAGACCCTCAGCGCCCTCATGTCGGTGTTTGATGCCTGCGGCCGGGTGCAGGAGGGCATGAAGCTGATGCGGGGGGCCATGGAGGCCAACTACCAGCTGGACGCCATCGCGCTGACCTCACTCCTGAGCCTGCTGACCAAGCACGGGCGGTGGGCGGACGCCCTGGAGGTGTTCGAGGTGGTGCAGGTGAGGGCAGGGGGCGGGGTGGACAGCAGGGCATTGCTCCTTGACCGAAGCGCCTGTTGCAAAAAAAGTTGTTTGCATCAGTTCCAGCATTACTGTTATTTTGCACTGTGGCAGTCTGCCCCACATACCATGCGCCAGCCAGCCACTGGTTGCACCATATGTGCACCAGGTTTTACATGTATTCCAGAAGTACAGCCAGATTAGATGAGCATCCAGCAGCTGCACCACCGCTTAAATGCGTAGTGCAAGGTCAGCCTAAAAAAAGACTGCATGATCACTCCCTTTTTAGAGTGCAGTACATTTTTCTTGCAGGAGCTGGGGCTGGTGATGCCCCAGGCCACTTGCAGCTCCCTGGTGGTGGCGTGTGAAAAGGGGGGAGATGCTGATCTGGCGCAGAAGCTGAGGCTGAAGATCCTGGAGCACGGCATGCTGCTTAGCCAACAAGTGGGGTCAGACGAGCTGCTGCAGCTGGGATTGGTAGCCGCGCCAGCTGTCACGCAATGAGGCCAGGACGGGTGCAGTTACATGCAAGGATCATGAGGGGTGCCTCTTTTATGAGCCAGGACAGTGCTGCGCAGCTGTCAAGGCATTCTTCTACCAAGCTTGGTCACGACGCGAGCTGGGCATGGCTACCCAGGGTGCAACTGCAGGGGGATTGGGAGACTATGGTCATCTCTCCATGTCAATGGTCGTCAGGGCAGCGGTCATGAGTAATTTCATTTGCATTGGGGATTGTCTGAGCTGAGTGGTGAGTGCTGGCTAGGCAATGAGCGGTGTGGCAAGAAACTCGCGCACCTTTGGTTCGGCGGATCATTGTACACACGCATGTTTGCCTTTCCAGCAGCGGGGTTGTTGTACATGTATATATCAATTGAGGGTCTTGGGCACAGTGACTGCAATTTCCCGCGTGTGGACCATGTCAGAGCAGACCAGAGTTCAGTGAGGTAAACATTGCACCCATTGACATTGTGCAGACTGCCACTGGATGAGTATTTTAGTGTGGCCACATCCAGCATTATGCAGTCTGCTGCCGTACATTTCAATCAGAGTGCATCAATTACAACCATTAGGTAATTTACCAGGTAAATGTATTACTGGCCATATGGATCATGTGAATCATTTGGAATTACTGCGACAAGTCCATGGGGAGCAACAGGGCTTTTGCCATGCATTATTTAGGGACTTACCATCAATTTACGATTGTACATTGCTATGTGCCATGTATGGTATACCATAAATTATCCAATACGATGCGTTAGCTAGGCCCAGCGTCTACGGTATCATTCATGGTTTTGAACACCTTTTCCCAAAGAGACTTGCGCGGCAGCTCATGATCATCCAATGGCCGATTGTTCAGAAACCCACACTCTACGGCAAGGATTCATTTTGCACAATGGACGAGGGATCATTTATATGCTGCCATGGCTGCGCTCAGTCTGAATATTATGGCAGATGATTGGACATACCTTCGCCACACTTGACGTTTGATAGAATTGTAACAGACTGTAACTGTAGATTGTAATTGAGTTGAGCGCTGCAATCCATTGGCAACGATATCATTGCATGCACATGTACGAATTTGCAATAAACATTCAACCTGTTGGACACTCAAAACCAGACAAGCTAAGAGCATGTTGCATGCGACATGCCTGAGCCAGCATGATGGTGCCATACCTTTGTCACACTTTCCCCTGTCAGTGATCAGAAACCCCTGGCAGGCCATAAATTACAATCTCCCAACTTGCACATAATGAATGCCGTTTTCTACTCAAATTACGTCCATTTCCCTTTCTCTCCCTCCCTTCCTATGCTATGATAGACTACAACAACCGAAAAAGGGAAGCAGCACCAAGGCGTGAAGCTATCCGAATGGCATTTGGATTGCAAGGGCAAGTACAAGAGACTCAGTGAGTACTGTGTATAATGCCATGGTGACCCTGCTCACAACGGGGGGTGCTCCCGCAGAATCTCGTGGCTTACAACCCCCACAATTACTTTCAAAATCCCAGCTCTAGTCTAGAGACAACCTGGTACGTCCCACCAAAATCAAATAAAAAGGTGCTTTGCTGAGTGCTCAAGCTGCTTGCCACTATTGGAGATCGCTAAACAGAGAGGGTACTGGTTATAATCGCAATGCACGGCAGTCAATCCTTTCCATGGTGTGTGTGGATCGACAAGGTCGAGATGTATGACTCTAACCACCTCATTGTACAGTGGTTCAACCCAAGCAAAAAGCTGATTGCACATTGTGAGCTCCAGGACCACTGTTGTTGAGAATGGGGTAGGCTAAAAAAGCACTTCACCCAGAGTACTGTATGGTAACCGAAAACAAAAGCTTGGCACGCGCTGGGTCCCAAACTGGGGTACGGCACATCCAGCATGAAAACCTACCTACCTACAACCACAATGTACTTTATGACCTGCCGGCATGGGACAAATAGCCCGCTGCTCAATACCCGTGCGCATCCAACGCCCGCGGCAAATGGTGCTGCCGCGGTGCCCCACCTCACGAGAACCAGCCTCTCCTCTTTGGTGGCGGCGCAGGGACAGGCTCCGGCTCAGGCTCTGGTTCAGGCGCAGGCGGCTCTGGCGCTGGTTGGGGTTCCGCCCCTGGCTTGAGCCACCTGCCCAGCTGCTTCTGCTGCTGCTTGCCGCAGGTTGCTTTGAGCTGCTCCACCCTGGCGTGCAGTGCGCTTCGAGCCTGCGCCAATATTTATAGGGTCACCTTTAGCTTTTTTTATTACGTGTTTTTTTGGGTTATTGTATATTAAAGGAAATTGTATAGGTGTAATGAATATTAATTACGAGCGCCAGCCCCACCCACCAACCACATCACCGCACCTTGCTGAGCTGTGCACCGGGGGAGGTCTTGTTGGCCAGCATGTGCGCCACGGCATACATGGCCCCAAACAGGGCCACCCGAGCCAGGCCCTTAGCCAGGAACCCTTGGAACCCCGAGCCGCACTTCTGGCGCCGGCGCCGCCGGTTGCGATACAGCGCTTGCCTCTGCACTGGGTTGGTGTCCTTGGCGCTGCGCTCTGCACAACCACAGGGTTTAGGGTTTAGGTTTAAGGGTGGTGTCCTTGGCGCTGGGCTCTGCACATCCACAGGTCTAGGGTTTAGGGTTGGTATCCTTGGGGCTGCGCTCTGCACAACCACAGGTGCGATTGAGTCAACAGTGCGGAATCACGGGAGCAAATCGAGGCCAACTGCTTAGCTGTGGCCCTCGGCACCTTGCGCCTCGTTTCAAAGCCCAGCATTTTCAGGGATTGACCTGCATTGCCCACGCATCCACAAACCCCAAGCCCCTTCCACCCTGCCACCCATACCCCCCATCAGCAGCTGCCCCTTCTGAACCCTTAGCCCCCTTGCATTGTCTCCATCTTAGCTTGTCATACCCCCACCTGCCGCCACCACAGCACCCACCCTCCCAGCACTCAAACACCCTCCTCAAACACCCAGCTTCACCCCACCCCACGCACCTTTCCCCTGCAGCAGCTGCTCCTTCCTGAAGCCATAATACCTGCGCTCCGTCTCCAGCTTGAGTTCCTCGTACCCCACCTCAAACAGCAGCTTCTTCAGGCACGGCAGGTCGGAGTGGTGGCTGCGCAGCGCCTCGCACACGCCCCAGGGGTAGCGCCGCACAGGCCAGAAGCTGGAAAGGAAGAAGTTTCTTTAGAAAAAATAAGGAAAGGGAAGGGAAGGTGATATTTTTCCTCCTGTTCCGGGCTGGTCATGCAATGCAGGTGACTGGCTGTGCACAGGGTAGTGACAGAGGCTGTGGGGGGTGGGGAGGGGTTGCGAGACCATGAGCCGCTGATCTGGCTGCTCTGCCAAAATACATGATGTAAACCACTCCACGCCCACAAATGGACGGAATACCCCTTTGGCCACCCTGGCGGAGCCGCATGCACGAGCAGGATGTTGTTTTGCGAGGGTTGTGCGCGTACCCGCCCACCGCCATGTCCATGACATTGCTTGCAATAACTGCAAAGGGCGGCTGGGACCCCGCCTCACGAAGCGCGTCCTCGGAAAACTCGTGGATGATCCCCTTGCCGGCAGAGTGCAGCGCAGAGCGCACCTACACCACAACAAATGCTTGGATTTTCTTATGAAGATTAATTATTTAATGTTTTGTAATATAACGACATTGGATCAATGCAACGGTGGTTATTTTGGAAAGCGCTGTGCAAGCTTGTTACATGGAATTTACTGCATAATTTAATTTTTCCAGAGGGTGCCATGCAGGGCACCTACAGCACACAACAAACAGTGTGCAGGTACATGTGGTCACAGCTATGGATGTACACAGATGCCTTAAATGCACTGCTGCAATTCATACCAATTGCCCGGATTACCAGGAAAGACGATGAAGATGAAGCAGGACATTTCATTGGCACCCAAGCATCAGAGGGTTTTGCTCAGGGTTTACGGTTTACAACGCACCCTAGCCCTGAACTCCTCCAGCTCATGCGTGGTCATTGAATCCGCCTTGGCCAGTATGGGTATGACGGGCACCAGCTCAGCCAGTCGAGTCATGAACGCAACATCCACCTGCACACAATGGCGCAATGGCAGGGCTTCCGATGAGCTAATGAGCGCAATATAGACCAGGGTCAGGTGGAGCAACGCCAGGGGTCAGGGAGGGCTGGTGACATGACTATGCATGCTACATGGAATGTTGACAGGGTCCACTACCAAAAGTTGGACACAAGAAGTACATAACCCCTTTTGCACCCTCCTACCTCAGCCTGTGGGTCAGGAGAGACGAGATAGTATGCTCTATCATGCATGCATAGAGAGGCATGCGTCCCTCCTGGGATCCCGTTAATTCCATTATACCAAAGCGGGCCAACATCACTCTCCTAGTTGCAGTCCACCCCGCCGCCCTGTGCACCCACCTGCTTCAGCCTGTGAGGGGGCACAAAGTAGAGGCATGCGTCCACCCTGGGGTCCGGCAATCGGTTCATGGGCCCCCCTCGCAGTGGGTCCTGCTCCATTGACATGTACCGCCTGCAGGTGGGGTGCGAGGCAAATAAGTACGTTTCACAAGTTTTTACAACCCACTGGGATGCATGCAAGTGGTCAAGCAGTACAGCCAGTTAAACAGTCTGACCCAGCAGAACATGTGCTTGCGCAAGATCAACAGATGATACACCTCAGGTTGCTCCCAACCCTATGTGCTGTCCTCACCAGTTGTTTTCCTCAATGTAGTCCAGTATGTCCTGCATGCCTGTCTCAAGCTGCACGTCGTCGTTGTAGCCAGGGGTGTCTTGCACCTGTGCCACAGTACCGTTCAGGGTCGTGCCACTCAGGGTTGACGTCAGCTGGGCTAGGTCATGAATAGGTGCAATGCAACCATGGATACTCCATGCATCAGCACATGGTACGGGTAATCGATACGGTATCTTGCACATGTGCCACAGTGGTGCCACTCAGGGTTGGCCATCAGCCATGCTAGGTGAATAGGTTGAATGAAATTCCTATTCCTATTCCCATGATGAGCGCATGAATAATGCATGCATCCAAAAATGGTACGCATAACCAAGAAGGTTGTAATCTATTCATGGTGGGTGATTGGCAGGCTGTCACAGATATGATCCACGCTGCCAGGAGACACTCACAGCAGCAGGACAGGTACCAAACCCAATGCCATGCGGCGCAATGGGTAGACAGCATTGTTCCACACATGCTGCACAGGGCTGCTTAGCTGGAGGCATGAACGGCAGGCTACTTATCTGGCTGCATTGCTGCTTCATTACCCCATACCCCTTTCCCCCCTCCATTTTGAGTCCAACATGCCACCAACTACGGTAACCACAATTGGCCACCTCACCTGGTAGTGGTAGGCGATGAGCTGCATTTCGTCCTTGACCACAATCTCGGTGCACAGCTCCTCGGGGGCGCGCAGGAACACCCCCTGGCTGGTGGCAGCAGATGCGTCGTGCACAGTGAGGTCAGCCGTCTGGCAGGCAGGGCAGTGGCTATGGTCAGAGAGGGACTTGTACAGGCAAGGGTCGAGGTTCCGTGAGTGAGGCCATGCAGTCAAGGGGAGGATGGAATTCAAGTGGCTGGGGAAGGGCGCATCATCCTCGGGATATGTGGTGCTGTGGACAGTGATACATTGTTAAACCCAGCAAATGGATACACTGGCAGTTGCAAATCAAGTGATAAAAGTACTGAGATAGTGCAGGGTACATATGCTGGGGCCAGAGACCAGCCTGCCATGGATGCTGCTGACGAGTATCATACCTGTGTGTAGGAGGCAAATAAGTTCCTGATGAAGGTTGTTTTGCCCATGCCGCACTCGCCTACGACCATAATTTTCATCCAGCGGTCCGTCCACTGTGCTTTGACCGAGGGCACTGCACTGAACGCGTGGCGCACGTCTTGGCCATAGCTGGTGTTGGCGCTGGTGTTGAGCTGGGATGAAGGCACTGGTTGTGCGCTGGCGTGGAGCTGGGGGTACAGTCCCGAGGGACCATTGGTGGAGGTGCGGGGTGTGATGGTGCCATCAGAATGCAACCTGAAGGGTGTCAGGTATCAGATGAGGGGGGGCTGGGTGGGTGTGGGATGCCATGGGTACTATGGATAAAAGTTGTGGTGCAACCAATAATACTTATACACACTGCCTATGAATAATACCACCACCGAAATAAGGACCTTCGACTGTAGCTCAACACCTCGTGCACCTGAGAAGTAACAGCAGAGGGTGTACAAGGTGTCTGGACGTCTGGGCTCTATGGCATGTCCATGTCTTGCAGCGAAGCAATACCCAGTGACAACTCAAACAACTGGATGCAAGGCAGTTGCCAACCTACCCCCCAAACTCTCCACTGGAGTCCACCCTTTGCACTGACATGGTGCTCGCCCGCGCTGTAGCCTGTCCTGAAGGCTCCCGTTCCGGCAGACGCTCGCTTTAAAGCACGTCTTGCAGCTTCAGATACTGTACATACTGCTATGAACACAGACACAGGATATTACAAGCTTTTTTGTCCTTGTTGGTGGCACTTTGACGAGGTAGGTTATCTGAGGTTCTTAAAACCTCAGATCAATCTGTCCTTGGCGCCATCACAAACTGCAGGTTTTATCAACAGCGCTCCACAAAACAGTGCCAACAAAAACGAAACACGTCAACAACGTCGAAACCTCTTTCGAAGAAAACTGCTTGTTCCGTGCCATGCCAGCTGACCGGTGACGGTACAGTCAGCATGTGCATGCATGCATATGACTTTCTGGCTTGGCAAGTCACCTCGCCACAGAAGAGCTCAAGAATCTGGAGCTGTCGCCAAGTGTAAGGTAGCCCTTCTGTGTATGTCAACTGCTTGCACCCTCATTCAACCTGTTTATATAACTTCTCCAACCCTCCAATAATTGTTGGTGGGCAAGAAAAGATACAACTTATCCTTTTTTAGGGGAAAAGAAAGCCAACCATGGTGCACCACAGCAAAGGGTAATAAGTTCTTTGGTTGCTTGCTCGCGAATTGTACGCTAGATGTACGAGGTTGTATGCCGCGCAAAGTTTGTCTCAACCGCACCCTAAAAAAGGAAGATATAAAACGCACCCTGTGGCACTTTTGAACATCCTGGTTCCAAGGCCATGACTGTGGGGGCCCCCAGCAACACATGCATGGGCTGCCCTGGTGTTGAAAGATGTGGAATCTCTTACAAAGCTGAAAGGGTGGCAGCCTAGCACCACGTCTTAGGCCTGCGAGGCGCACACTTGCACCACAGGGCCACCGCTAAGTTATTACAATAAATCGACCACACTGCTGCAGCCTTCCTGCTCCATGGACCATACCATTGTTACAAGATTGTTACAAGATTTATTGTCAAACTTTCCAGTCACTACTAATTAGTAAATCTTTTACCTGGACGTGATGTGCACCAGGCATCACTGCGCCAGACACGCTGGTCGTCCCTGGTCGCCTGTGCTGCCCCACAAATGCAATACAGCTGTACTTTGCCGCAAACCCTGTTTTGGAAACCCCACTTGCTTCCCCAACTATGACAGCAAGGTCAAACAATTTCTTGTAGATGATTGCACTGAGAAAGAGTTCTGAAGAAGTTGACGATTATGGGTGTGCTGCGGAGCACCACGCATGCTGGTCTCGAGCCAAATCTGCTGTAGGTCCCCTACATCCTGCCACCTTGAGCCACCTTGAGCACCTCGGTGATAGCTGCGGCCACCAACAGAAGATACGCAATGCCCTCAACAGAGCCCAGCAGCACCCCCTGCCACGCATCAGACGGTTGATAATCTCATGGGGTGACGAGTTGGGGCATATCCCCATACAGCATTACTATACCCAGTGCAGATACAGATTTGTGAAGTCACCAGCAACCACCCAGTGCAAATGCAGAATTGCGGATTCACCAGTAACACAACAGTAACACAACAGTAACATGACATTGCAGCACACTCCATGCAGATCAAACACAAACAAAGGGCCATACACGGAAGGCCTAGACTTTACAGCAGCGACAAAAACAATGTGTGCGGATGCCTCACATTGCACGCATGGGACTGTGTTGAGGTTTGAGGGTGAGACTTCCTGTTCACTTCTATATTTTAATAACCAGGTGTTTTTCACTTAAATCCTCCTAGATCAGGAACAGGTGGCGATCACCCACAGCACCTACCGGAAGGCCCTCTCCAGTGACCACTTTAGTGACCAGGGAAACCACCACAATGGGGATGGAAACCTTGAGCGCAGTTCCCGACGACGCCAGCCACATCCCCTTGGGGTCCCCGGCGCTGAGTGCGTAGAAGAACACCTCTGATTGGCTTTGAGGTATCCGCCCTGCAGCTGGCTTGAGCAGGGTCTTGATCACCTTCCATGGCTCAGTGTCCCACTGCTCGTAGTGCTTCACAACAAGTCCTGAATCCTGAAAATGCAGTACAGTCCATACTATTAATGGGACACTAGGCAAATGCCCCATGTCATATACTACATTATATCACCATAACAGCATTGCTGTGCCCTACTGATGAACATGCCCTGAGTTATTGTCACTGCAATAAACGTTATACGATCTTGTGTGTGTACAATCAATGCAGCAAAATGATCTGGCATTCCATCCAGGCCCCATGCAACCATGCCCACATGGCACCCTGCGCTTTGTACAGGTGGTCAATAGTCTGTTTTTAATTTTGCTACTCTACCTGTGAGATGACGTGCGATGTGCGCCCCGCAGCAGCCAGGCGTGGCTTCCAAGGCAAGTTCACAATTGCGCTGAACCTCCACTTGGCCTCCACCTCCCACGTGTCCTCCCGCCAGTCATAGATGTCGATGCGGATGTCCTCCCTGCAAGCATGGCCAATGGGTCATGGCCTGCTGCACCACAACCTCTTCCAGTGTCCTGCCACATTATACTTTTGTGGCAGCACAACTGCCCATTTTATTCCTGGCATGTTTCATGCACAATGATTACCAACAACATCATACATCCTCCAAAGCCAATGCACAGGCGCACCCACACACGCAAGCATGTTAGCAGAATCACATACATACAGAACATCAAAGGTATAACGTCCATCACAGTGTTACAGCATGCATGCAGGGCACGACAGGGGTGCGGGACTTACAGGAGCCCTCCCAAGTTGCTCACATTCTTCTTGAACCGCTCAACCCCCTTGAAAGACGCAAATGGGTCGGCAAAGAGGCACTGTGGGTCGTATGCATCCATGGCGCCCTTGCCACTGATGAAATAGTCTGCTGCGTAGTCGTCTTTGATGCTAGCAATGACCTCCTCTCGACTCAGCTGCGCGGCAGACATTGGATTTGACGACGCACACAGAATAGGGCTGACTGAAGCAAGGCATCCACTGCTGATATGGCTGTGATGCTGGCAGGCATGTAAACTACCTTACTAACCCCACAGGCACGAGCTGGAGTACTGTACAACTTGGGAGCGGCAGTGGTGTTCGGAAGCAGGCTGGCCACTCAGCAGAGGACACAGTAAGCATACACTTGGAGCGTGCATGCCTTGTGCAGAAGCAACATACCACAGGTGTTGTATCATGGTCGTGTTACCAGTGTCTAGAGTGGACCTGGGTGCCATATATACCTTGGCGGCGGGTACACTGCTGGTGGGTTCATCCTCGTTCTTGGGTTTTGACACCAGCTGACCGAGTTGCTCTGCGCCCACCCATGCAGCCTTCAGCAGCAACCCTGCACACATGCAGCCCAGCAAGTGACCACTCTTTGTACACTAAGGCATACACTTTGCTGGTGGTGGTGGAGACGCAGTCTATTGGAAGCTAAGTCCTGGTCAGTCCTGAAGCCAGTGGTCCTTGTGGTGTTTTCATCTGTAACAAGAAGCCTATAGGACATACCTGGCTCCGGTTTTTCAAGATCCTCTGCTGTCTTTGGGTCCTTGCCTGCCTTTGCACATGGCTGGAAGGGCAGGTGCCTAATAGGCGTGATCCTGGCGCTGGATGCCCGACTTTGGGCGCCACACCGCCAAGATCTCTGGATGTGGAGTCCTTTTATGGCTGTTGACGCTGTCATTGAGACGTGTTGCCACGAATACAAGGTGCAGTCAGTCCCTTTTGAGCAGCAGTTGTCAGCTGGGAGCTACTGTCTTGGCGGTATGTGAGAGTGTCGCTTTCGTTAATGACAGTGTATTTGAATCATATGCGTTGTTTTAGTGAAGTGTTTATTTACTACCGCAGCACATTCAACGAAGAGAGCCTACGCATGCATTGTGTGTGTTTGTTGTGGGATGCATGCATGCATTCGAACCACCTAGATCCCTACTGTTGCTGCAAAGAACACGAAGCAATACGGTTGTCAAGAGTAGGAAGGCTGCTAGAAAGGGGTCTCTGGAGCCCAGTTCTCGAATATTAACGCAAAATATAGAGATATGTGGTTCCAGTGGTCTTAATAAACGCCCAGCTGGCTGTTTTTGTTGTAAGCCACCGTGTTGGGACAGGTATATCACTTGACGCACCGCACACAGGCTAGTTGCAGACTTGAGATACTCATAAGAACGTGTGCATATGCTACTTGGCAAGGCTAGTGGCGTGCTGCTGTTCAGGTTGTTGAGGCATTTCCATACAGTGCTTGCCAAGTGTTGTTGAACCTTGAACCCTTATCTCCTAGCAAGAATGTGACTACCCAAAGCCGTAAGAGGAAGCTAAATGCGCGTGCAAGCGCTCCATCTGGCTGGGAAGTTGTTGCTGTACAATCCCAGCAGCGCAGCACACCGCACGTGTCAACAGCCCACCAGCCATAGTGCACTCTTGCAAACCAAAAGCTGGCTGACATCCAGCACCAATACGGTGCTGGGCAAAGCAACATCCTTCCATAGTGTTGGAGGCTCATGCACGCCTGGCTTCAAGAGCAAGAAGGACAGGAGCAAACAAACAGCTCGCTCACCAATGCTGGTTACCGGTTTCAGTAGGCATACAAGTCGAGCAGGGGCTACACTGAGTGATGATGTGGGCTTGGGCAACCACAGCAACGTGGAACTGCAGGCTACAGCAGGCCAGGATGGCGCCAATGTACATGAGCACTTCATGCGGCTGGCGGTGGCAGAGGCACGCAAGGTACGAGACAAGCACAAGCAAACCATTCACGGTGACAAGGTCTGACATCAATGGGATGCCACCTCTTCCAAGTTATTCCACTCATCTTCCAGCTGGCGGCGATGAGGACTGGACACAAGCATTACCTATGCTTTGCCACAGAGTAATCTGCCACCCGTGCCACTCCAGTCCCTGCTTCCACTGCCCCCCCCTTGCAGGCAGACCGGCTCCAGGAGGTTCCAGTGGGTGCGGTCATGGTCCTGGATGGCCAGGTGCTGGCAAGCGCACACAACACCACCGAGAGGGACGTGGACCCCACCGCCCATGCTGAGCTGGCGTGCATCAGGCAGGCGGCGGCACAGGGCGCCAGCTGGCGGCTGACGGACGCTGTTCTGTATGTCACGTTGGAACCCTGCCCCATGTGCGCGGGCGCCCTGCTGCAGAGCCGGGTGGGGAGGGTGGTGTACGGGGCCAGGAACCCGCTGCTAGGTGAGCGAGCCACCTGGTTGGCCACATAACAACAGAATTACCAACAATTGTCAGTAGTTATTGGTTAGTAATTACATGCATTATATACTTTTCATGACATTGTGGACTTTGAGTCCCAAATGTGTGCCCTTCAGGGGCACACAGGGCAATAAGCCGATGACGGCTTGGAACGCCTTTTGTTTGTTTGTTTGTAATTACATGCATTATTTAATTTATTTTCCTTTTTTCTGCTTGTTTTTAGTATGCTACCATCATCATCGTCGTTGCAAACCGTACCCCACTGGTGATGGGTTTGCTCGGGCACATCAGCATCCTGCATGTTTGTAGTCATTTTTGGCAGGAACCGTACGATCTGTGAGGGCTGTGACCCTAGCCATGAGGATTGTGCGCATACCACTGACATGCCTTCCTACAGGTGCCGATGGCAGCTGGATCTCTATGCTGTCAAGTGGGGACCCAAACGGGGATGGGGGTGGTGATGGGGATGCGTGCCGACCCGCGCGTCCACACCCGTTTCACCCAAACATGCAGGCAAGTACCGCAAGTACTTGTGCATGGACTGTGCAACGATAGGGTTCCATTCACAAGACGCAGTGGGTACTTGCGCATTGCCTTCCTCTTCGCTAACTCCTTCCCTTATGCTGCTTGATAGCCAACATTTGTCTTGTTAAAGGACAGGCAGCATGTAATCTGCTACATTTACTTTCTTATTTCTCAATGCTCATAATTATATTTCACTTTTGCAATTTTATGGTCCGCAGGTGGTGCGTGGGGTGCTGGAGGGTGAGTGCGCCGACCTCATGCGCCAATTCTTCCAGCGCAGGCGGCGCGAGGCGGGCTTCAGCAGCAGCGACAGCGGGGACGAAGCGCTGGATGAAAACCCTGATGCAAACCCTCCAGTGGGCTGATTGCGACCTAGTGCTTAATGGTAGCTTGAAGCTTGTTAGGTGCACCCGGCAGATCCAGGAAATAGAAGTGGGCAGAGGGTAGGGAGACGGTAGACCATGGATTTTAGCCCGTGGTAGTACCAATAGCGGCGGGCACCCCACCCACTCTAGCCCTCCCACTAGCCGCTTCCACTTACTCCCCTACACGTTTTCCCGTCCTCTTCCAGACACCGCTGGATTGCAACCTTAATGACAATTCCTCTGGCCTCCTTGCCCCGCTGTTTTTAGAGTCAAGCTCAATCCCCTGGCATTTTTTCAGCTTCACACCGTGTGAAGCTGGCAGTACCTGCTTTTTCAGCAGCCCCTATATTTGTGCACACTGTCAGTGTGCTACCATCATCTATGATGGGTTTCCTTGACGCGTCTCAGACTGGGTACTTGCAATCCCATCTTATTTATCTAACGAGTTTGAAATTCCCATTATCGTTTTCCTTTTTACGTGAGCGGAAAATGCCTGCGTTGTAATTCGATCACCCCACTTAGTCAGAAATTCTTCAGCTTGAAGGAACAGCGTCGCGCACTGCCAATTGGTCCACTGTATGCGTATTCAGAGAACACAAGCGCAATCCAGCTTTTGAAGGGCCATCGACGAGGCTCGTGTGACACGGCACTGTAGACCACGGCACCTTGGCCATGGCGACCAGCATATGGCAATCTCTGTAACAAATGCTAGCACTTACAAATTGAATTGTAAAACGCTTGATACAAATATGTCGACTGGTACATACTGAAAGTATGGATTAAAATAATACACAGGTATCCTATGTCCTACTTCTACACTTACTTTCCTTCCAAGGAGTTGCTCTTAAAAGAAGTTGGCGTAAATCATTAAAATATATTGAACGGGTGCAAGTTGCAGTTAAAATTGCCTGCAACGTAAAAATAAAGGGGCACACTAAATGGCACCTGCTTAGCGATGACATGCAACGCTTCACCTTAAGCTATTACAAGCATTAGGCGGAAAGGGTTGAAGTAATCTACCTAAGTCATGTCAAGAGGCTTGGTATCATGTCTATAAGGAAAAACAGGTCAACCATGCACTAGAGAATCTAGACATTCTTATTATTGACGCACCCATGCATGAAAAAAGTTTGCCCCCGTGGGTGGACTGGCAGCTGCCAGACCTCGCATATGATCATAGTGACTTGATGCGTGAATACACAGGTGGTCGCATGCCGACTGACACACCAGCTGGTAATGGACACTCTCTATGCAACTCTGTGAATCGCGTGGCCTTTTACATGGGGTCTAGGGTGTGGGGCACACTATGGCTGCACAGGAAATTGCCAATGCAGTTGCCATCCAAACTTTGCTAAAACAAAGGAAGCGAATGGACATGGGTGTTTCTCTACCTGTGATGGCGTCCGCAAAGGGATGAAACTTGCTGCTGCTATGGCTAAAGATACTGTCGTGTGGTGAACGTGATTGGAAATAAATATGTGCCTTGTCTAATACTTTCCATACCAGCGCGCCATGCTGTACCGCCTTCCTCAATGTCAAGTTGGCGATAGTGGCGTCTGTGCCCAAGCAGTGCCATGGATGGTATCACTGTCAGCTGTCCCTCCCCTTCCTCCTCCCCCTGTTCCCCCTTCACAGAACTGCTAGGGCTTGACTTGACGGTTGGCAAGACTACTGGATGGTGAGATTTTGTCTTGCCGCTGACCCTTCCTCCTCCTCCCGTTCCCCCTTCACAGCACTGCTTGGGCTGACCTGGCAAGACTACTGAATGGTGAATTTTGTCTTGCTGCTGATATGTTGACATCACCTAAGGTAGGTTTTCATGCCAGCTGCTCACACTATGTGAGTGGCGGTGGTGGTGGCATTGGCGGCCTGGGGGGTGGGGTCGGCGGCGACGGTGGCTGATGGTGGGTGGCGCGGTACGCCGGCCCTGCCTCGAGATTGTTGAGTGATCGGGAGAGGTTGATCAGCTGCCGATGCCTGTCGGCGACTAGTGTGGCGTTGACCTTGAACAGCGCCCGGTCAAAGGTCATCATGCCATCTGACTCAGCCTCGGTGTCAGTGAGCTGTGTGTAGATGGAGCCGCTGATGCCGTGGTGCTGCAAAGTAGGAACGCAGTGAGAGACATTGGGCATGAATGGAATATTGTACCAAAATGCATATTGCGAAAAATTTACAGGATTGTATTTAGAGAATCTCACATGAGTGCGAACTCCCAGCTTGTCCATCCGTCCCAGGTCATTTTTTGTGAGAAAAAGGTTCTTTAAAATTGAAAAATGGAGGATAATTCACCATGAGTAGTAGCTCCAGCTTGTCCATGAGCCCCAGGTACTTGTCAGTGAGAATAAAATTCTATTTAACTCCAGAATAAAATAAAACAGTGGTACTCACCATGAGTAGCAGCTCCAGCTTATCCATGAGCCCCAGGTACTTGTCGGTGAGCTCCTGGGAGGAGTAGGAGTACTGGTAGCCCCACTCGCCACGGGGGTCCATGGAATGCTCCCAAATCTGCAGGGGCCAAAACAAAGCTGCTAAGCTATATTGGAACACATATCCCAGCACAGGGTACGATATCCAGAGTGCCAGGATAGGACGCATTGGCGCCGCTTTTGCGATGATGGCTAGCCATCCGGCTACATTGCGGTTGCAAGATGCATTCCGACCAGATGCAACCCGGCCAGTGCGTGCATGTGGATGGGATGCATGCGGGAACTAACAGTCCCTGATGAGGATTAAGGGCCTCATGTCGGTTGAATGCATGCAGCTGAGTATACCAGGTACCAAAGCCCTCTAAACTGACTGATGGAAGATATTGTTCAGAACACCTTAGCTCATAGTATTGTAGTCCACAGTACTGTACCTGAAACCCCAGGCCCCCAAACTCCCCAATGACATACGCCCGGTGGTCCGCCATGTAATGCGCATCAGGGCCTACATACCTGCAAAAAGGGGGGAAAAGGAGGGATCAATGGCGAGTTGGCGCCATGTGACAATGACTGGTATACAGCTTTCGGCATTCTTTTCCGTGCACCCAGCAGGGCGCCTGCGTAGCACTGTTCCCCTGTCCCGCTGCCCCGAAAGCGGCCACTCGGCGCATCTGCTTTTCCGCGTTTCGCATGTGCAATGCAATATTTATACTTGAATCATGGTCCTGGGCAATAGGACATTTAGGGTTTTGGTTCCCAATGTGCTCATGCATTTCAGGGCACACACACAGCAGACATTGTGGGGGAACTGATGTGGCACTTGGCCTATGTAGGTGGGATTGGGAGAGGTGGGCGGCGGCAGGCCACAAGGGCAACAGTAACTGCAGAGGGGGTGCTTGCGCACCTGCCCACGCAAGCATGGGCAGCTGCGTGAGCACACCACAGCCGCCATGAGCACTCCCGCGCATGCACATGCAGGCAAACAGTAACAGCACCCCAGGGCTTCTTATCTACCATTCCTTCCAGTGCATACGGGCATCAAAGGATCAGGTTTCGGAGGGATTCCTCACTGGGACATGCATGGGGAGATAGCACGTACGGGTGCTCATCCACGAAATCCCCCACGTTTGTCAACGGGACCCCTGTGTTTCCGTCCACCGGCCGGGAAGGGTCCAAATCCCTGACGAGGTTGGGGATGGTGTCGTTGCCAAATGCCCCCCAGTTCTCGTTGAATGTCTGCACCATGCGCAAGCGTTTTGTTAGGCTAGTTCGGGTGGACGCTTAAGGGCAGTGCTGGTGGACAAGCAAGGGCTTAAGGATATTTCTGCACCGCGATACAGGGTTGTAGGGTAGTCCTGTGGCACGCAAGGTGTAACTGCAGGATGCGTAAGGGTTTCAGGGTAGTTTCTGCATCATGAGCAGGGGTATCAGTGAACGCTTGAAGCAGCCTATCACGTGCAGTAAAAGACCTTGAGAAACGCACAGTCCCTGTGCAACATGCGTGTTGATCCATCTGAGCGTGTTTGGCTGTGCATGGAATTTGGTACAGCCATGCAACTTCATTGCTGCTGTTGTTCCCAGAGCTGCAGATGACCGAGAAGGAGCAAAGGGAGAACCACTCACGATCCACAGCAAGAAGGAAACACATACGATTCACAGCCAGGGGGAGACACTCACGATCCAAAGCAAGGATAAATACTTAAGCAAGGGGGAAACACTTACGATCCACAGCACCACAGCGGGGGAGTTCCTGCGTTGCGCAATCATGTCCTTCAGCTCAGATGTCCACTGCGCCAAATCCTCCTCGCTGGGCGTCAGCTTGTCCTCTGCAAACGCGGCAAAGGACCTGCAACAGCAACGGCAGTTTTGGACCGGCCCTATATCATTTACGGTTACTTTTATTTTTGTTTCTATATTTCACGTATTGTTTCTAATCATAGTCACATCATCAACATGCCACCAGCATGCAGCTTCCTCGTGGTCATGGAACAGCTGATCGCAACACCAACCCACAAAGGAGACTTCAAGTGCAGTGTGTCACGTACCACGATTGTGTTGAGCAAACAGTGCATAAGGTGTTGGTGCTGGGTTGGGTTGCTGTGCGCGGTTTATGGTCAGGGTTTCACTTACGGCATGTCTTGCCACACCAGCATGCCCAGGGTGTCGCAGTAGTAGTACCACCGATCGCTCTCAACCTGCAGGGCCAGGAAGTAGGGTTCACATCAAATTCTAGCAGCTGCCGGAACCTTGCCCATGCGCATATGCACTTGCAGACGATGCTCCACCTCAAGCACACAGCATCATGCCATCAAACCTTGAACCCTAAACCAAAACGCTGCCCACCCCCTTCACCCACTATCACACACCAGGTAATGAGCAACATCCCTATGCACGTTGCAAAAAAATTGCCTGTGATCGTAGTGCATGCTGGACATGGGCTGACGGGGACCCATTTACCTAGGGTATTTACCTTGATGTGCTTGCGCAACAGGTTGAACCCTAGCTTTTTGGCTGCTAGGATATCAAACATGAGCGAGTCATCAGTGGGAGCTCGAGAGACGCCGTCAGGCCACCACCCCTGCATTGGCAAGGGTTTTGTCAGGGTTTTGCAGGGAAGAGTGCCGTGTTTGCCCCATGGGACACGTGGGCTGACTTATCCCAGCAGTCCTTCTATGGAGCAAGGCAACTAAATGGTATCGCCAGTGGCAGGACATGACAGCGTAACGCCGCGGGTGCAAGGCTGGCTGCTGAATTGGGCTGTAGTGCTGCAAGTTGTCTACTGTACTAAGCAGGCCGCTCATTACACCAAGGTACAGCTGCAACTGTGTATCATTGGAGCACCTGCTGTGCACATCGTCCACCCTCACACAAACCCTAGCCAACACCTGGAAACCCTAACCAGGCACCCACCTGATCCAGCAGCCCCAGCTGCAGCACAAACTCGTTGTTGAGCAGCAGGCGGGTGGTGTTCAAATCCCCGTGGTGCTCAATGTGCGTTTTCCGCATCCCGAAATACGACTCCACTGCATCCGACGGTTTAAGGTGCCACCAATGGCTTCGCTCCAGCAGCTGTATATGGAGGCCATACAGGAAGGGGCTGTCGGGGGTCCAAAGTTTGGGGGTTGGGATGGAGATTTCGAATTCCTTGTTTGGGGACCCAGTCCCCGTTGCTACTGTCGTATCCCCATCCATCACCTGGGGACCAAGCAGGTGTCAAGGGGTGGGGATTGCTTTCAATCCAGACAGGAGAGGCCATACAGCAGCGCACCGGTGTTGTCTCTATCACCTGACAGGTGAGTATGCCAATGTGGCACATTTGTCTCCACCTTGACTAATACTTTCAATTATATTATGTAAATATCCCCCTGCCCCCATCTGTATCCACATGGCGGCATGGCGCTGGCGCCAAGCACAGACAAAACCAGAAAGACTCTGATATATGACTGATGTATGAAAGTCCTCCAGACAAAACCACTCCCCAGCGCACCTTGACCGCAACCTTGACAGCCGCCTTGGCACCCGGCCCACCGCTGAACACCGTGACCCTGAGCAGTGCCCTGTCCAGGTCAGGCGTGAGCTGGAGGCGGGTGATGTGGCCCTGGGGCAGGGGCTCCAGCCACACCGGCTGCCAAATGCCCGACATGGGGGTCAGGGACATGGGGTTGGTGTGGTTCACGCGCTGCTTGCCGGCCGCCACCTGCGGGGTTTAGGGTTCAGGTTTATGTTTTAGGGATTTGGGGTTTAGGGGCATGGGGTTGGTGTAGTTCAGGCGCTACTTGCCGGCCGCCACCTGCGGGGTTTAGGGTTCAGGGGTTAGGGTTTAGGATTTTGGGTCAGGGATTGATGTGGTTCACGCGCTGCTTGCCGGCAGCCATTTGCGGGGTTTAGGGTTCAGGGTTTAGGGTTTAGAATGGGGGTTTGGGTTTTAGGGTATGGGGTTGGTGTGGTTCACGCGCTGCTTGCCGGCCGCCACCTGCGGAGGTTTAGGATTCAGGTTTAGGGTTAGATTTTGGGGGGTTGGGGTTTAGGGGCATGGGGTTGGTGTGGTTCACGCCCTGCTTGCCGGCCGCCACACCTGCGTGGTTTAGGGTTCAGGGTTTACGATTTACAGGGTTCAGCATTTGGGACAAGGATCAAGGGTTGGTGTGGTTCGCGCTCGTTTCATTTCGATCATGGGGACCTAGTAAGCAGCCAGGGTATCAATAAATTGCGGCAGTTTGCAGCAACAAATGCAGCCAAAGATCTGGTGGAGATGTGACTTACGTGGTGTTCAGAGTGGTCTTCCGTGGGGTCCCATACCCACATCACAATTTCCTGCTCCCCCTTGATATCCTGCAAATGTGGTCAAATACCGTCAGATGGGATTGAATGCTGCTGAAATCCCGCGAGGAACAGCACAGATGCGCCATGGATCAAACCAACAAACACGCAGGGAGGTATATTCATGACACTTGGGAATTGCATGGAAGTGCATATGGAGATTGCACTTACTACATCTGGGGATTTTTCGTCAGGATACTATTGACCGGTCAATCTGACCCATATGGGAAACTGCAAGGTTGCCACATGCAATCGCATTGCCGCCCTACATGCGTAATCCCACCACGTGCATCGCTATGCCCTCACAGCCTTCAGGGCCCCACCACCACACACACATACACCCTTTACCTGAACATAATCTGTGATGTCGCACGTGACCCTGTTGACCCCACCCCCCCTCCCGGTGCTGCCGCCCCAACCGCCAAGCTACCTCATCAGAATGCAGCCTCACCCTTACCCAGCCCCACATGGATACCCCTCGCATGTACCACAATGCCCCTCCCCCTCCCCCCTCCCACCCACACACACACCCAAACCATCCTAAACCCTAAACCCTACCTTGACAGCATCCGTGATGTCAAACGAGAACCTATTGTACGCCCCCCTGTGCTGCCCCACCAGCTGCCCATTCACCCACACCCGTGCCTGCCAATCCACGCCATCAAAATGCAGCATCAGCCGCCGCCCGCCATACCCCCGCGGGATTCTGAATGTGCGCCGATACCACATGGATCGCCAGGGGAGCGCCATGCCGGAGAGAGGGGCCTCCACCGGGAAAGGTACCAGGATCTGCAGGGGAAGAGGGCCAGGTTGGTTGGGATTGGGGTGGCTGATGAGGTTGCAGGCTGCTTAGGGTTTAGGGTTCAGACTAGCTGATGAGGTTGCGCAAAGCTCAGGGCACAGCCCAGGGATGGTGACTGGGTAGGTGGCAGCATAGGGTGCATAATTCCGATTGGCTCTTCTTCTCCAGGAGGTGAGATGTGATAGGCCAAGCGGTACAAGGGAGTGCGTAATTCAAGACTTTGCCCTCCAGGGTTTAGGATTTAGGGTTAAGGGCATGCCATGCAGGCTATGCGCATATGCATGGCGCACCGTGTTTGGCAGCGTGATGCCGAATGGCGGCTGCTGCAAGCACGGCACTGACAGGTGCGTGCAGGGCGACTCCGACCACTGCCACACCCCATTGAGGTTGAGCCAGTCAGGGCGCACCAGCTGCGGGCGAGGGTACCTGCAGGAAGAGGAGCAACAGGGTTTGCAACAACTGGGGAGGGTGGCGACTCTTGTCCCCGGCAGTGCAGGCCGCGGCGGGTGCGCCACACGTGCAGGGAAGAGGGCGCAGAGTAGTATGAGTTGGGTATGGGTGCCAGTGCACACGCCAGAGCAGCTGTCTGTGTGCCCTTGCTGAAAGCAGGTGCAGGTGCAGCAGCCCACGCTACCGCCCATCCCTCGGGAGCGCTGCGGGGCCTTGGTGGTGACGGTGCATGCCAGGGCAGCCATCAGTGTTAACTCCACTGCAAGCAAGCACTTTGCAAGGGCAGCTGTGGGCGCACCCGCACCAGCCCATGCAACCACCCATCCCAGAACACGCCCCACCCGCCCCACCAACCACCCCATCCCCACCGGCTCCACCCCAACCACCGCATCCCCCCCGCCCGACAGCAACACTCACTCAGGCAGCGGGAGCACCGACTCGTTCACTTGCGCCGCCCACTGGGTGGGTGCAGACTTGAAGTCCCTCCCCTTTAAATGCCAGTTCTCGCACCACCCGTCGTGCTCCAGCCGCGCATCCAGGTAGCGCTTGTGGTACCCCTGGGCGCACCGGATGCACCCCTCGTGCCCGCACCACTCGCAGCCCTCAGCGCAGCCGGTCGGCAGGCGCGCGGGGTGGTGCGTGCAGCTGTGTAGGGTTGTGTTTAGGGTGAAGTTGGGGTCGCACTGGCGGCAGTGCCAACCCATGCGCGTGTTGTCCCAGAGTGCCACCGCGCAGCCGGTCAGGCTGGGGACGGTGGTCCAGTTTTGGCACACCGCAGGGGGGTAGACGGTCTGGGCGCCTGCGCCTGTTGAGGAGGGAACCCAAGGGGTGTTATGGTGTGACGAATGGCTGCCAACAAGTGCCAAGAAGGGCTGAGTGCACAGCAGGCAGCAGGCGGCGTAGTTATGGGGCCTCGCCCTGACACATTGCATTGTGCAGACAAGGGGAGTGCAGACGAGTGGCGATGAGGGAGGATCTACTGGGAAGAGGTGGCTACAAGCATATATTGAAGCACTGCCATATGGGCAATGCAAGGCGAGGCTCTGTTTAGCCAGTGCCACACAGGTAGGGGTACCAGGGGTGCCCTACATGTCCCCCCCCACAACAATGTGATCCAGTGTTTGCAGGCAGTCCGCTGTGCCTTGCTTACAGCGTTAGTGCAGTCCCTATGCCGCACCTATGTACCCTATGACTTTGGCGTTCTCCTGTGGGCAGCCTTCGCACCCCCGGGTGGGAGAGCAGTGCGAGCTGTTGGTCCCACTGCACTGTGCTGTGATGCACAGGGCGCAGCCTCCGCTGTCCGGGTTGTGGAAGGTGCCCTTAGGACACACGCCTGTGCGAACAATGCCGTGTTTGGTGAGCGAAGGGGTTCGATCCGGGGAGAAACCGTGTGGTGGGGCATGGGTGCTTTTTGCGGTTGGCGAGGGTCAGGCTGCTGGCGCGAAGAACCGAGAACAAAAAGCGTGACAGTGGGACCGTAGCAGCTCGTATGAAGTTGGTTGTCGTATATATAGAGTGGATTGAACCCTTCCCTCGTATGTCCAGCCGTGCGTGGCGCAGGACTTCTGTGCAGTTGCATGTATTTCATATGCATGTGTCAATTAGTTGAGACCCACAGTGGCGAAACCACCATACCCCGTTCGCCATGCACGAGCTTGGATCGGCAACCTAACAGTTATCCAAACCAACTGGGCGCCTGGCCGCCGCTGAGTGCCATACCTTGCGCTTGAACGTGTGCCACCACCACCCAGCTCACAGCGAGCACCCACAGCCACCCCATAGAATGCGCTGGATATGAAGCCGTGGCTACTTCATCTGCATTGCCGTATCATGGTTCCTGACACTGTGCCTACAAACGGCACTATCTACGCAACGGCCAGCCCCAGCAACGCCGAATTACTTGTAGAGAGGTTTTCTAAGAGGGAGCAAGGCACGCAACACGGTTATCAGTGGGTCTTCGCTTGGAAGCTAAACTTAGTCCAACGAACTGGTAAACGACATCCGTAGCGACGACAGGTGTGTAAACAACTGCTAACAGGTGCAATGCAGCTATGTATTGTTCCAATGTCCACTGTCTTGTGCCAAGTTTCAACAGTACCAGTCGGATCGGCTCCTGGGGTTAGTCACTAAATGCTTTGGGATGGAGATATCCCTTGGAACCCCAGAAAATGCAACACCACAAAAGTAAAAGATTGCACCACTCGCGCCATGAACTGGTGTTTTGACAACGTTTCCAACAACCCACATCTGGACTTTGCTGCTACACACTGTCTGGCTGCATTGGTTGGCCGGCAAGGGCAAATGCTCACACAACAGAGCTACAGCCTGCAGTACAGGAGGTCAAAAGCTGCCAACAACCGCCAAGCAAAACAACCTGCAACTGTTTACACCAACTTTTTCACTCCCCATTAATGGCCCAGTCCTCAGTTAGTGTCAACCTGCTACTAGCAAGTACATCAGAGGTACTAGCAAGCAAGGACATGTGTCGGACATGTATCGGACTCCCAACAGCAGGTCAGCTATCCACCAGGGTGATGGGTGCTCCACACAGCTGCTGCAGCTCCTGCTCCAGCCTTGGTAGCAGCCTGTGGCCATCCCTGTGATACACCCAGTCCCCATCCAGAGGGTCGTAGCGCACTGGGCCACTGCAGGATCACAGGGTTAATGTGGTTTTAATTGGGGGTTGATGAGTGCATTGCTGACACACGGTAAGGGGGCTGGTTCATGGTGTAGGCCAGTCATATTTCAATTATTAAATTCAAAAATAGTTTGCATTTTCAACATGCCAGTATGGTGCGAACCCCTACCACGTCATTTTTGATAACCCAGAGACATGGCGAAAGTCGGGGATGGTGCATCTTTCGAGGCGATCTTTATGATGTTACCTGACAGGGGATGACATCCATATCTGCCTGTTTGGCACTTGCTTGTTGAGAACGTACGTCCCGAGCGGCCCCAACTTGATGCTGAGGACACCCATCTGCATGCGCACCCCCAGCTCAAATGATCCTGGCATCCTTTGATGGTGCAATCAAGCTGGCGAAAGCGGGTTGGTGCAACACTTACAATGGCAAGGGTGAACCATGCACAAATTATGGCCCAATAAGAGAAGCCAGGATTAGCCAAGACCGATGTGCATTCACTCATCCTCCATTCCATGCGCAGGGCGTTCAAGTGGTGCAGTGAAGCTTGCAGCAACGTGGACTCAGGCGCTGAGTGGCAATCCAAACAAAAACCTACCGAGTACTCCACGTCAACATCATCCAGATCCAGGTCCTCAACATATGCCTGCACCGTAAGTTCAAAGTGGCGGTGAGCAATACTCATACAGTTGCAGTCGAGCCTTTGTGGAGTGTATCACATGCGCCTGAGGTGCTCCCAAAAAACACCACTTTACCAAGATGCAGGCTCTGCACTACAAGGGCATGGCACACCAATTGAATGCGTGCAGTGTTGCGGCCTGTTGCCTGCCTAGACCCTAGGCCCAAGACCCTAGACCTAGACCTACCTCAATCTGCTCCAGGAGACCCTCCAGGGTATGGTCTGCAAGGTGGTGGAACTCCTCCTCGCTGACTTGGGGGTGGCTGCGACAGAACAGAATGCTTTGCAGTCAGACACATATATTGCAGTCCGTACAACTCACACAATCGCTGGCCGGGTGTTGAGGAGGAAGGTTTCAGCCACGCGGCATGTTCAAACATGCTTTCTCACACAGGTTGCAGCTCACCCTGTTGTGGACGTGTCTGAGAACAACCGTTGTTGCAAACTTTGCCAGCTGTGTGCTATCTGACCGTGCTGCTGCACAGTTTGTGAGCAGTGCCCCTGAAGCCCACACATGCACACCATTACATTGTTGCAACAACGGATAAATTGGGTTGTGGGTGAACGCAAGCCACTTCTGTGCAACTTGGTACAGTATTATAGCCAGGTCTGTACCTTGTGCCGTGCTGTCTGAGGTAGCTTATCCAGTGGCATATGCATGCATGTAGAGGTGGATGCACCCCCCAGGCATGAGCGTTCATGGGCCGCAGCGCGGCCCAGGCAAGTAAGCATGCGCCGGCGCAACATATTGCTGGTCATGTTTCTGTGCCGTTGTCGTGCTTGAGTGCTCCTGGGGCCGTATATAACAATCAGGCTTTTGCATGCATGCATATATCAACTCAAGTGCCCTCAACGAGTCCCCCAACGTTCAATAGCTTATAGCCGTGAGCTTTATTTTCATCTGGCAACGAGCCAAGCAGCAGGGGTTGCGCGAGCTGAGAAAGCAGCAAGTGGCGCTTTGTATGTAAATATGCACCGCTGACTCTAGAATGCTGCAGCTTTTGGGCTCCACAGCTGCTTTTTGGGCTGCTGCTTTTTAGGCTGCTGCTTTTTTGGCTGTTCGTTGATCGACGCTGAGCACACTTAAACTACTTGGTCACCCTTTTTGGCATAGACACGTTGGGAACAGTGGTCAGGAGGGGAAGCTGACTGTAGTGGACAACAGCATGCAAGGCAGTGGGGAGTCTGCACCACTACAAGGGCAATACAGTGGCCACGGTTGGGAGGCAGCCTTCGATCATGCAACAGGCCACTGGTATTATTTCAACAGGACAACAGGGCAAACAGTCTGGGCCAGCACCACTGCACCAGGACATGGCGCTGGTGCTGCAGATGCACCTAGCAAGCAGAGTGCAAACCTGGGGAATACTGCAGGCACCTCATTTCACCCTGGAAGTGTAGTGCACCCACATGGCAAAGGTGTGAATACTGACATGCTGCCGTTGCCCGACGCTGCGGCAGCAAGCACAAGCGCCAGTGCCAGTGGGTGGTACTATGAGGACGCACACAAGTGCACGCAAGGTCCTTTTTCAGAGGAGCAGCTGCGTCAGTGGCGCAGCTTTCTGCCCATGGACTTGGAGGTTTGGTACCAGGACGAGTCAGCAGCGGATGAGCCGAACATGTGCGTGCAGCTTGCAGAGGTCACTGGAGACGGTGAGCTGCTGGCACGCTGGAAAGAGGAGAACGAGGATATTGTCAAGCAGGTGAGCTGCCTTGGCCATTTGCATGACTACATGGACGCTTCGCAACTCTATTGGCCATGCCTGTTAGCCTAGGCTATTGCTTGAAGCTACCATGGGTTGTTCCACTGGGTGCTGCCCGACCTGTCTGTATTTTTCAACATTGTTGGCTTGTGGTGTGCAGCCATGTGTGGGGGCGTTTTTTTCTTTGCTTCTTACTTACTCAGTGCTTTCCCTGTGGCAACAGGCACAGTATGCTGGCTGCTGTGGACCCCCTGCTGCGCAATATGAAGCGGCACAGAAGGACAGTGCTTCCTCATATGCCGATGCTGTTCTTGCGGGCCTGCCACCAGGCGATGATGCAGTCCAGCTCGCAAATTTAGCTGCGTCGGCGGGCAAAAGCGTTCAAGATGTCATGAACTTCCAGTACGCTGCATCTGGTTCCAAAAAGAGCATCACCCATGATGGCTATACAGAGTATACCGTGTCAGCTGTGAGGAATCCACGGACTGGGCGAATGGAGGTTGAAGGTGGTGCACAGGATGAGAGTGTTTACAGCGACTGCAAATCGTGGTGTGATTCAGCACAATTAGAGCAGCATTTACAAGAATTGAAGGTGAGAAAGCAGTCCAATAACGGCTGGGAAGTGCAATGCCATGTCATTGTTACACAGTCTTTATCAGACTGAAGAGTACATTTGATTTGACAGTGCGCATTGTCACTTACACACGAGCTGTCAAGAATTTGCTCATGCTTTTCTGCTTGCTTCCTCTAGGATGCATTTCTTTCCTTTTTGAGTCAGCGCTTTTCTGATCGTCTTTTGGTTTGCTGCAGAAACGTAAAAACCAGAACCTCCCTCATGCAGACTGGAAGTACTTGAAACAAAGAAAATTGGAGATGAAGGATAAGGTTCGCAAACAATGGCTGCACAGCTGACATTTGATGGCTGAGATATGGGCTTGAATTGCTGGATCTGCTGGCTGTCATCGACACGCACTTGCGCGATATTTGGTACCATCGAGCGGGGGTGCAGGCTGACACAGACAGCGGCAATGACGCACTGTTTGCTCTTCGGTGAGAGGACCACACCTCAATGGGGGGTCGGTCGCAGCCGAGTGACCCGGGGTCAGAGCTGGATACCAAGGTATAGATTCCCACAATTTTGTGGCAATAAATCAGGACATCATATCATTCTTTGCCCTGCAGAAGGCCTGGTACTCATCTAGGACTTTCCTCTGCTCGGCCAGATGATCTTGGAGTTGCTTCCTGTGTGCGCACAGCAATGTCAAGGTCATGTAGCCCACCAGCATACGCAATGCTAGACCCCATGCGAGTGCAAACCTTACCTTTTGGTTTCCATGTCGCTTTTGTACGCTGTCACACTTTCTTTGATGTATTTCAGCTGATGAGCAATGCGAGACCTCTCTTCAGTTGCTTTCTTTGACTCCTGCTGAAGCCGCTGCATTGCATGCATCTTATTTTGGTAAACAACGTGTGGTGGCATGCTGAGCGCATAAATTATGCGGTAAATGGCTGAGCAACATATTGGGAGTTATTTTGGAAAGGACTACTCAATTGTATATTGAGCAACGCACCAGAAGTGTTGCACGATTTTCGCTGGTGGTATCTTTCAGCTCGCGGTGCTTGCATTGGAAGCCTTGTATTTCTGCAACACACACGTTACGTGTTAATCTTTAGGGTACTCATGATGCAGCTGCCCTATGGGCATACATTGCAGCAATTTTCCATATTGACTAATTCATAATTGTTTCGGGTGAAATACTGACACTGTAACGTCACCAGAGTTTCAGTGACATGGGGTGCCATTTGGGGACACATGCAAAGGCTGCAATCAACTGGCATGGCATGGCCAAGCATGGTGATTGCGACACCAACTATGACGCAACTATTGCCATTGCCACTTGTCAGCCTGGGGGCAATGCCTTATTCTAGAACAAGCTTGGGTGACATTGCATGCCAACAAGAAGACACTGTCTTCTTGAAAGGGAACTGCCAGTGTACGGTAACAAATACGCACAAAGGCGTTATGCACATCATGTACACCATGATGGCAGAGCCTCAAATTTTGAACTAACTTGGGGGGCAGTGGCGCGCACCAGGACACCAAGTTGGTTGAACCCGGTTGAGTGACTGAGTCAGGACCTGACTCAGGACCGCGGTGACTTACCTTGCCTGACTTCTGCAATGTTGGCCATTGTATTGCTCAACAGCTTCTTTTCCTTTTGAAGATCCAGTTGCAGCTCCAAGGTTTGCTGCTCATACTCTACAACACCAAATGAAACAGTCAGTGAGTATCATTCACTACCAGTACATGTCGACTAGTGGCTGGTCTAAGCAGCTCAGCCTGAGCTGGGAAAAGTTATTTTACAGTCCTTTGCAACTCACAAGGTTCCCCTTGGCGCTCACAGGCAAAATGGCCATTGCTGAGAACCTTAGAAAACGAATTTGGCAAGCTTGGCAACTGTACCTGCTATTTGCCTTCTTGCCTGGCGCCACAGCTCTCGCTCTGGGTCAATTGATTCATGACGAGAGGCACTCTTGCCCTCTACCAACGTCGACTCTGTGGCCATGGCAATCATTGTGCTGTTGTTGACCGACATCACAGTCACCAGTGGTCAAGCCTTAGGAAGGATACTGTACTCAGTGTTTTAACAGCACAGAACTTGAAGCGACTGCAGTCGTAACAACGGCTGTAAGAGGGTCACGCTTGGTGTACTAATACTGAACCCAACAGGGATGTGGACGAATGGATCATGTTCCCTCGAGGCTGTAACTCAGGCTGGGCGCTCTATGATGAAAATTGGGGTTGTGAGAGCGCTTTCACATTTCAACAGCTGGTCAATGGGGACCTTTGTTGACAAAGGTACAAAATCTGATGCAATTTCATTTGGGTAATAGTTCTAAAATCTGATTTATTTGTGCATTTTCAAGGCATCACCATGCAGCAAAGCCTTCCGAAGGCGTGTAACCTTTGGCATGTATGCTGGCATTTGCTAGTAGTAATGCCAATGTTAAGCGGGCAGCCGTGGCCACCTACTCTGCTGTGTGCCTTCTGGCTTGCCCAGTGCGCCTCATGCACTCGCAGCGTGTTCCCTTTCTACTTTACTGTCACACTCTATTGGGACGTGTAATTGATTGAAGTAGTTACCATAGTACGCAACTGTCTCTCACAATAAGCTAAACACAGCAAGCATGTGGTCTTGCAAAGCAGTGCTCACAAGCAAGAAACTGATTTTAACTCCAAAGCTAAGGTCTCAAACCAAGCGCGTTTGAGCATACAGAATGACGCCCCATGATCAAGTGGGACCATGCAAATTTTGACCCTTAAATAGCGAGGGAAATATAACTAAATCATGCAGCAATGAGTCCATGGCATAGGTTGGTATGACAATTTTGAGGCATTAAAGCATACATGGTGTCCACATACAGGTAAAACTTGGTGTCATGTGCAAAAGATTCGAGTTGCCAGATAATCAAGTATCCAGAGACACTGTAGTGCACAGTAAGTACACCACCGTACTGACAGGAGCTAGCTAATTGGATACATGTGCGTGTCCATACCCACTGCAGTGTGCGCTGTATTTGTCTACAGGATTCCATGTGCACATGGTCGTGCGCATGGCGCATGTTTGGCTGACAACGCGTAGATACCTAAGACTGCTGCTGGACACCCTGGAGGCCACCAGGTGCTGCATCAGTTGCCGGTTGTAGTAGATGTGTAACACATTGCTTACAACTGGCCAGCCTGTAAAGCTGGCTCACCTTGATTTCCTGCCCTTCTTGGCCATCATGGTGCCGATCTGCCCCAGAGTCCTGTATGAATGCTGGGTGCTGCTGGTGGTGGGTTGCTGGCCTTCAGAAGGAGGCTGTCATTCCTTGCCTGAGCCAGAGCCTGGGGCACAGGCAGCATGCAGACCCTTGTCTGGGTCTGCAATGCGACTGACAGCCTCGCACAGCGCGGTGACGTTCCCATGGTATTGGGCTGTGAGAATCAGCAGGGCAATTACTTTGGTGCAGTCAAAGATGGTGGTGGCCACAAACCAGCAGCCAACGTAGTATGCTGCATACTGGACCAGCTTGGAGTACATGCCCAATAGGTTTTGCTGTCCAATGCCGCAACCGCTGTAGAATGCAGCAGCACCTGCAAGGAGGGTTTACTAAGTTGGCCATTGGCTGAACAAACACGCATATCAAATGTAATGCACCCTCACGCAGATTGGGCATATTGTCAACTTCTGCCCAATATGCGTCGCGCAATACTGTAATAAACGATGCTTGTAGTAGCAGTATCAATTGATTGCATGCAAAAACCAGCGATGAGCCATCGCGGCCTCTGTCTGCTGATGTGAAGTAGAGACGCACACTGTGCAAGCATGAACCCGAAACCCGAAAACCTATATCCTAGACACAAAACCCTAAAGCAGACAACCCATTTCAGAAGATGCACTCAGTGCAACAGCATGTGCAACAAACAATCGCGGCAGCAACCCACCTGCTATGGTATCCACCGCAAGCTGAAGCAGCAAGACAACCATGGAGCGCACACATGCGTGGCCAATGATCCTTTTGAGCTGCTGGGGATTGCGCATGCCCCCGCGAGCCCACATTTGTAGCAGTTCCTGGGCCTGCTCTTTGCCCATATTCCTGAGCTGCAGCACAGCCTGGATTTCATCCACCTCTTCCTCAAACTTGTGAGCAGATGACTCTATTGCGCGTGAGTTGGCAGCTTCCTCTCCCATGTGTGAAGGTGATGGATCACTTGCAGCAAGCCCATCATGGGGTGAACAGGCTGAGGCATTCTCATGGTCTTGGGCACTGGTTGTTGGATCCTGCAGGCTATCATGGAATGGCAACTGGCCACCAGAGTCTCCACTGCGTGGCTGAAACTGGGTTATGTGGGTGGCTGCAGAGTGGCTTTTTGGGGAACCTAGTGGCTTCCTCAGAGGAGTTGCTTGTTTGCCAACTGGGTGGTGGTTGTCAGACTTGGAGGCATGAGTGAAGCGGGTTTGGGGCAACCTTGTGGGTCGCCACACCCCATGCTGACCATCCACCACTTGCAGCGCTGGCTGTGGGTGGGTGCGCACTGGCATGCTCCTTGCACTACTTGACCCACTCAGAGGAACATGCTGCTGGGTGTGCCCAGTGAAATTTGTGAAGCTGCAACCATGTTGACCTGAGGAAAGGGAGTCCTGATCAGTGACCAATGGCACTACACCTTGCTATTACTGATGTGACACTTTCTGATCAGAGTACAACCCAGAATCACAGGCATGCACAGTGGTGCTGTGTATCTACAGTCAGCATTGCATATCACTTGATCCACTTGATTGTGTGTGTAAGATAAGTCTTGAAGATGGCGTTCATAGGCACAGACTCTGACTTGTAGTAACTGACCTCTGAGACTCCAGCAGCTGAAACAATGGACTCCCACACCCGTTAGCCCAGCCCTAAGGATCAGAACCTGTATACGAGGCCTGTGTAATATTATACGACCAGCAAAGTGGCGAGTTCAAGCACTGCAGGGCAGTCTCGAAGTTTTTCAAAGGGAGTTATTATTCAAGCGCCCTCAGAGAGCACACACCAGACACTGCCTTGCATGCAGCAATTACTTGTATTACAAGCCAAAGCTTACGACTGTCACGTTTCCTTGCCTTGGAGCAGCTGGTCAAGCCAGTCCACAAGAAGCGACTGGACTACGAATGCCCCCTGTCTTCTAATAAGCACCAGTTGGCTGACGTGCCAATTGCTGGGGGTTGCTACTGGTGACACTACGAGTATTACCCGTCCCTTGATCTAGGTGCTGCTCAGCAAGTTGATTGCATGAAGAACCCTCCTCACATTTTCAAAGGGTCCTTCCACAGGTAAGGAAACGTGACAGTAATGCAATACCATGTGAAATGTTGCTAACTTCTGAGACTCAATGGATTCAACGGTGTGTTTTTAATTTGCCGCAGGCAAGGGTATCATGCCACTCCATGGCCATTCTGAGACTGGAACATTCAACTGCATGGCTGTACCCTGCAGGGCAACGTACCCTAGTCATTAGGAGTATTACCCTGCCCTTGAACACCACCTGCGCGGGTTACGAGCAGGGCGTAGTGGAGCGCACTACACCCCACGCCGGCGCCTGCAATGCCTCCACTCAGTTAGTACCTGGGCGTTGTAGCATAAATTCTAAACCACCGCTTATGACAGTGATTGGTGTGACCTGCATCTACGATAATTCATAAATTGATCTGCAAGGCAATGGAATGATCCGCAAGACATTGCGTAGATGGTAGGAAAAGTTGCCTATTACAACAGAATCAAAGCATTTTGATGGATATCCTGGCTGGCTGCGGCATGGTATGTTGGGCAGACTGCCAACCCTCCAGCTTGATAGCTGGACACATTTAACTAAATAAATTCACGCAAAAGCTGTTCCATCATGGCCCATTGGTCCAGGTTGAATCGTTCAGCCTCAAAATGACCGCTGCCATCAAGGGTGCCATTCCCCCTCTGGTTGTCTTTGGCAGTCCCTTTGATGCAGCCAAACAGGGCTTGGGTCAGGGACAGCCCTACAGTGTTCACGCTTACGAGGATGACAGGGGCCCGGAGATTGGTGATGGTTCTGGTGACCTTGACGGGGACAGTGCCACACAGCGAGCCTGCATGGGCTGCAGTCTGTCAGGTGCTACGCTACATCCAGTGCTACAGTTGTACGCCGTCTTAATGTTGTCTAAATCTTCACTAGATGGTGCAGGTATACCCGTATGGCATATCCGCGTGCAACGTTTGCTGCAGTATTGGCAAAATGAAGAAAAAGAAATATACAATGAAACCGTAGGGCATGGACATGGCGTAGCAGTATCAGGCTCAAACCCAGCTCTTTGGGTTGCAATTTTTATATTTTACAACACAATTCAAGCACACGTGCAAGTGTAGCAGTGCCACTCGTGTGTTTGCCTGGCTGCGCGTATCCCTAGATCAGGGTTTGCTTTGCCTCAAAAGAAAACCCTACTAAAGGGTTCCGGATACACACCCTGTGAAGAGTATTCAAAAGGTATCCCTTGAACGCTAGCTATCACCATAACGCTAGCTATCAGTGAGAGATATTCGGTTCGGGGTATTCTCAAACTCCCGCTGGCAGTCGGGCGTTGACTCCAGGGCCCCCTACCTGTCCGGATGCTGCACCATGCCCCTTGCCGTGCCAATGCCACCTGCAACACACCTGCTGCTGCCTCGAGGAGCTCCCCACCGCTGCTTACGGCCCAAGGGTTCAGTGCACTGGTGTCAGTGACAAGAGCGGTCGGCACAACCGCGCTGTTTTTGAGCGCAGGCCATACTAGGGTGGCCAGGCTGAAGGTTGCACTGGTGGGTATCTTGAAAGGTTGCAATGCCTGCAGCTGCCTTGTCGGCTCCTCAAGCCTCACAGACGAGGCAAGTGAAGTAAGAAAAGGCCTTTTCAAAAATTGCAGAAACTAGCCCAAAAAGACGACAGGGGGTTGAACGAGCTGGCTGCAGCCAGTGACAGGGAAAAGTGATGGGGACCCTGAGGTATCAACCGAAAATCCGGGCACGGGGGAGGCTCCTGGCACTAACCCCTTGTCTGCTCTGTCAGCCCAGCCAGCAGGTCCTAATGGACCTGAGCCTCCAGCAGACTGCTCAACACCATTCCTGGTGAGTTAGTTGCGACAATATACCAAACACTTGCTCATGCACGCTGTTTGCTCTGAGGTAACACTGCTTTGCGAGATGTGGTATAGTACCAGACATTGGCAAGAGAGGGGTTGGAAGTGGTGTGAAGCCACAGGCGGCACACTTACAAATCGCTTGGTTTGCCAACACGAAAAATGGCGTTTTATGCACTGCAGGCCTTGGGAAAATCCGCTCCTTTTGCCAACTGGAAGTTATGCGTGTTTAAACACATTTGAGCTGCAGTGCCCCAACTTAGTTGAATGCATTCAGGCAAGAAATCCAGATCAGCAATCAGCCTTGCACTTTCTTGCGCCACCCAGCCCTGTCCTGACATTGCTTGTACCATTTTTGTATGTTCCTACTTATGGTGACCCCACCGTGGGCAAATCCTGCGAAAATCCTTTGCAAATATATTTTCCCTTGCCACACGGTTACCCCTTTGTGGAATGACGTAAAGCTGAAAGAATATCTCCTGAATGACAGTATCACGCATGATACAAGGGGGTTATGCTTATTGCTGCGCCACCTGTTGCAAGCCACTGGTGCGAGCTATTGGTGCAAACCTAGCAGTGCATTGCAAGTGTAACCCTAGACCCTAGTGTAGGGTTTGCGTTGCCTCAAAAGTGAACTGTGCGTGCCTAGTCGCCTCGTTCGCGCTGAGGCCACAGCATGCTTTATTTCCAAAGTGGGACTTTGTTGTATATTGATATCATCTGGATCCTAGGCTTGGCGAGTTCATACGGATCCTGGCGAGTTTGGCTGGTGGATGGCCAGCAGAGTGCATTATATGCATGCAAACTCACCCCGCAGCGTGCCACCAACCAGCCCTGCCAGGAAGCGTACAACTCGGCGCATCGTTAGCTGCAGCAGCCCATCAATAGCTCTAGTTAGTGCCACCTCGGTTGACAGGATGGGCCAAGCTACCGCCAGTCGTTTCAACAAGATCGCCGTGTTCTGCGGGGCTTCAGTGGGGTCACGCCCGGTGTACATGGACAGCGCCAGGGCTCTAGGCGAGGAGATGGTGAAGAGGAACATCGGCCTGGTGTACGGTGGTACGCAAGCTGCTGCGGTGCACATTGCATTGCATTGGGTACCAAATAGGATGCCTTTGCATGCATATGATGGCTGCTAACGCCAGCCTCTGTATAGTGCCATCCAGCGTATGGACATGAATAGGCCCGTAATGGGTTGTGTGGCAAACAAAGAACATTGCTTGTCCTTGGTACCTTGTTCTGTCAAGCAGTTGCTGGCATTACCAACAACGTGGGGTGGTCTACTCAGGTGGCAACGTGGGCTTGATGGGCAAAATTGCAGAAACGGTAAGCAATTGGTCAACTACATTTCAAAAATCCGTCAATAATTTACCATAATACGTCCTGCTGCACACCCATCCAACAACCATACTTCTGGTGGCATCCGACCATTGAGTGTCCTGAACAACTTCACCTGGCATCACCTTCCATCAAACCCACCGTAACCACCTCACCTTTGGTACCTACGGGGTGCGACCACCGTAGACCTGTGGAGGGGTATGCAGGCCTAAACCCTAACCCTAAACCCTTAACCACCGTGTCTGTGGCCAGGTTCCGCAGGCCGACACCCTACGCCCTAAACCCTAAACCACGGTGTGTACCACAGGTCTACGCAGGCCTAGGCGAGGGCAGTGTGATAGGAGTGATCCCGGAAGCGCTGATGCCAAGGGAGGTGCGGCCACCCCCACAATTTCCCCATGCACCGCACCCCTGGCAAGTGTGCCACTGTCTGTCTAGGGTTTAGGGTCTAGGAAATGGCGTGCCTCTTGGAACCGTGGCACACACATATTTGGTTGCCACGCTGGCATGCAACACCACCACTATGCAATGCATTCAATGAACCTGTAATGCCTCTGCCAAACTCCACCGCTATCTGATGTACACCGCAAATTCAGAAAACCGCGTTACATGTGCTGCCAGTGTTTGCATGGCTGTGCACATCTGTGCGTACTTCTGAAGCCCCACATATACTTCCCACCCCTAATGCATTTCTTATCATTATTACAAGCATGATAATAGTTTGCTACACCTTTTACTTTGCTGCACCTTGCCCTGGTTGCAGATCTCGGGCCAATCTGTTGGCGAGCTGCGGGTAGTGCCGGACATGCACACGCGCAAGGTATGGCTGCAGTAATACAGGCTCTGAACCCTAAACCCTAAACACGCACAAGGTGTGGCTAGGGCAGTACTCGCGCGGAACTCTAGACATGCGCAAGGTGTGGTTGGGGTAGTACAGTATTGCCCCTATGGTCTGCCGTACATGGCTATCTTGCAGGGTGTGGTTGCTTGGCATGGAAGGCATTTTGTAGCGAGGAGATCATGGCTTGCTTCATGGTTTGCTAATGCACAACTGTGACAGGATGTCAGGGATTTAAGTGTTCATTCCTCCTCATGGTGTGTCGGCTTGTCAAACGTGCATGGGTTTCAATAGGGTAATGACCTATAAAAGACGTAATAAATAATTGAATTTCTGATTGGCTGCAGGCCATGATGTCAGCGGAGGCGGACGCCTTTATCGGCATCCCCGGGGGATTCGGCACATTAGAGGAGGTAAAAATACCTGCACTGCACCGCTTGCACTGGGAGTTTGGGCACAACCATTCCAAACTAGGGGGAGAACCCCATCATCATTCTGTCACCCTGTATCATTTAGTGTTTAGGGTCTGCCGTACCTCTTGCAAAAAGGCACGCACAGCGTCTAAATAGTACCTTCCCCCCCTTAGCTATTGGAGATGATCACGTGGCAGCAGCTGGGTTTCCATGAAAAGCCGATCGGCCTGCTCAACATCGATGGCTTCTACAATCACCTGCTGGGCTTCTTTGACCACCTCACAAAGGAGGTGAGGTGCATTTTGCAGGATCAAATGACATGCACGAGCCATTTCTCATGGTTCCATTATTGCATGTGCATGGGGCTGTTTGCTTTCATGACCCGATTGTCTGGTATCCCTGTTGATACACCATACATCTGGCACAACTCCCGGCAGCAACCACCCACATCTCTCTGAGGCAGTCTCAGCATGTCACGCCGCACGGGTGATGTTAGCATGGAATTGGCGACATGCCGTCTGAATTTTGCGGGGTGAATCTACTGCAGGGCTTTGTGCGTCCCGCCAGCCGGAGCATCCCTGTGGACGCCGCCACTTGTACCGAGCTGCTTGACCTGATGGAGGCATATATACGTGAGTGCAGGGTCTGGGGTTACCTTTGACCTTACACTGTAATTTTAAACCGCGACATCGCAGCCTCCAATGTATATTTAACATATGATATGTACCGTGAAAAATTGACAGCCCTGTCTCCCCTCTTAACCTATAGGAGGGGACATAGTGTGAACACGCATAGTCTGTATGGGGACCCGTCTGTTTTATGAGTGTCCCATATAGTGCACAGCATCCCCAGCATCCCACAGTAGTAACAGGGGTATGGCCCAAACGTCGCCCTCACCTCTCTCCTTCTATGGGATGGAAGATGTGTGACCACCACCATGTTTTGGGGGATGCCCCATCCCACACTAGTGTCGTTGTCTCACATTTATCCCCTGCCCTTCAGCCCCAGCCTCCCTGCTCAAGCTGGCAAGCGAGGGTCAGCTGCACCCGCATGTGCGCGGCTAAGCCCCAGGAGCTGCGATGATTGCTCCACCAGCCGGCGATCCACCTGCCACCAGCTGGCGCACGGCACTGCAGGTAGTGGTTGGGTGGTGGTGGTGGTTTTGGCGGATCAGACGTGGTATTGGAGCCACTTGCTGGCAACAGTATGGCAACAATGTGGCAACACGATGCTGTGTGAGCTTTGGGAGTGTGATTGCCTATTCAATGTTAGTACCAGGAGCGACTAGGAGCTACTAGGAGTGATTGCCTATCCAATTTTGGCACTTGAAAGTACCAGGAGCGACGCGTCTCAGCAGGGGGTGCTTAGCGTACCAGGAGGTGGTGGAGACATGGTCCTGGACCTGACACAACGACGCTGTGATCTTTGGGAGGGCCACCTCATGAATGCCTGTTTAATGCCGGAACTGGGAGCAAGGCATTTCAGCAGAGTCATGATTCACCATGCAATCGATGCAATTACTTCCTTGGTCATTATCCACTCATCCAGGTTTCCCCTTCCAGAAAGAATTTTGTTTCTTCATAGCAGTGGCATTGCAATGGCTGTCTGACTCATCCCAATGCGAGTCAATTCCCATGGCATCCAATCGTTGGTTCCTTTATTTAATGCAATTGTAGGATGACTGTAGGGGGATTGTCACATGGAGATGCCACACGTGACCAACAAGTGCTCAATAAGACATACACTGGCATAGTATTACCCATTGTAACGAGACTCAGTCCCTAAAGCTTTCGTTCCGTTACCGCGATATCATGACAGAACCCAACGGGCCAGAACCCAATGGCATGCCAGGGAAAGATCGTCACAACTTGCCAGCAGTGCAATGTTTCCAAATCCATGGATTGTGGCTGGGTCCAAAATCCATGCAATGCCGCATGACCGCAATGCATCATAATCAATGTCCTTCTTTATCACCCAACAAAAACTTGGCTTTTAAATCACATGGGCAACCGGAAGCCTGCTCAATGAGCAATGCAAATCCACTTCACAATTACTGCTCACATTGTCACATCCTGATCACTCTCCTCCACACATATATACGCCACCGCCGGCCTGAGCGCATCGGACCCACTGTTGCGTACCACCACCCGCACCCCCCCATCGTCACTCTTCTGCGCATAGTGCCCCCTGCTCCTCACCCTCCACAGCAGCTGCGCATCACACACCCCACTCGCCCCCGTCCCTCGCGCCAACCCCCTGACCTCCCCGTTGGTCACATAGCCAAGGATGGTTTCCCCCTTGGCGTCGCCCGGCCGCCGGCCCTTGGCGTTGCGCGTGGTAGGGTTTTGTGTCAGGGTTGGTGCAAGGATGGCGGCGCCCTCCAGGGCTGTTCCCCGCTTGACCATGCGCAGCCGCACCCGCACAAAGCACCGAGGCTGCAACCCTCCAGCGGGCTCTGCGCAGCTCCTGTAGGGTTTTGCGGGGTTTTCAACCCCGGCAGGCTGCGACGTGCTTCCCTCTCCTGTCCTGGATGGTGGTCCTGTTTGCTGTTCATCCTCCTCTTCTGGCTTTGCACTGTTTTCACCACCTTGAGAGGCCATTCGCACAGGCTCGGCTGAAGTCGCCCCATCCTCCATCACGCCAATGCCCCCCTTGGCTGCTGCGGCTGATTCCTCCCCAATTTCCACCATCCCAGCATCCCCCTTGAAGGGGCCTGCCACAGGCCGCCACATCAGTTTGCCATGCGACAGACCATGCCTCACAGGGCGACTGGGGCTGGCGGCTGCCGGGCGCGCTGACGTGGCTGTGCCAAACAGCGCGTGCGACATGGCGGCGTAGGTTCGCGCAATGAAGGCGCACTTGGGAAGTAGGGAGGGGCGTGGTTTGCTCCCTTGGCTTTGGGGTGATGTATCCACCTTGGACCAGTCGGGGGGGTAGGGAGGGTGCAGGTGAAATTGCCCTGCAAGGGGATTACCACTGTAAGCTTCCAGGCCCCAACGAGCAAAAGGGGAGTGCACCTCCCCATGGATCAACCACCACACCCCTCTCAATCCCACTGTGCTAGGACATTAGGTATATTACAGGGTCACACTTGCAATCGCACTCTTAGAACCACAACAAGCCACCCCACCCGATTGCCCTTGCACCCAGTTCTGCCTGCTACCTACCCATTGGTTTTAGGGTGCTAGCTTACCCAATATCCTACACCACTTGTAAATAACACTCAAAACAGCAGGGCCATAGACTGAGCGCTACGCCCAAAAAGCACAACATCCCACAGCCATCCCCCCTCCAGCACCACAACCCACCTGGCGGTCTCTTTGCAGCCAGTACCGCCTGCTCCCCACCCAACACCCTTGCCAGCTCAGCCCCAGCCTGTGTGTCAGGATGGCAGCATGGGAAGGCCCCCGCACCCCCCTCCAGCGCCGCCCACCCCCACTCCCTCAGCCCAATCGCCCTGGCCCCGCACTGCACCAGTTCCAGCCACAAGGGTAGTACCCACCCGGCTGGCAGGATAAGCGACCAGCCGCTGACCTGTGGCAGTGGGGGAGGAAGGCGGTTGGATGCTGCAGATTCACCGTAGGTCCACAGCATTCCTCAAACCTTTAGTAATCTAGATTTTCCCTACCCATGCATGCCTCAACCCCTTGGCTTTAGGGATTATTGAAACTTGAAAGAGTTGAAAGAGTGCTGAGCCAGCACCTCATACACTGGAACTACCTACTACACTAAACCTAAATCCTAAACAGGCATCATTTACACATGTCTGTCCACACCCTTAAGCGCATGCCCCTCACCTGACCGCTCTGTCGCACCAGCAACATGCAGCATTCCCTGCTCCTCCCCTCCTCACTCCCCACCCCTTCCTCCCCTTGGTCCCCACCACCACCCAGGTGCACCGCCTCCCGCCTGCGCTGCCCCCGCACCAGCGCCACCTGTCGATCGGTGAGGGGTGCCAGGTGGCAGCGGCTGAACAGGGGAGCTGCAGAGGCGATCTGGGCGGCACATGGGGCCAGTGTCTCGAAAATACTGGAGGCACTCTCTGCATGAATCCATGTGGGCAGAGTTGGTTCTTGGCTCGAGGTGATATGCAGTTGGGATGAGGGTTTAGGGGTTTTGCAAGGTGGCACTCCCTGGATGGTCCATTGGCCACTTGTGAGGTGGGTAGAACAGGTATCACCCAACTTTGCGAGGTGGTATGTGGACTTTGGGCGATGCAAGGTGCAGGACTATAGTCAAGGGTTTGGTAAGGGTCACATTAACAGGTCAGACCCTAGAGCGGATCAGCTCATGGGAGAAGTAGTTTCCATAACTGGTATGGGATGTACATACCTTCCTCCCCTTCCCGCATTTCCTCCTCCCCGCGCTTCCCCCCCACCACCCCCACGAGCACAGGCCTTGCCAACCGCGGATCCCCAACCCGCATCCCCACTACAGCACCAGCCGGAAGCGCATCCACTGCACCAGCCACCCGCAGGGCCCGCCACAGCCGCTCACCACCACCACCACCACCACCACCATCCGCTATCTGCCCTCCTTGATTAGGGGTATCAGCTTGCATGGAAGGGGTTAAATCCAAATCCATAGAAGTATCCCCAGCCTCTGGCTGCATGGTTGCACGCAAGGGTATGGCTGTGGCTATGGCTGTGGCCATGGCTGTGGCTGTGGGCATGGCTGTGGGCATGGCTGAGGCTGTGGCTGTGCTTGTGGATGTGGATGCCATTGCCAGGCCGTGCGCCAATGCCTTGACTAGGGTTTCATGTGGCCCCCCACCCACCACCTCCAGCCTCCTCAGGTGGGGGGTGGCGTTACTGACGCGCACCCCTTGGGCCCCTGCACCCTGCTCCATAGCCAGCTGAGCCTCCCTGCATCGTAAGCACCCCTTGCTCATGCGCTTGCCTACGCTTCGCTTTGTGTACCGGTAACGTACATTTTGCTTTTGAACTTCAAAAAAAATAATGCTTACTAGAAGGCAAAAAGTTGGCTTCAAAGAAGCTGCTTACAAAACAGAATATAAAAAAGCGTAATTTCTTTCTATTGCGTAAAAACAAAACACAACTAAATACCTGGGGAACACTACACTCTTCAAGGCAGCAGCAGCGAATATGAGCACACCTGAAGGCTGCGCCATGTATCCACACCCACATGCGCGCCTCGCCACTGGGTGGCGCATGCTGACGGGGCACGCACATGATCTTGATCGGGCCAATGGCGGCGCAGGGGAAGGCGCCCATGTGGTGCAGGGTGGCCTGCCATTCCACACTGCCAGCCTTGATTGCCACGTCAGCAGCGGCGGCATCCACGAGTGCAGGGTCACTGCCCAAATGGCCCGACTCATCAGGAATTTACTTACTTACATGCGTTCCAGCAATAAACATATCTGCTAGCCAGTTTAGCAGCCAGAACAGATGAAGATGAACGCCATGCGTGCATACGCACTGTCAATTGGTGGTTACTGTGCAAAAGTACCTGCCAAGGCATGCAGGCAAGAGGGTGCGCAAGGTGAGCGTAGATGCATATCTGGACGAGCTTGCATGCAATTGGATCACCAGCATCTGCCAAACAACCCTAAATTCAAAGGCGGCAAACCTCCACATATATGGAGGTTATGTAAGATTTAGGATGGTATACTTACGGAAGGGGGGAAACAATCAAGTGTAACGTACGTCCAGCCATCCCATTATCCAACACAATGGGATGTGCACAGCGCTGCTCATGCAAGACTTTAATCTGGATGCCATGCTAGAAAACATGGACTCACACTCCCCGACATCGGCCAACCCACCTCATGCTGCGCAGCATTGCCCACACCGCCGCCCCCCCCCCCTCCACCTCCAGGACACCCCAGTAGGACGCGTCGTGCAGCAGCGCCCCCCCCCTCAGCTTGTGCAGCAGGCCGCGGCTGCCCAGGCCCCGACCAGGCTGCCCCTGGGCCACCACGTGGCCCCACCTGAGGGGAACACATGGGTGACAAGTGGGATATGCAACTGTGCTGCATGCCTAAGCGCAGGCATCACGAGGGGTATATTTAGCACAATATTGGTAAATCGCTAGGTAATTAATCAAACTGCACGTGCATCAGTATGCTTTCCTGGCACAGTGGAGGGCACCAGGCATTGCCTGGGTCACTGCTTGCCCCCCACCTGAGGGCACACGCGGGTGCCATTTGGGTGCCATGAATAGGCATGTGGGGTCCCCATGTGGATGTGGCAGAGGTGCCATGAGGATGCCCATGCGAACCATGTGCATGAGGTGCGGCCATACTTGCAGGTTGTGCAGGCTTCTCCTGGCTGAGGATGTTTCGTCTTGCGGATGCTGGATTTGCCACGTCAGACAGAAGACTTGAGACAAGCACTGGTCCCCATAGCGGCAGCAATCGGTATTTCACCCAGCGATATAGATAGCCATGCACCGTGTTATGGTCGGATCAATATGGATCATGGTTGTTACACCACACGCGGCGCATGCCATCCCCACCTGTGCACCATCTTGAATCGCTTGGCGTGCCACACATGGGTCTCCAGCCTGCGATCAGGATGGCTGGGGACGCCATCAATCCCCGCCTGGGATGCGGGTGCGCCTGATGCTGCGCCGCGCATGATGGCGGCGCGTAGCCTGCCGGGGCGGCGCCGCATGGGGCGGGACATGTAGGATGTGCTGGTGGTGGAGGGCTGCAAGAGCTCCATTTGGTGAATGGTGATGCAAAAATAAAAAGAAATGAAATATACATTGGGTTGGCGCATGGCCAAATGATGGGACCGGCAGTAAGGGCAATGAGCAGGGTAATGCTGCAATCAGATGGGCACATTGCCATCGCGTTCTCCAAACATCCGCAGCTGCAGGATGGCAGATCGCGGTTGTTGCGTCTTGCAGCATCCCTACAATCCCCCCCCGACCTGAGTTTCCTCCCCATGAGAACCCGCTTCCTCCCCTTGCTCGGCGGTCTTTTGGCGCTTGTGCGTGAGCTTGAGGTTGGGCCGCCAGCGCCGTCGGTAGGGCCGGTGGCTGGTGGCGCGCCGGCGCAGCTGACGTGGCAGTGCCGCAGCCCCAAAGGTGGCACACGAGTTGGAGCTCTGGAGCATGCCGCAGAGGGCGCGGACCTGGGAGGATGCAAAGGGTTTGGGGTTTGCAACCGTGTTCAGCGCCCTTTGGGGACCAAAACTGAAGGTTTGGTTTGTGCACATGGCTGCCCACTTGCATGTCTTCAGGTGGGTGAAGGTGTCATCCGGCAGTGTGGCATCGGGACATGGGACAGGAGGTGGGTACTTGAGTTGCGCACGTATGCATGCATATGGGTGCCACCCCTAAAATCCAAGCAAGCGTGGATAGAAGCGTTTTAAAACAGGGCAGCACAGGCAGAGGGGACAGGTGGGTGTGCGGGTCGCGCTTATATGCATGCATATGGGTGGCACCTCCACTTCTCGAGCCTCCAGGAACCGCTGCACTTGGATAGCGCGCGGCAAAGCGTCCTCCATTGCGATCAAAACCGTTCACTTCTACCGTGCAGGTCAACTCTCGACCAACGCTGGGTCACATAGGGCCTGGCTGCCTGATGACTAGCATGCTCCCTGCCAGCAAGGCAACAACGTACACGCGCCCGGCTGTCACGCAACGGCTTGACAGCTTTTTCCAAAGTACAGCAGAAGCAGCACACAGGGATATGCCGTTCAGAACAACAGCTGCTGCGTTTTGGGTTGCGCTTGCCCAGTAAAGGGGCAAACGTCACAGACTTGCAAACGGGGAGGTTACTCGATGTCTCCATCCCAAAAGGATAAGCTGCTATTGCTTAGACTGTGCGGTTCATACCCTTACACTCAGAGAAATCCGTTACATTTCTGCCGTTGCCGTGCTCCGGCATCCATCTGGGCTTTAGTACATCTAGGCATGCCGTAGACCACTTTCAGTTCCCGCATATATGCACCCACGGCAGCCCCACCCAACAGTACGGTCACAACCCAGTACGTTTTCCAAATAATTATGAAGTCCAACGGTTTGAGTAGCGTGTTTTCCAGCAGCACAACTGCACACGCATATGCCAAACTGAGGAAAGGGTGGCTTTGGCCATCCTAGCTACGGTCAAATGAGGCACGGCCGTCGTTCCACGACCTCCGCCAGCTCAGAAGCCAGAATATCGTCAGACAACAATCAGCTCAGGCTCCCAGAAATCTCAGAAGATGCACGCTCAAACTTTGCGCCTCTGGGTGCCAATACTCAACGAAGGTTTACTATCGGAACCTCAGAAGAGTACCACAAACCCCAGGACCTCATAAGGGCCTTCAAAGCAGGAAGGCATACGGTGCTTCAGTTCGGCAGGCATGCCAGCGACCAGTTGGGCATTTTATCGGAGGAGCTGGAGGAGCAGGATAAGCTGCAGCTATTGGCCACTCCTCGGTCAAAAGTGAGGCAAAGCTTTGCAAGGTGGGGGCCCAGCAGGTGTTATTTTTGCCAATTTTCACTTCAGAGACGGTGGAAACAGGGGGTAAAGTTGCTTTACAAATTATCTAGGTCTGTTTGGAGCCTGCGTACCTATCTGGACACAAGGTGTGTGGGCTACTGTCGATGGGTTTGCATAGTGGGCCACTACAGGGGCCACTACCTTTCACCGAAACAGGGGGGTGATTGCTTTCAAAGCCTTGCAACCTTGCGTGGGTATTTTTGCAGCCTAGGTATATATATGAACACACGATGTGTGAGTCAATATCTATGGATTTGCAGGGTGGGCCACTACCTTTCACTGGTGGTAGCAGAGCACCCTGTAGAGGCGCACAGGCACTACCTGCAGCAAGAGCAGATACGGCACACGCTGCAATCAGAGGGCCCGGAAGGCTTCACAGCAGAAGACGCGGCGCAGGACACTGAGTGGGAGACTATTGATGCAGAGGACTATGCAGCCTTCATATCCAGGAGGGCGCGGCTCAGGTACCGTAGTGAATACATACCCGCCTATGCCCCTAGACCTCAAGTTTTCCTTGAAGCACAACCTTTTACTGTACTATGTGTTCCACAGGTGGCAGTTCGCTGGATCCTCTGTCATACAAAGCATCCAAAGCATCCACTGGTGCAAAACCGTCCAGGACAAGAGTGCGCATCCAGTTGCCAGGCTGTACGCCCTCATTCGGCTGCAACGCAGCTTTGGTGACAGCCAAACCCACCCATTGCTACTGCTGGCCTTGCACAAGAAGCAGCTCAACCGGTTTGACAACTTCTTGGACCAGATGTCAAACGAGATTTTCATCACAGGTGTTCCCCAAAACCCTAGACCCTAAACCCAAGCCCTAGACAGTCCACACCTACATTGCCGGATCAAACCCTATCATTTACCCATTGTTTTGAGTCTTGATACCAGAATTCTGTTTACCCACCAGGCTTTCCACGCAACTGTATTTTGCAGGTGAACGGATTTTTGGGTGGTTTACTCCTGCGCAGATGGGCTGCCACAGCCGATTTTTCACAGCCATCTTCTCGCTCACCATCTTCATTGTATTTTTCTACATGGCTGGCACCTACAGCTTCTACCTCTCTGGTATCAGCTTGCTCAACCCTAGCAACCCTAGCACGCTGCAAGTGGAGCAGTGCCTGCAACAGGAGTTTGAAGATGGGGGGATATACGGTGCAGCAGGCATGGTGCGGTGGATAAGTAACAAGAAAGCGCACTGGTGCTTCCCCGAGTCCACAACCACGCCGTGGACGTTCGATGGCAATTACCTCATCGCGTGGGGAGGGAGGTTTGGGCCTCTCATGACCAAGGTGGGTGTATATATGATCAGGGCATGGGAGCGGCCTTTGCATTTTGGCCTGTTTATCTCCTTGCCTTGCCATGAAGAGCCACAGGCAGAACCATGCAGCACACTTCACCACTTAAGTACAGCGGGGGTAATATTAACCATGTGATAAGTATCTTCTCGTGCAATAGGTAGTGCAGGCCCCCAAGGTGCATTCTGCCTGCAGCATGCCATGAAAAATCTCCGACTATTCTCCCATGGCTGTTTCCCCTTGGCTGTTTCCCCTCAGACTGTTTCACCTCTGCTGCAGGATGCGTGGCGCTGGTTCAGCTCCTTCCTGCTCCACCAGTCCTTCACCCACATGTGGAGCAACATGCTGCTGTTCTTTGCGCTGGCCATGCAGCTGGAGGCAAAGTATGGGGCATGGCGGATGGCAACGCTGTGGCTGTTCTCAGCAATAGGAGGTGCGGGCTGCATATGGGTGTCGCACCACCAGTACCCAAACGCCCTGTCCTCCAAGCACCCTGCTTCAACTTGTCTTTCATAAATATTTTAGCAGCTGCACGCTTGTGAAGCAGCCGATTTATCCGTGCTGCACGCTCGCACCCTCCACCATCAACCGCCATTTGCATCATAATGTATTGTTTGAATTATTATAATATATTGTTTTATTTCACCTGAGTTTCCAAACACGGCTGAACTTTTGCAGGTGGTTTCTTCAGCGCAGCATTTGAGAATGGGTGCATCGTTGTGGTGGGCGCCAGCGGGGGGGTGTTTGGCCTCATGGGCCTATTCATCGCAGACATGATCGTCAACTTTGAAACCCTCACAAGGTACATTAGGGTTTTAAGATTGTCAACTTTGAAACCCTCACAAGGTACATCAGGGTTTCAAGCCACGTGCCAAATGCTTGCTCACACCCATGTGCACACGCATCCTCTGCCATTGTGCAAATGTAGTTTAGCAATCCGGCAATTAAGATTTTGGCGCCCACACCTAGTAGGCGGCCTCATCTGCGGCCTCATCTGAGCCAGATGACATCCCCATCATGTCATGCTTTTGACATGCCTAGGTCATCAAAAACGCAGTAAACACTTGAGGAACAAATCAGCTGTTCATATACCAACTGTTGCATTTCCCAAAAATATCATCCATTCCATCCCCCGCAGACCCCTCCTGCGCACCGGCGTGGTCCTCGCCTTTCTGGCCTACTTCATCGCCACGGTGGCCACCACGCCCACCGGCACCTCCCACCTCTCCCACATAGGCGGCCTCATCTGTGGCCTGTTCCCCGCATTCCTGTTCCTGCCCAACCTGCGCAGCGAGCGGTGGGAGGCGGCGCTGCCCTACCTGGGGGCTGCAGTCACTGCGGCGGTGTACATCGCCCTGCCCTGCTACCTCTACAGGGTGAAGCTGCCTGGGCTGTGCTGTGAGGCGGAGGGGTGCGGGGGGAGCCGGTGACACTGGCGGGTGCAGGGGCTTATTTTGGGGGCAGTTGATGTGGCCATGCCATGGCATCTGTCCCCAGAATGCAGTAGGCGCCGTTTTGGTTTGGGGTTTGGGACGCGGAGCCGGGGAGGGTTGTGAATGGGGTGTGCAGCGTGAGCATCGCCCTGGCTTGCCACCTCTACCAGGTGAAGCTGCCAGGGCTGTGGTGTGGGACCGACGGGTGCGGGGGGAGGGCGGTGACATTGCCAGATGCAGGGCTTGGGTGGGGGGCAAGTGCTGTGGTAGGTAGCTTAGAATACACCGCCTGCTGGCGCAGATGATTTGGGACTGGAAATGGGATCCTCTTATATTTTGGGATATTGCGTAGTTTAGTATTAGAGGCGTCAATACTGCTGCGGCAATCAAAGAAATTCACCAAAGAAATTCACCAAAGAAATTCACCAAAGAAATTCACCAATTATTTACTGTTCAGTCTAGGCAGCTGCAGGATGAGGTGGTGGGGGCATGTACCCGCACATTAGTTGCAAGTTGCCCACATGTCCAACAGGATTAGCCCATAGAGCTCCACGCAACTTCATTAACTCCTCCTGCTGCTCCTGCCTAGGCATGCCTTAGGAGGAGGGCTTACCAGAGGCACCAATGAGTACCCTACCGGGTCTGTAATGAGATTGCTAGGTGTTCAATCTGAGCGGTTGCAGCACCACAATCCAGTTATGTCTCACCAGCCACCTTATGAGTGTGGGAGGTGGGGTATGGGGGAGGTGGGAGGGGCCAACGGCAGGTGTGGGCGTGGGGTGTGGGTGGTGCATGTGTTGCCGAACAAGCATGCAGAAGGGGTCTTGGTCAAAGGTGGGTAGGTAGTGTTGGACCTATTGTTATGTACCGTGATAACAGGCGCGTATGGGAGTGCAATGGGAACAGGCGCTGGCTGCACAGCACAAAAACCCAGAACTCCTGCCGCTGTTGGACGCGGGTTTAACAGACACGCCGACGTATAACGTCCAACATGATATGCACATCTTCTCTTCTACACGCCAATGACAGTGTAGTACGTTTGCGAGAACACGTTGGCAGGTGCATGTGCGAATACATATGCATGCAATGTGAGTAAACGCGGGAAAACAAAAATCAACTACTCTTGGAGCGGGTACAGCACCATACTTCACTTCTGGCTCATTCGCTATTCTCGTGTGTGTATATCCTGTGACGCCCTCATCCCAAGGCTCCTAGGGCGCAAAGCAAGTCCTTTGTGCCATCATGGGCTTATGGGCTGGCATGGGTGGCATGGAGTGGCATGGGACACATGGGCTGGCCATATGCATGCGTTGTTCAAGCGTCGCCAGAGGTGACGCAAGCAGTCCAGACATGTTGCCCGGGGCATAAAAGCGGGAATACTTGCATGTTTTCACGTCTGTTGCGGCGCATGGCCTTGGACATGTCGCATGGCCGTTGCATGACGTCAATGCTCCCTTGCCCGCCGCAAGGGCCAAGTTTGGGGGGAAGAGCTAGCTGCGCCTCAGTGCTCGCAAAGCGTGTCAGAAACCAGGAGGCATAATATATCCATTGATAACAAAAGTCAGCGCGCTTCGAAAACGAAAGCTACAAAAGGGGCCTGCGCGACTGATGGAAGCATCCAATGCTGAAACCCACCTACCACCACCATCCACCACTCTCGTGTCGCTACCCCGACGTTCGCACACCAAACCTCCAACAACACCCGTCCACCGCTCAAGCGATCTCCATGACTTCCGTGGCCACCGACGTCGACGTCATCCTCAACCAGGCTGCACCTGCAGCAGCGCCGAAGCAAACCAAGACCAAGGCAGGAGCGGCCAAGGCCAAGAAAGGAGTAAGGTGAGACGTTTTGTTTGAACGCTGTATACTCCACTTCGTTTGCCGTCTTGCAGACTGGTGTCGGCACCATAGCGGGCCACTTGATATCACGGGCTAGTCCTAGAGGCAGTACTGTGTGCAGCCCACCACCGCCCAGCCCCCTGCCCCGCACGTTCAAGATAACATTTGCTCAACAAAGCGTTCACCCTCTGCTGCTGAAAGCGTGCCCACGTTGATCGTTGCAGCACACAATGTCGTTGACTCACCTTTGCTTCCGGCACACCCCAGCTTTCTTTGGTTAAAAACCGCGGTGCACCGACTCGTAGCACAGGCAATCGAACGAGGGCATCCTGGTGGACATAGTTTCGTCTGCCAGTTTGTTGTGTGCGCTCGGGTTCATCCACCAGCTTGATCGCACCTGCAGTGGACGCGTGAATCCTACACGGGCAATGCAACGCACATGCGCTCAAAACTCACCACTTGCCACGACCAGCAAGGGCCACCGATACGTAACCCTGGCTAACGCTTCACGCTCCTTCTGTTTTGCAGGTCTGCCGCCATGTATGCGAAGAATGCCGTGCCTATGACCGCTGCGAAGCGGGCGGAATTCGAAGCCATCGCCGCCAGGCACATGTTCAGGCAGCGACCTGCACGGGCTCCACGAGCAGCGGCCCAGGAGGTGAGGTCTAGATACCTGTATTGACCACGCCTTAGCTTGTGTACGCGCGTGGTGCTGCTGTGCTTCGCCTCGTTAACCAGTTGCAACCCAAGATAGCTGACGTGTGTGGGGGATAGTGCTTGTATGCTGCCGCCTGTGTGCCCTTGTCAGGGGAAACGCAGGGTAGGCTTTGACTCCTTCGTCCATGCTTTGCTGCTCAACCAATACAACCACACCTTTTTGCTTGTGGAAGGGTTTCCTGTCCAGTGCCCTCAAGTATGCATGCATGTGTGTGCAAACTGACCTCCAGGTCAGAGCTTTGCAGCTGCTTGCCGTATTCAAACGCACTGCCCTATTCCCTTCCGTGACCAACCAAACCCTGAACCAAAAACCAAAAACGCGTTTGCCCCTTTTCAAAAGGGGCCCTACCGTGCCCAATCAAAACCCTAAACGCAAAACCCTAAACCCCAAGTGCACTTAAATGCGTGCGCCTTGCCCTTCTTCCGTGACCAACCCTGTTGTATGTGTGCTGACATACGTATGCTTGTTTGCCTGCCTGTAGGCACCCGTGGCACTGGTCCCCCACGTCCCGGAGGATCTGCCTATCCCCACCGACCCCGCCGTCATCCCCACCGAGCCCGCCCTCATCCCCAGTGAGGCCACCACCACCACCACCCAAGTCGCCTCCGCCGCCGGGGCAATGGTCAGCAACCCCGCCATCCCCGCCATCACCACAACCCCCACCATCCCCACCATCCCCGCCATCACCACCACCACCCCAGTTGCCGCCGCCGCTGGGGCAACGGTCAGCATTGCGGCCCAGGAGGTGAGGCCTAGACAGATGTGGCTGAGGCCTTTGTTTGCTTACACAGTGCTTCTGTTGTGCTTCAGTGCGTAGTTGCCTTGTTGATCAACCCACAGCGGCTCCATCAAGAGTCCAGATCTGCCAACCTGTAGAGAATCATTTGTTCCCATGTCATAGTGCCTGAACAGCACAAAAAGTAACATAAATTGTGTGTGTGCATATGTGCTGACACCCCTGCTTGCCTGCCTGCAGGCCCCGGTGGCGGAGGTGGTCAACGCCTCTCCATCTGACACCACCCCGACAACCCCCGCCCCTGTCCCTCCGCCCACCTCAAGCGACATCAGCGCCCCCACCCTTCCCACCACCACCGACATCACACCCCCCACCGCCAATGAAGATGTCCTCGCCACCCAAGATGACGTCATCACCACCCCCACTACCACCGAAGTTTTCAGCGCCACCCCAGATGACGTCATCACCTGCAATGAGGAACCAAACCCAATCCTCGCCAACGTCGCCACCACCCCAACCTTGGCAAAATTCTGCAACACCACTGGCCCCAGCACCATCCCCACCCCCACCTCCACCGTCATCCCCACCAATGAGGTGTCCATCCCCACTGAGATTATGGATGTCATCCGCACCACCGCCGATGTCCCCACGCAAACCCCAGCCGACATCCCAGCCGACATCCCCACCAACGTCACCCCCACCAGCAACACCTTCACCCCCACCACCATCACCGAGCTCCCGCCTACGTCACCAACCGTCACCCCCACCACCTTGGGGCTGGCCTTCCTGCACCCTGAGCTGAGCACAGCCAGTCAGCAGGGGGTGGACAAGGAAGATGCAGGCGAGGAAGTCATCATGATCAGGTGGGTGGATGGACTGGTGCATGCGCATGTCTGTCATGGAGCGCCGCTGTACCACCTGGTTACACAAGCTGCCTCCCTTGGGCCCGCCTGGAAAGTGCACCCTTGGCAAAACCCTACAAGACCCCTGGCTAAACCCTACTGTAGCAAGACCCTTCACCCTGGCTAATAGCAAACCCTATTGTGACAAGACCCTAAACCCTACATTTCCAATCAGATTGCTATATCGCATGACTGTACCCCGCAGGTGCACCCCTGGCTATGCACCTCCCCACCATGCCAATGAGCCGCTGGACAAGCCCTACCACGCCACCTCCACAGAACAAGACTGGGCCCCCGATGCATCTTCCGAGCCCCAGGGCACAGGACTGCACCAGTTGCCAGGGCTGGAGGCTGCCAGCGGGAGTGAGAAGGCGGGTGCACCGGTAAGGACTAACCTTGAATCCATGGATTGACCAGCCTATGTACTGGAAATGGTGCTGCTATGTGTACGGTTCTGTCTGCCTCACCCACCGCGTTTTGTATCAAACTCTCTGAGACGATTGCGAGTTGTTGGTTGTGGACTAACTTGGCTGGTTTGGGCATGCAGGCACCAGTCAGGGAACCAGCGTGGAAGCGGGGCTTCATGATGGGCATGGCGCGGGGGCGCGGCCTGGCAGCGCTCTTCACCTGCTGGATGTGCGGCCTGGGAGAGGGGGAGCACTGAGAGCGCCACCAAGGCAAGAAACGCAACGCAGCAGATGTAGATTCCAGTCACTTTGGAGAGCCAATAGACGGCTGCAGCAGGATAGCAAACGAATTGGTTTCCTTGAGAAATACGCAGGATGGAATATATATACCCATTGGGATTGGGAATTTAATTTATGCAGTGTAGCAGGGGAGGCTGTCCAAGGACAGTGCGCCACCAATGCCAATAGTAAAACCCGTGGGGCAACAGCTGTTGGCGCCACCCACAGCCCACTAGTAGGATAAACAATGCAGGGGAGCTGTCCTGAAACGCTAAGCAGTACCTATTACAGTATCCATCAACCCCCGTTGCTGGCATTAGGATAACAAACGCATGAGATTGTTTATGAAATCTATAGTCGAGATTTCCAATTTGGATTCAATAATGGAAACCCAGATTGATTTGTTTATTGGTCAGTTGTCAATGGGCAACTGCTTAAGTGTATGCTGCCTACTAGGTGCTGCTCTCTAGTACACCAGCTGGCTTAGGCAGGAACTATTTTTAGCTCGCTACTTTATTTGCTCAACCGCTGTGGCTTCAAGCAGCATGGCATCATCTTTGTGATGCTGGCATGCCATGCTTTTCTGTCTTAACACAAAGTGTGCTTCCGTCTGACAAAGAACAACCATGACATAGGATGTAGGTGGCAATTTTGGTGCTTGCAAGCCTTTGCGCATGCAAATTTTGCATTTTTTGATTGACAATGTATGTTGCCACCTGAGGCTCAAGATCAAAGCATGGTACCGCTGTGTCAAGAAATTAGACCGTATATCACAATGATTGACCCGGGGCTTTTTGCGGCTGGTACAGTAATATCCCAGAGTCATGTATCACACATTGCGTCAATACATGTGTCAGTTACTGGGTGTAATACTTCCTAAGAACCTTGCCAACACAGAGCGGCTCTGTGTCTGTACACTCTGTACAGCAGAACAGTGTTCCAGTAGTGACTCAGACCCCAGGGTACCAAAACCCTGAACCCTAAAGCAGTGCGCATTGGACCCCAGCCAATATAATGGATACACAGTACACTGGCTACATTGTCACCCGCTCCATCCCAACGAAAGATCAAAGTGCACCCGTGCGCAGCAGGCAAAACACCTGCACTCGCTGGGAACCCCCGCAAATAACACACACACCACATTCACCACAATTTCTGCTGACAATGTACTCCATTTCCCAGATGTCGCCCAACAATGCAGTGTCACCAGTCCCCCACTGCCGCCGCAAGTGTCTTTGGGCGGTAGTGGTACTCGGTGTGCAGCAGCTGGCGGGCTGTGGGGCTGAAGGGGGCCCCATGCAGCCAGTCCCGATACAGTGCACCCACGTGGGGGTTGTCCTCCGGTGCCCTCTCTGCAAGCTAAGGGGGGAGGCGATTGATGAGCAACACTCCCCAGTGAGTGCACCTCCTGTGAACTCCATGCAATTGGAGATTTATCACAAACAAAAGGACAAGCGGTGATTGCAACGTGCATATTTTGATCTTGAAGTTGTGTGCAATTTCATCCACATCATTGTATCGGCGACTACCCGCAGGAAACCCTTCTTGCTGAGCGAAGTGCTCCGCCGCCATGTCACACATAGATCCACATGACTACCCTAAACCCAGCATTGTAGTGGCTACCCTAAACCAGCCAACCCCTAACACATCCCTCACCTGCTGCTCGTACGTCTCCTCCAGTGCCTGCAGCAGCTGCGCGGTGGTTTGGCCTGGACGAGGTTTCAGCTGGCCCCCTCCATTGAGGCAGCCTGAGGGGCAGGCCATCACCTCCACAAAGTGATACTCGGCTGCAAGTGGGGAAGACATTCTCAAACGGGGATAATTAACTGTATGCCATGCTTGCCGCACATATGCATTCAGGTATAAGAAGGCGAACCGACACCATTTGTATTGGAAATCTGTGCAACAGCCGACAGTGCTTCCCAAACGAGCTTACAATCAGGTTGTTACAAATGAGCGGGTGCTGCTTTGCCATTGCCCTGACCCAATCCACTGCATGCGACCTCGGCCTTATAAACCGCGCACCGACGTACATGCGTTGCGCTTGACCTTGCGCACCAGCGTCTGGATGTTGCGGAAGCCATAGGCGGCTGCAAAGCGCAGCACCACCCTCCCCTCCACCTCCAGCGCCACCTCGCGCATGTCCGCGTTGCGCAGGGTGCGCATGGGCAGGGGACCAGGGGGGACAACCTGAGAGAAAGAAACAGGGATTTGCATGCTATACTCGCAAAGAATTGCTTAGGACAACCCAAATGCTGCAATCGAGCCATTGTACGCAGCTATGTGATCTCATCTCATATTGTACAAATGTCCATGGGGGAGAAGTACAGGGAGCAATGTAGGAGGGAAACAGGGGATCACGATGAGAGTTCACAAGACTAGAGATAAATGGATGCAAGCGCTCAGTAATCACAAGGACAGATCCGCAATGTTTGCAGAAATTTGGCGGAATAGAAGTCTCTGATTGGAACCTTGCGACTAATTAGGCACATAAAGTCCATTTACATCAAAATACCTGGCCAAACAGCTCCTTGGCTGCGGTGCGGAAGATGTGCTCCAAATACCCCCCCGAGCTGCCGCGCACCCCCACCAAACTGCCCCCCTCGTCCACATTTGTCATCAGGGTGTCCAAGGGGGCCTCCGGAAGGTCCCCAAATGTCACCCCCTGGTCCTCCAACAGCTGCTGGATTTCGATGGAGGTGAGCACGCAGTCCACCTCGGGGATTTGGGTCCCTGGGGACATTGTGCACAATTTTTAGCACATTTCCAGCAGAGTGATTGATCAGCTTGATGAACAAATCCTACCTCGACCCCTCCAGCTTCTTGTCATACCAGGAGAAAACCCTAAACCCTGGTGCGCGTACAGGGCAGGACAAGATGCAATCATACAACTGAATCACGCCATTTCCCTCCCCTAAGCCTGGTGGCAAGATCTGCATCATTTTCTCACCTGGGATGAAGAAATCCTCCCTGGATGCCTCCAGCTTCTTGTCATAGCAGGGCATGATGGCGCAGTGGTACACCTGCCCCGGGGACAGGCCCATTTTCTGGCAAAAGTAGCGTTTCACTAGCGTCCCCATCACCGCCTGCGGGGATTTGGTGGTGGCAATGTAGGGCAGGATGTACTCCCCGTGGGTCTTCTCCGCGTAACACACCCACCCGGGGCAGGCAGATGCCAGCATGGGGAGTGGGAGGTCCTCCAGGGGGGTATTGCCAGCTGACGAGGTGGGGGGGTCGACTTGCATGGCCTCGGTGGCACCATTGGGCTGTGGGCCTACAAGGATTTTAGGATCAAATGTGATGCTTCAGAGGTCACATCACAGTGAATTGCCATTTTTGCAGTACCTGCAAACGCAGGGCTTCAGACTCTGCCCTTGTCTGCCGCCCCAAATATAGGAAACCTTGTTGCATGAGTGCTTCACAATACGACGCTTTGCAAGATTCTTCCTCCCTTGGATGAATATATCTCCACCGCCATGTCTCATTTCAGTGATACCCCATCTCTGCCTGTGCAGACATGCATGGACTACGCGGAATACTACACCAGTGGGGTCGAGCCACAGTCCAAAACCCTACACAAACCCTCCCATACCTGCCCCTGGCAAGTCTTGCGCAGATCCCTCCCCGCCATGCGCAGCACGATATCTGCGCACAAACTCAGCTGCAGCCTCCACCAATGCTACATCTCGGCTGGTGGAAGTGTCTAATAGGGCCCGCACACCCAGGGAGCGGCAAAATGCGGTCAATTTGGCGTGCGTCTGGAGCGGGGTGAGGCCATGGTAGGTGGCAAGGGAGGCGCGAGACTGTGGTGCAGGGAAGAAGGGTTCAGGTGTATGCCGATGCAATTGCTGCCTATGGTTCTCCCAAAGTGCGGTTGCCTATATTGACTCTGAGTGTGGCAACTTGAGCAGTGTTACATGTCAGGAATCCCCCTCACACTGGTGGTCCCCCGCACCCCCCCATCCACACGTGCGGCAACAGAGACATGACCACGGTGCAGTCTGGGTCCGCTAGCCTCGCCATCAGCTCCTGGCTGCTCTGCTATCTCCGGAACATGGCCCTGCTACAGTGACCCCATCACCACTACCATCCACCCACCCACCTGCGGCGACAGTGACATGATCACGGTGCAGTCTGGGTCGGCCAGCCTTGCCATCAGCTCCTGGCTGCTCTGTTGCTCCAGGAGCACTGTTTCTGCCGAGGTCACGCACCCGCTGCAGGCCAGGCAGTCTTGGAGGGTGACCTTGATGGAGTCGTTTGCCCCGGTTAGGGTTTGCGCAAAACCCTTGGGGGCGGTGGGGGGCGGAAGATCGAGCTTTGGGGCACGGGCTTGGATGAGCACGCTGCCCACCTGGGGGGTGGGGTGGGTGGGGGGGTGGGGGGGGGGAGTGGGGTGTGACGCATGGTGGGGTGATGTGGGTGGTGCATGTGGTCGGGCACAGGCTTGCAGAGCTATTGACAGAGTTGGGTGAGTGGCATTGGATTATTGCTGCCTTCAATGTTATGTTATAAACCGTGACGACAGGCGCGTATGAGAGTGCAATGGCGACAGGGAGGTGCACCTGGCGTTGGCTGCGCATGAAGAAAACATGAACACTTGCATAGTTTGACGCGGTTTGGCAGACACGACAACCGCATGTATCGTCCAAAATAATCTGTATATCACCTCGTTTGCACACTACCCCTGACACTGCACATATATTTGCACATGGCCGTTTGTAGCAGGTGCATGCATGCATATGCATGCATTGGGAAAACCACCCGGTGCGCTTACCTGAGGTGCTGGTGCGACATCAGCTTTTTTTGAACCATCGAGGTTGACAACACACGCTTGCGATGGTGCGATGAAGTCGTTTAGGTCTGCGATTTTCACTGTGCCTGAAAACAGCGCCATGAGTGCGAGCCTGAGGTCACTTGCACATAGAAGAAACAAGCGATGGGTGCAATAACGAAGAGTTCTCAACGCTAATAAGCAACTCTGCGGTGCATACAGGGCTATAAGTGTATTTCACGCTATGTTGGACTTTTGCACCCTAAAACACCCTAAAACCCTAGAAAACTACTTGAAAATACATGGCTAAAGGCATGGCTAGCTATGATAGGACAACCTTATTTTTTATTTTATTTATGTCGTCTATACTGTCAGTGACCGTTACAGAACGTCCCAGAATTCAAGTGGAAGAAAGGAAGACAACTAAAGCAACGCAGCGCTCATATACGGAGGCTGCAGAGTTCCACACTAGCCTCAACTCTATTGCAACAGGTAACTACAAAAGTGAATCCCGTGCACAGTGATCCTATAGACGCCGTAGGAATTTCAACTAAGGGAGTTCTACCCAACATGGCCATTACCCTGTTCATCCCATCCGTGCACATTGGGGCCTGAGAAGGGGGGGAGGCACCGGCACTACCAGCTATCTAGGAATGCGTGCATATCCCACAACACACGCAGTGACTGCCTACATATCACTACGTACCCGCAAGCTAGACTGGAGGTTACAGAGTTCTTCTTTTGGCAAACTTGCCGGCTGAAGTCACCCAGGTTTTACCTCTGCAGGAGTTTTGGGTCGGTGCAGCAACTAGTTCTCGGTCTTACAAGGCACTAGAGTCCCATGAGCACTTGTTTCACGTACACAACGTACCGAGCATGCTGCAGCAAGCTACCAAGCTTACAGAGCAGCGCGGGACGTGCCTTGAACCTTTTGCCGTCTCAATCCGGAGGCACAGATGGTGCTGGAAGTGCCAGTTAGTGATACCCTTCACTAGGGTCCTGGTTCGAAGCCGTCGCAAAGGTGGCAATGGCTGGATTATACGGCAAGCCTTCTGGGCCGTTGCTTGTCAAACCACCTTCAGGATGGTACATGCCAGACTTGAAACGACCCACACAACCATATCACGCCGCCACGCAGGCCAGCACGCTCGCCACCACCGCTTTATGATAGCACCCATATTTCAAACTAAATAAACAAGCTAGTGAAGATACTGGTGAAGATACCGCACGGTAATAATTGCAGTGTAGCAGAGCACGGCATCGGCGGGATGCCACAAATCCCATAGCGCACACCCAATCTCACTAATCTCACGCCACCACACCACCCACCAAGCTCGCCACCACAGCCTCCCCCACCAGCAACCCATCCACCGCCGAACTCACAATCCCCTCCGCATACCCCGCCCCCTCCCTGCACGGGAACAGCCCCTCCAGCGTCGGGCTCTGCATGTTATCCCCCCTGTCGATGCGCACCGGGGCGCTGGTGCGGGTCTCCACGCCATGCAGCAGGGCTGATGGGATAATGAAGCCTGGCATCTGCTGCTCAAACTTGAGCAGCGCCTGGTTGAGGGCGGGGGAGTAGATGTGGTGCACGGGCCTGCTTCTCACGCCCAACCTGTGTACATGGGGGGGGAAGGGGTTCATCAAATGGTGCTCTTAATGAAACAGCTGTGGGCGGGAAAGGAGGGTGGTAAATCACATTTTGGGGCTCCTGATTGGACATTGTGGTGTCACAACCATGGGGAGGGGAAGTAGGTGCCATTGACTCATTGACAAGGGGGGCGCTCCGTACTCAGAATCTGGATACAAGGAGGGCGAGGGGGATCGATAACCTGCAACCATCTGCCAATGCATTGTGCATATATACAGGGATGTAAAGGCCTGCATGCCTATAACGCAATGCCTAACTTAGCTTGCCTTGAAAATGGTGAACGCATATATCAGCATGGCAACAGTTCATAATGGGACCCAGGGGAGGACCATTACATAAGTCAACAGGGAATGTAAAAGCCAACAATTTCCCAGTAAACTTTGAGAAGTGGCATCAATCAGTAAATGGCTTTATTCAGTACAATGCCATAACCGCAACACCCTCCTGAGCACTCTCCCTGCCTTCATGTGCCCCCCCTACCTGGGTCTGATTGGAAGCAGCACAACGCCCTTCTCTGCTCAAGCCCCACTACTTGGCGTACCCCTGTAAAATAGAAACAAATGTATTTTAGTCAACAAAATTGCAAGTGACAATGGAAAGTACACAAAGCCTGCTCGGAAGCACAACAACCAAATTAATTGCACCCTCCAGGCTACACAAACACATCCAACATTTGTACATACGCGACTTCCTTATCCTATGGGTTCTGGACATCACGTTCTTCCACCATCACCCATGCACATTGTTGCACTCAAAACCCCACAGCCAATGACCTGAACAACCGGGTGGCTAATGCACAGTGCATGTCACCGCCATGCGGCACACCTGTGTGCTAGTAGCTACCCTCTTCAGTCCAGATCAACGTTCATGGCCGACACCTCCCACAGCGCGTTGCCCGTGGCGGTTTCGTGCACGCTGTGAAGCTCACAGATGGCCCCAAAGTTGCAGACGAGGATGACCCTCACCACTCTCGCTTTCTGGAACTCCTGCTCCAGGTGGGGGAACAGCTTGACAAAGCAGTGCCTCAGGTTGGGGGTGGAGTTGCCTGTTGCCTGCTTGAAGGCATACACGCTCACAGCGGCCTTGCCCACGTCGTGCCAAAACTCCCCTTGGCGATTCTCACCTGCAATCAAAGTACAGCACCCGAGGTTGCTCTGTGTACACACGCCGCAGGCTGGGGAAGGCTGTGGGTGCATGTACAACCGCTTTCACCACGGGTGCATGGCACTCACCACAATTGTCCGCCGGCGCTCCTCCTGCTCCTTCCCCAGCTGCCTCAACCTCGTTGCCTCCTCCCTCTCGGCCAGGCGCTCCCACTCTGCCTGTGCCTCCACCGCGCTGTCCGCCACCAGCCAGTAGGTCACCGAGGCGCCACCAGATATAGCCATACTGGCTAGGGTTGTGTAGAGTGTCTACAGGGCACATGAGCGGGTGATTACATATGAGACCATACGTGAACGGGTAATTACATATACGTATACGCACATGAGCGGGTAATTACATAAGACAGGCTTTCTGCATACCAGAGAGTGGGTTAGAATATCTTGAAAATACCTAAATCCCTCCTACCTGCACTCCTATTGGCAGAGTTGTCAGCCCATACCCGCAGCCCTTGTGGCCAACGCCCAACCAAGCATGGTTGGCACGAGTATACCCCCCCCACAACCCCGTACACCCACCAGAGAAGGCAGGCGTGGCCTCTTTTTCTGCTTCTGCACAATTGTTTTGAAAGCTTCAAAACCCGCACAGGGACACAATGGCATGCTCAGAAGTAAACCTGCCTTGGTGGCAAAGAAAGTGCAAATTCTAACAGCAAACAGGCTTGTGGCAGCCCGCTTGGGCTGTCTTACTGTTGTTGGGCAGCCTTGCTGGTTGCTTGCTATCAAGGGGGTGTGACGTGTAGCATGTATCGATGCTTAGGGTTTGATTAGGGTTTGATTAGGGTTTGGTTAGGGTTTGACAGGGTTTGCGTCCACGTCGCTTGGTGCCCTTTGCTTGCTGTGTTGCATGACGCAGAACCGATGAACACGACACCACCACGCACCTCTTGAGCCTTGTGGCCTGTCGCACATACCCACAATGCTGTCTGCCTGGATGCACGCCTAGGCCTGAGGGCGTCTAGGGCGTCACCTGTGCCCATGCGGGCAGGGTGCATCCGGACCCGTGCCCCACAGCTGCCCATTGAAACTGCCAGCATTGTGAGAAGCGGTAAACGACTGCTGGGCCGAAACTTGTCAAGTGGCTTCTTAGCTTGCGGAAGTTGAGTATGAACTCACAGTGCAGCAGATGACACTGAAAGGGCGATATGAGTTCCCGGAGAACAAGCACGCCAACAACAGGGTCAAAAGAATAAAGCCAAAAAGGGCATGGGCAGCTCTGGTTTCTTTCTATATAGGAACTTCCAGAAAGGCTTTAAAGTTCATGCACAGTATGGTCAGCAGAACTTGTAGCGAAGGCCTGCAACAGAGGGGATGGGGCGTCGCGTGTTGGGTCTATGGCAGGGCTGCTGCAGGGATATTAGTGGGTGGCTGGGGATGTAAGTCAATGTCGGTGCAGTAGTTAGGGTGTGGGGTGTGGAAGCGCAGCAGGGGGTTGCCTATCAGGCTGGATACAACTATGCCAGACGGTGATGGCCGGGATGCGGGACTGGGGGGTCTAGAAAACTAAATAGAAAATGAACGTCACACACGGCCCTCTCCACTCCCACAAGTGGGCTGGTGCTGCGTGCATGCATCGAGTACTGCATGCATGCATCCTATCTAGGAATGCATGCATATCCCACAATACTTGCAGTGGCTGCCTACGTATTACTACGTACCCACGAGATGGACTGCAAGGCGGTTACAGTATTCTTGTCCCTGACAGACTTGCCCGTTGGAAGACACCCAGGCTCTATGCTTGTGCAGCAGTTTGAAGTCGCTGCAGCATCTGCTTCTAGTCCAACCTTGGGTCCTAGAGTCCCACTTGTTTCACGTACGCAACGTGCCAAGCAAGCTGCATCAAGCTATCAAGCTAATAGAGCTATGTTGACGTGCTGAACCTTTTGCGCGTCTCAATCCGGAGCACCAGGGCCAAAGTTGAAGTGACGCCAGTTAGTAATACCCTTCATTAGGGTCCTAGTTCGAAGCCGTCGCAAAGATGGTCAGCAACATGGCTGGCTTATACGGCAAGCCTTCAAAGTGGTACATGGCATACTTGAGATGACCTACAAAACGTATCACGGCACCACTCAGGCCACAAGGCTCGCCACCACCGCTTTACGATGCCAGCTATTAAAGATACCGCCCGGCAGTAATTGCGGTCACTACGGTAGGAGAGCACGGCATGGCCACCACCATAGTCGAACAGAGATGTCTCAAGCCCCATAACCCACACCCAATCTCACGCCACCACACCACCCACCAAGCTCGCCACCACAGCCTCACCCACCAGCAACCCATCCACCGCAGAACTCACAATCCCCCCAGCATACCCCGCCCCCTCCCCGCAAGGGAACAGCCCCTCCAGCGTCGGGCTCTGCATGTTTTCACCCCTGTCGATGCGCACCGGGGCACTGGTCCGGGTCTCCACGCCATGCAGCAGGGCTGACGGGCTAATGAAGCCTGGCATCTGCTGCTCAAACTTGAGGAGCGCCTGGTTGAGGGCGGCGGTGAGGGCGGGGGAGTAGATGTCGTGCAGGGGGGCGCTCCGCACGCCCAACCTGTGTCCCGGGGAGGTGTGTCAAGCAGCTGTGCTGTTGCTAAATGTGAACATGGAGTGCAACATTCATGACTAGGGGAAGTGGGTGTCCTGTTGGGGGTCGCTCCTCATCCACAATTTGCATCACAGGGAGCGGGCAGGGGGGTTAATGACCAGCCTAGGCCCCTCCCCCCCCCCTCTTCCCGTGTGCCAGCACACATATACCAGAATAAAGCTTTTCATGCAAGTATTCGAAGGTATACTACTTGAATTACTAACTATCATGTTAGTAAACCCCAAATACAGGCCACGGCAGGCAAGCACATCCAGCTTGAGATTCAGGACTTAGGGTTTGGAACTTAGGGTTTGGAGTCACCCCCGCACCTGTACGACGAAGAGGGCAGGGTCCCAGTGGACACCCTCCCCTCTATGAAGTCAGTCACCCGCTGCACAGGCTTAGGGTTTAGGTTTCAGGGTTTAGGGTTTTTCCACACCTGTACGATGAAGAGGGCAGGGTCTCAGGGGACACCCTCCTTTCCATGAAGTCAGTCACCCGCTGCACTGTTGAAGGGTTTAGGTTCAGATTTAGGGTTTTAGGTCACCCACGCACCTGTACGACGAAGAGGGCAGCTCCCCCGTGGACACCCTCCCCTCCATGAAGTCAGTGACCCGCTGTACAGGTGCCACAAAGCCCCCGCCCCCCCTCAGGGCCGCCTCCCGTTCCACCTCAAGCTGCAGCGCAACCCCTGCCATGTGGCCATGATCCCCAACGTGGGCGGCCCAGTCCCCGGGTTCCACACCCACCACCAGGGCAGAGTTGGCCCACTGGGAGTTGCGCCGGCTGCGGGGCACATTCCGTTACATTTTGGTTCAAGAGCAGTACTCCATATGAATGCATTCATGTTTTCCAACACATGCGTAATGCACCCTGGTGAGTTGGCCCACTGGGAAGTGCGCCGGCTGCCTGGTACATGTATAAAGGGTTATCATCAATTCAAAGCGCCGGTATTTCAATTACCAATCCTATCATAAGGTGTTCTACTCCATGATTTATATAAGAATTAGCTGCAAGGTCGATACAACATATGATACAAGATCAAATATTAAACATGTGAAATGACTATATATTGACATCCCGTTCCTTCCCCTCCTTTTCCATTTGTCGGTGCGAACCTGAAGCTCATCCCATTGAGGCACAGCGCATCCTGTGTGGTGCTTGTGCACACAATCTGGCCACCGGGGCACATGCAGAAAGAGTACACACTCCGGGGACCAGCATCATCCCCAGCCTGCTGCTCCAGGTCGAGCCGGGGCCTGACGGATGCTGCCAGGCGGTAGTCAGCCACTGGCAATGGGCCCTTACCACGCTGCACATCTGTAACGCACAGGGCATCGCAAATAAAATTGTGATCCATATTTGCTGTTTTGTAATGTACAGTACCCATATTGGCCGCAGACAGCCCTCTTCGGCCCGGACATTTATGAAATGCGTAATGTTGCAGTGTCGATGCCAATCCATCATCTGGCAACGCATCATGGAAGGACGTACCACCAGCTCTACATTTCCTCTTCACTTCACAACATGCTCGATGATTTTGAAGCTTTTTGTACCCCACCTGCTGCCCCCTCCGCCCCATACTGGATCCGGTCAATGAGCTCCTGCGGGTGCTCAACCCTAAACCCCATGGCGAAGGGTTTTGGGGTCATGGCCGCCCCCAGGTCTGCCAGGTGGTAGTACAGCGAGCGGGCGGAGTGGCCCACCGCCAGAACCACCTGGGAGGCCCTGATCTCCTCGCCACCTGGGAAAGGTGCGCACAGATGGAGTGGGGAAATGGGTAGGAACGAGGCAGTGTGGGGATGCGCATGCGGGTGGCAATGATTTTGAGAATGGGTGTTTTGGTGTCAAGGACACCCCAGTGGTTCATACAGAGCAATTGCACGAGTACACGCAGTCTACCAGACTGCGGCGGGCCATACATCAACGAGGCAAGGAAAGCAAATCGGAGGAGGCCTACTGTATACCCAACCCACCTGCCAGGTGTACCCCCTCCACCGCTCCCCCATGCGCCCGCAGCCCTTCCACCTTGGCCCCAAACCCTAAACCCTAATCCCTACACCCACCTGCCAGGTGCACCCCGTCCACCGCTCCCCCTTGCGCCCACAGCCCCTCCACCTTGGCCCCAAACCCTAAACCCTAAACCCTACACCCACCTGCCAGGTGCACCCCCTCCACCGCTCCCCCTTGCGCCCGCAGCCCCTCCACCTTGGCCCCAAACCGCACCTCCACCCCCAGATCAAGCAGCTGCGCCCTGAAAGCTGCCAGGATGCGCACCAGGCGATCGGTGCCCAGGTGCGGCTTGCCTGACACCAGAATTGCCTGCGGGTGGTGTAGGCGGAATAGGTTCATGGTTTAAACTTTTTACTTTAGAGTTTAGGGTGTAGGGTTGCGCCAAGGCGGTCAGTGCCAAGGTGCGGCTTGCCAGGCACCAGGATGGCCTGCGGGTGGGTGGGGTGGGTGGTCTAGGTGGTCTAGAGTTTAAGGTTGGACCAGGCGATCGGTGCGTGGGTAGGGTAGGTGGTTTGCTGGGGTTTGCATGTGGTGCACAGGTTGTCCCAGTGCAGCACTGGTGGCATGTGGTACACAAATGATGCCAGGTGACAACAGGTGGCGGCAGGTGGCACCAATGCCACATGCCATGACAGGGATAATGCAGTGCTGGATAGACATCCTAGCGCCGCATGTACAAGACTGCTAATCTTGCCACCTGGCAGGTATGCATGTCCCCAACAGAACAGCGGCACCACCTCCCGTGCGCCATCCCCAGTGCACTTCTCGTCCACCAGGTTCTGGCACCCTCCAACTCCTTTGACCCCCCTCATCCCAAACTCAACCCCACCCCCCCCCACCCACCCACCACCCACCTCTGGCGCCCCCATGTCCACCAGCTCCTGCAGCACGCGCCGCACAGGGTCGCTGTTGCGCCCAATGCGGGTGGTCAGCTTGCCGTCACTCCAGGTCCCAGCCCCACCCTCACCTGCACGCATGACAAGGCACGAGTGGCTGAGCAAGTGCAGGCAGGCCAAGGCTGGCTCATCACCTGGGTGCGCAGCTAGCTAGCCTTTCTGCGCCTGACGGGCATGGGCAATGTACGTGTTCTTTGGCAGCATGCGAGTCTCATCTCCGGATCAGGAGGACCCCAAAATATTTGTCCTTTTATGCAAAGTCCTGATCTGGATGCTAGCTATTGAGGCACATTGCATGGCAGCGCCTCACGGCCTGCCGCCCTTGCCCCACCCTCACCGTAGCACAGGTTTGATTCCGGGTTGAGCTTGCCCCTCACGCTCAGCGCCCCTATGTCCCTCCCGCGCACCTCGACGGGCTGGCCACGCTCAAGCAGCACCACCTGGGGAGGAGGCAAGGGGGAATGGTTTAGATTGCTAGCTATGGACATGTATTCCAGGAGTACAGCCAGATAGGTATGTTGTCACATGGTATTCCAGCAGTACAGCAAGGTATGTTAGTTAGTCAAATGCATTCGGCTTACAACCAGGTGGTGCGTTTGTTATATTCAATCCACAGCACTGCCTGAGAGGAGGTACTGGGGCCAGATGTGTGGTCTTTCATGGCAGTACGCTTCCCAACTTCCGCCATATATCAGCCGACTGAATAACTTCCAGCTCAACAACCGTTTGGAATGGCCCCCTATGCATCAGCCAAGTTTCAGCAGGAACATATATTAATGGGTTTACCTGCCCTAGGCTACGGTATTACCCTTGCCATACCTTGATGCCTGCCCTGGCGATCGTGAGCGCTGCAAAGAGACCTGCGGGGCCGCCGCCCACCACCACCACCGGGTGCCGGGACCGGACAGGGCTCGATGCCGAGGGCATCAGGGGGATGTCTCCAGACACAGGTGCATCAGAGGGCTCTAGGATCCTGCAGGTCAGGGATGATGGCGATGGTTCAATGGATGCATAATGCCACATGCAGGTGTTTAGGGTTTAAGGTTTAGCTTGTGCAATGTGGATGGCGGTGGTTAATGGAAGTGCCACATGGCAGGTGTCCATGGTGCACATTTGTTGCGATGCATGTGTGTCATGTGGATATCCATGCCGAGTCATTAATGATGCTTTTGTGTGTGTGGCATGTGCAAGGTTTTTCCCTTTGGTTAGCGTGACTGGTATTGTGCTTGCTGCTCATCCCTGTGCAGCATTCCTGTGACAAAATACAGTATATACAGCCATTTCACGCCAAGCGCCCGCTGCCGGCGCGCAGGCGTGCGCACGCATGCAGACGACCAAAACGACTGCATGCATTTTCCAGTGAGTCCTTACTCCACCTGCCATTAAATCACTGCCAACCCACCCACCTTTCCAGCCTGCCCGGCTGCTGCTTCCTGTTACCTGGCCCCACCGCGGCAGCGGCTGCATCCACCACATACACCCACCGCATGCGCCCCCGCCGCGCGTCAAACGACTTGCGCACGATGCGCAGCGCAGATGGCGGCAGCTCTTGCTGGAAAAAACTTGGGGAAGGTGAGGTCAGTATTGCGCTGTGCAAAAGTCATATGGCACAAGTCCACCCGCGGCTTTTCAAAATTCACAACTGCATGCAGTCAACAAATTGGTACAGAGCCAGGTTTGAATTCAAGAGTGGTGGTGTACTTTCGATTACCTTGCAGTTTAGCTTTGCTGCTACCACCTTGCACAGTGGGTCGGTCACGCTCATGTCATCCTGTGTCCAGGTGGGTGTGAGTGAGTGTCTTGAGGCTCGCCAATGACAGCACAAGGGGAATGCTACTGAAGAGATGTAGCATCTAGTACGAAGGGTACGACCTCTGGCAAATACCTACCTTGCCTGGGTCTTCAGCCAATGGCAGGACTACCTCATAAACCCTCCAGAAACCCTGCAGATTGTGTGCTGCCGTGAGGGAAATGGGTTGGGTGGTTGCAAGGGTCTGAGATTAGGCATAGATATATGCACTACCCTGTCACCGTGTGTCTCAAGCGTTAGCTTTTGCTGTTGTGTCCCAGGTCACACCCAGCAAACAGCCAGGTACACACATACCAAACAGCCAAGACCCATCCTCTGTCCTACCTCTGTGTTCTTTGACACGGTGGGCCCGCTCTCCCTTTTGCGGGTGGTTTTGGGCCTGCGCCTGCGGGTTGGTGCCGCACTTGGGGGGGCTGCACCTGCTGGGGCTGCTGCGGTTGTACACTGCCGCCATCTCCGACACTGTGGCGGTGACCTCCGTGGACGGGGGCAGAGGGACGGGTGCAGTGACAGCTTGCTGCCTAATGCGTTTGAGAGTGGTAGATTCATAGTGATGTCAGCTTTCTCAGGTCGCCGAAAGGCGCCTACACAAGTGGGCGGTAACAGTGGTATGCATGCATACGGCCTACCACTGTACACTGGTCGCGGTGCATGTGCTGATAGAGAAAGGGTTACGTGGCTACCTGCTGCTAGGTAGCAACAGACTTATAAGATGGAGGTATCGCAGTAGTCGGCTGACAAGCAACCGGTGTTATAGGTGCACAGTTTTCTGCATTAATCTATGTGGTCACTGCTCCGCTTTTTCCCGCCACAATTCCCACGATATTATCGAGGCGAGCCAAGACTGGCGTTTGCGTTGATGGGTTACTTTCAAACTGACAGAACCATCATAGAAACTCGCCTTTGGGTTTCTTGGTGTTCTCTGTGATATATGTTTGTGCATCCTTTACTTGTCTACTCGCCATGCATGCATGCCAATCTGTCCACCTCAAAGTTGGCGAAATGTTCTTGAACACTAGACAAGAAGCTGTGCACTGAACTAGATCTATATTGGGTTGAAGTTGTATCACAGCTTGGCTATTCTTATGGTGTGATGAGCTTCGCAAACCACTGATGCTAACGAAGTAACAAAGGAAGTGCGCACACAGCAATATTACAAAGCCCAAGCTTGGAGTTCCTTCAACTGACCAACTTCTACCATTGATTATATTGACCAGCCTCCACTTGAAGTATACCAGCAAGGTGGCTAGGGCTATGAGTAACACTGAGCCTTAGAACCTCTGAATGTAAGTTGGTCAGCCTGCAGTGCCAAGGCCCAAGATGCCTCCAAAAGCAGCACCAGCCAAGGCAAAAGCAGCCATCCCATCCAAGAAATCTGCAAAGGATGCTGCTGCTGGCGTTTCGAAGAAAACTGGGAAGGTACCAGCTGCAAACCTAAACCACACTTGCTTGAAAAGAACATAACACCATGCAGGCAAGACAACACGGAGGTCATGTTGCATTGGTTATTATCTACTACTATTTGTTTGAAGGTGCAACTTTTCGTGCCTCCAGGGTGGCAAGGGGAAGTCAGGGAAAGCAGAGGAGCAATCACAGCCTGATGCCGCAGCCCAGCCACAGATAGACCCTATGGAGGTTGCACGCCTTGGGGAGCAAATAGAGAAGCTGCAGAAGGCTGCCAAGCTGGAGCAGGAGTCCAGGAACTACATGCAGCAAGAGCGGGTAAGAAAAGAAGTCAAATAGGGCGCTGCTGCAGTTGCCAAAGCAGCGCTGGCAGAACAGCTAATCACAGTCAGATCTGCCAGTGGACGCTTCATTTCAAGTAACTGCTGTTGCCAGCTCTGACACACGTTAACAAGTTGCATCCAGTGTACAGCACAAATACCCATGAGTGTGCCAGTAACACGCTGGTATGCCGCACCACTTGCTCAGGACCGTATCCAGACCTTCTGGGAGATTTGCAAGAAGGACCTTGAGGAGCGAGAGGCGGAGCTGCGCAACAGCGCCAGGGCGTGCGAGGAGATGCAGGACCAGCACCAGCTGGAGATCAAGGTAGGGGGTGACACAGGTTTCATTTTTTAGGGTGTAACCTTCCAGGCTTTGAGGTGATTGGCACTGCCAGGGTCTGCAATCCCCAAACCCCTGTGTTGGAGTTAACCCCGTCGCCCCAGGTGTTCAAGCAGAAGATGAGACAACCCCTGTATTAGTTGCAAATATGTTTAATAGAATAGTGATATTATTTTGTTCACATGTATTTGCAGGTGTACAAGCAGAAGGTCAAGCACCTCCTGTACGAGCACCAGCACCAGCTGTCCAGCGCCAAGGCCGATGGCGAGCAGGTGCTGCGCGTGCAGCAGGAGGAGTTCAGCCAGGTGGAGGGCGAGCTGGTGCGAGGCAAGCGGGCGCTGGCGGCGGAGGGGAGGGAGAAGGTGAGGGGACAGGGGGCTGGGGCGGGGTGGCCTGTCGGTGTGTCATCGAGGGCATGTTGCAACCAGAAAATAGGGAGGAAAGCCCTGCATATGGTCCCTGAATTGCTGGAGGGCTTCTAAGAGTGGTACTGCATCTGCGGGTGTTGGCAGCGGAGGGGAGGGAGTAGGTGACGGGGCGGGCGGGTGGGTGGAGCTAGGGATGACCATTCATAGGGCTTAGGGTTTGTTTGGGGCACATGGACACGGCTACATGTGGGTGCGTTACTGCATGTTGCAGCCAGAGGAGGACGGGGGACAGGGGGATTGCCTGCCAACGGGTCTAGATGGGACGAGAGTACACAATGAAGCAAATTTTGTCGTACAAAGGCAAGTGCTGAAAGAGGCGTACACTTGAGGTCCCCAAGTTGAGGATGTGGGAAATCTGCATTTGAACTCAAACCCTACAACCCTAAAGATCCTTAAAACCCTTAACCCACCCACAGGTGCTGCAGAGCGAGGAGCTGCGCTGCGCAAGGAGCAGTCCAACCACAGAACCTTAAAAACCCTAAACCCTAAACCCTCGGCCGTAAGCCACGCGCAGGAGCTCCAGAGCGAGGAGCTGTCCAACCAAAGAACCCTGGAAACCCTAAACCCTCAGCCCTACACCACGGGCAGGAGCTGCAGAGCGAGGGGCTGATCCGCGCTCTGCACGTGGAGCAGTCCAACCATATAACCCTTAAAAAACCTATCTCCTAACCCTACACCCTAATTCCTATACCCTAAACACTCCACCACCCCACTCCCAGGAGCTCCAGAGCGAGGAGCTCATCCGCGCGCTGCGCGTTGAGCAGTCCAAGGAGGTGAGCAAGGTGCGGCAGGAGTTTGAGGCGCGCGCGAGGGAGGTGGGCGCAAAGTACGAGACGAGGCTGGTGGCGGTGCGCGAGGAGGCGGAGCTGCGGCGGAGGGCTGAGGTGGCGGCGGTGGAGGAGCGAAAGAATGGGCACATACGGGACCTGCTGCAGCAGCACGAAAAGGTGAGGGCTGGGATCCAAGTGTTGCAGGTTTGAGGCTGACAATTGAGGTGGAAGGTCGGGAGAGCAAAGCAGATGTCAAGCAACTGTCCACATAATATATCATGCAAATCACATGGTATGTGCACAGTTATTGCTGGAGAAAAGGCAATTGCAGCAAGAGATGCCTTTGCATGAGGGTGCAGAACACACACACTGATCTCCCTATCAGAGTTCTGGTAAACTAAATTTTATGAATAATGTGAACCATTGTATTTCCCCTGGTCTCCAGACCCTGTCCGAGATGCGCTCCTACTATTCCGACGTGGTGTCCAACAACCTGGAGGTCATCCGCGGGCTGAAGGAGGAGGTGGCAGCTGCACGGCGGCGGGAGGTGCACAACGACAAGCTCATGGCTGACCTGGCGGCAGACAACAGGGCGCTGGCAGAGCCCCTGGAAAAGGTGCGCACTCAAACTCTAAACCCTAAACTAAATTGTGGAGGTTTTCTATACGCTATAATTGGGGGCTGGTGAAGCTGGAGAAGGTGCGCACCCCAACCCTAAATCGCAGACCTTATGACCTAAACCCTAATGGCTGGAGTTAAATCCTAAAATGGGGCGCTGGTGGAACCGCTGGAGGAGCCGCGCATTCAAACCCTAAACCCTGATCCCTTGTTAAGGTGCGGGCAGAGTCTTGCAGCCTCGTATAAATTCCCACAACCCACAACCCACCACTATAAATCCCCCCAAACTGCCCCATGTGACCCCTTTCGCCCCCTGCGTACAGGCCCAGCGCGAGATGGCGGTGATGGGTACCGAGGTGGCGGCTGCAGCCAGGGACCGCGCCACCCTGGAGTCCACCAAGGCGCGCCTGGCTGCTGCCGAGCGCCAGGTGGCGGACAGCCAGTGGCAGTGCGAGGTGGTGCATCAGAAGCTGGCAAAGGTAGGCAGGCTATCTGTGGTAGGGGGCCTCCTTAGTGGTAATTCCTCCATGGTCAAGGGCAGACTGGGTAGGGCATGCTCCATGAATGCAGTCGAACTCAACTGCAGCACTCAAGATGACTGGACCACCTGTCTGCTGCTGACCTAAAGGCCAAAGAAGATAAACATTTCGCATTTTAAATCCCAAATCACATTCATTCGTTTTATTTCAATTCCTCCCTTCCCCGCCCCTTGTAGGTCCAAGGGGAGCGCGATGAGCTGGCCGGCCAATTCTCCTCCCTGGTATCGGGGGTGACCCAGCGCGCTGGCCTCAAGGCACTGGTGCTGGAGCAGAGGTTGGAGGCTGCAGGTGCCCAGGGGCTGCGCAGGGACACCGCCCTGGCTGAGGTGATGGCTGCTGCGGGCATGGATGCCGCCACCACCACGCACATGACCAAGGTGGGTTGGCTCAGTTTGAGGAGGGTGGAGCGCGTTCTGTAACTAACACTTGTGTACACTCATGATGTATCCGTCCGCTCTGGCTTGAAAAATCATTCGTTTTGTTTTTATGGGAAGGTTGTTACATGGTGTACATTTGCTATTAATTGCGCCCGCCTGTCTACTCAGCCCTTTCACGCATGAAAAAACTAATGCTTCTGTGACAAATGGGGGACATGCAATGCTATGTATGCATAAAAGCCATTTACTTCATCCTGGTTCTTGGTGTGTCCATTCTACATCTGACACCCATGCTGTCCCCTGCTACAGCGCCTTGACCAGGTGTTGTCGGATAAGGAGTCCACCATCAGCGACCTTCAGGCACATGTGGCGCGGCTGGTGAAGCAGCACAACGACACACTGAGGCTGGTGGCAGCCAGGCTGGGGGAGTATGGCGTGCCCTGCCAGGTACGTCTACGTGGGGGTTTAGTGGACAAGGAGGGTCATGCATGCCCGACTTTCTGCTAATTCCTCTTCTCTGCCCTATGCGATTGTCGAGGACCAACCTATAAATGTATGAATATAACCAAGTAGTTTTACCCGTTTCTCTTTTCTCTTACTTTCTACCTGTTACAAGCAATGTTTTCACCATGCATTGTGGGGCGGCATGAGCACTCACCGCAAATGCCCACATTCAATTGTAATATTTTTGAAACAATGTTTCTATTGTTTTCTTTCTTGTGCTCTATCAGAACCATATCATTTTATCTTGTGGTCATCTAGGACCATATAATATTATACTTTGTTTCTTGTGCGCTTCCAGGACCTGGGCCTTGTGGCGCTCCCCTCGCTCACCACCGATGCCCCCTCCCACTTGCTGCCTGCGGCGCTGGCGGGCGGGGTGGCGGTGGGGGGTGGTGGGGAGGTGTGGGCGTGAGGGAGGGAGCTGTGGCAGAAGCTGTGAAGAAGGTGGAGAGTGGTGGTGGTTCTGGGTGCTATGCCACTGGAAGATTGGAATGGTGGCTTGCTTGGGAGTGGTTTCGAGCTCCCATGTCCTTCATTGTCGCACAATGCGATAGTCTGATGACAGCTGGGAAAGACATTCACTGGTGTCTTGATCCTGCTGTGCATCCAGGGATGCTACAGATCACCATAAACTGGTACTAACCAGTTTTGAGCCTGATAATTTGACCCACCATGGACGAACCCTTCTCGTGATTCCCTTTCAGTAATTGTGAAGTGGTCAGGTGGACTGCTGATGTTAATGGGGTCATTGCTTCATGAAAGCAAGCGTCTATTGGCATGTGGATTTGTGTTGCTATCGTCGGTGACTTTTCCTGCCACAGAGCCAAAGGCTGCCATGAGGTGGCCTTACTAGATTTCATGGAAGAGTACATGAGAAATACAACACTGCCATCAGTGGAGTGGATGCACCACCTCGCGCACATTGACTCCACTAGTTGAATACAAACAGCATCAGGTGTTTCTATCAGGCTAGCTTCACATTAAGCAGGTGTTCACGACATGGCCAGTCTTGCACACACTTCAAGGTGCAAGAGAGTCATATGAAAACCCTAATGAAGGGTACCTGAGATCCATGCCGGTGCGCACACACTTGGCTTTATAATGAAGCGTATTGCTGGTCAAGAGTCCGACGCTCCCAAGTGAGCAACCCCCACGCTTCAGAATGAATGCAGCCTTTGTTCGGCACATGCGTGCAGGTTGTTGTACGTCAAAAGTGTGGCATGAGACGTCCTTTATCACATGATTGCAGTAGCTAATCTCGCGTAAAACCTGGAACTCCTTCAATGGGCAAGTCCATTAAAAAGAAGAAGTCCGTCTTGCAGCCCAGTTTACGGGTGCGCACTTAACAGGCAGTCGATCAAGAAGTTTGCACTGGCGGATATGCATGCATTGTGAATGATGCATGCATGCAGACTCGAGGCTTGGCTTAAACCTAAACCCCTGCGGTTACTGCATCCTTACTGACTAGTCATGGGAGGTGACTGCACACTCCCTAATGGGCATGCCCTCTGACAGATATGGGACACAGTTCCACTCTTTCAAAAGTGGTGTTTCCAAGAGGTGTGCTGTGTGCAGGCTCAGTCTCCCTGGGTAGACAAAAGGGAGCGGGCCAAGGAGGTATGCATCATGTCTGCAGAATATTGCGTACGTGTCCACTTTCTTGCAGTGATGCTTTTAACGCATTTTCGAGAAAGCAGCAGCCCCAGACTAGTCTCAGCATTGCCTGCAGGCAGGCCTTCTCCTCCTATCTGGTTCCAGACCTCAAATTCTTCAGTGTGCCTGTCTCTGAGCTCTACAAAGCGGCACACGATCTGGCACCTTTCTCCTGCTGCGGTGCGCTTGCTGCTTCTGTTTAGGGTCTAGAGATGAGCCTGTCCTAAACCCTAAACCCTGCCACCTTTCTCCTGCTGCGGTGCGCTTGTCGCTTCTGTTAGGGTTTGAGAGGCAAGCCTACCCTACTCCATAAACCTGACCCCTTTCTCACGCTGTGTTGCGGTTGTCGCTCCTGCTTAGGGTTGAAGGAATGAGCTTACCCTAAACCCTAAACCCTGGCACCTATCTCTCGTGGTACAACTTGTCGCTTTGCTTTTCTGCTTTGCTTTCCCGCTTTACCTTCCCGCTTAGTTTTTCTGCTTTGCTTTTCCGCTTGCTTTTCCTCACCTATCTCCCGTGGTACATTTTGTCACCTCCCCACTCTACCCGGCTGACCCACCCCTGACTCTGCTGCCATCTTGGGCGTGCAGACTTTGAAAGCGACCAGCAAGTGACACTGGGGGGCACCGGGGTCCTGCAATTGCTGCTGGCCGGCTGCTCCCCACACAGCGCCAAAGTGTGGGACTGCCCCATCTGCCAGCCTGGCACCAGATTCCCCAGTGTGGGAAGCTTCATCGACCACCTGTACGCCGACCACCAGACCTCTCCGGATGAAAATGGGGTCCACCTGAGTAGCCTGTTCCAGTTGGTGCTGCTCCCAGCGCTGGACACAGGCCTCAAGGACAGGGTGGTGGCGGAGGCACTTGACAGGACAAAAAGCGCGTGGTGAGGCGCCCTACTCGATGCGCACACCAGTGCATGGACAACCCTGTAGCCTGGTCCCTATGCAGTATCATAATGGATGATCGATACTAGATTTGTGCTCAATCTTTACAGCCTGTGTCACCTGGCGCTGCACCCACACTGTGACACAGGACAGGGTTTAGGGTTTAGGGTTTAGGGCCGAAGGACAGAGTGGAGGCGGAGACACAAGAGTGCACCTTGAGCGCGTGGCCAGGCACCGAACAATTACCCTAGGGCCTGTACCCTAAACCCTGGGCCAACAATGATGCCAGGTTGCTCGTGACGGTTGCACACCACTGGTCAACTTGCTTTACCCTAAACCCTGGGTTGCAATCTGATCGGTAGGACGATGATGTGATCTGATCAGTGGTCTGATAATGTGATCTGGTTTGTAGGGTATGCACCGCTAGCAACCTGGACAAAATGGTGCACCAGCCAAAGATCTGTCTTTGGAACGGGCTGGAAGCTGAGCTGAGCGGGGATGCGTTGCTGCCGTCAAAGCTCCTTCACATCTGCAAGGACATGTTCCTGTTCAACATCTTTGCGGTCTGCGTGAAGGTCACCCTCACCCACCCAGAGCTGTGAGTGCATACAACATCACCTGATTTGGTATCTAACCTATATTGTAATCTTCCCGATAGTATTTACAATCTGCCTAATGGCGACCTCCGCCCACCCTGCACTTGAGTGCATACAACCTGGTTTGTTGTTTCATCTATATCATTGTATTATGTATTATAAAACAATAATTAATGCAATTTGCTTGAAGGCAACATTTACCCCCCCAGAGCTGGGAGGGCGGTGCGGTGTCGACAACCAGAATAAAAAAAAAACACCATATTCTGACACACGCTGTCCTGAATTTTACCGTACTGAGTTAGTCACATACTGTCCTGACTGTACTTAATTAGTCACATGCATGCCACCATCACAGCCAGATTGGCTGTCACTGTGAACATGCGGCGCCACGCAGCTCTTTCATGGCAGTGTTTGTACCACCTATTGATCCCACGCGACTGGAGGTCCTGCTTGGAATGCTTGATAGTACATTGCTCTTACCAATTTAGAGCTGTGAGCGCCTCTGATAGGCTTTTGGAGCGCCATTCTCGGGTCAAGTGAAACCATGTGAAAGTTTTGCAAACGATGTGCATGTTTGCAGAACATGGTTGGTGTCCAGTAACATGCTTCCCTGCTAGATTCCACATTGAAAGCTATTTTACGGCATATCAGTGAGCCCTTTGCCTTTGGCAATGGCTTGACAGCACCCCCCCTTGGTACCACACCCTCAACCCCTAATCCTAACCCCAATACTGAATGCCCAATCTTGACGTTGTTACTTCAGCAACCCAAAACCCTACCTTTAAACCCAATACCCCAAACCCTAAACCCTACACAGGCCTCTGCAATCCTGTTTCCACCCCCGCAGGGCACGGGTGTCGGTGGTGCCAATGTTGGAGGGCGCTGCCAAGACCCTGCTCAACATCCCACATGACCAGCCACTGCCTGAAGAGCACAAGGGGAAACTTCTAGCCACCATTGACAAGCACGCCAACTGCCACCAGATGCGGGTCATCAGCTGCCAAATCAGGGAGGTGCTGACATCCCTTGCGGTGGACAAGGCGTGCATTGGGTGGCGGGGCAAGCCGTTTTGCCACTCGGGAATCATGGTGCGCAGTGTAGGGTTTGGGGTTTGGTGTTAGGGTTTAGGCTTTTGCCACAGGGACCGTGGTGCGCAGGGTATGGTGTTGGCGGTTAGGGGTTTAAGGTTGGGATAGATGGTTTTGTCGCTTGGGAATCATGATGCGCTGTTACCTGCCGCTGCGATATGGTGGGGTTGGGTTGGGTGCCCCCGTGGCTGTGGTGTGGCGTGGTGTTATCAGGTAGGATCCACTTGCGGACAGCCATTGTCGTGCATGACCCTATGGTCGACTCTCTATTGCGTGGTCATCATGGCTGCTGCTTGCTTGAAATTTACCACTGTTTGGATCCTATCTTGGATCTGCGGGGCCTGTCCTCTACCTTCTATGGGTTTGCAGCTACACAGCAGCTCACGCCAGTCTGTTGGGTAAAGATTTTTGAAAAAATGGGGCTGGATAGTGACGGGGCATTGGAGTTCTGATGCTTGGACAATTGCTGTTGAAAATTGTTGTAAGCTTTGTGGTTGCGATTGTGATTGTGATTGTGGTTGTTACTGACAATTCGTGGTTGTGACTGTAATTCAGGAACACTTGCAAACCCCAAGGAAGTGAATTGTCATTCGATTTGTCAGGAAACAGAACATTGTTGCAAGGCTTGCTGCTGCAGGTCGGGCTGGAGGAGGTCCCCCTATTTCACTTGGCAAAGCTGGGCCAGTCTGAAGCCGATGGTGGTAGACTGCTTCTAGGCGACGAGTGGCTGTCCTACCTTTCAGGCTGGCTGCGCAAATTCCGACGCACCTCCGTGGTGAGAACCCCATCGCTGCTTGGTCACACCAAATAGCACCCAATCAGCACCTAATGAGCGCCTCATCAGCGCCACATGGCACCCAATAGCCCCCACACAGCATGCCCATGAAGGAGCGAGCTTGGCAGTCGGTTCACATGGCACCCAGGCCGTCCTCAGTAGTACTACTGTCATTTTTTGGGCATCAGGCACCGGATCGTCCCTAGTATTATACCGGATACCTCCTTTAGCCCCGTCAGCCACACACCTCGCCGCATCATCCCTGATGGGTGTGCTTGTAGGGCCCGACACTGATCTCCTGATCTGATCTGATCTGATTCGCGTGTCTCTGTGCCCGGCCCTGGTTGTATGCCGTGGTTGGTGCTGGCAGGCAAATCTAATCAGTCATGCGATCGTTGCGGGCAGTGTCTAATAAGATATAACCAGCCTAATCACTATAATCAGTTCAGTTATTCGATCGTTGGTGCTGGCAGGCACATCTAATCAGTCATGCGATCGTTGCGGGCAGTGTCGTATCAGATATAACCAGCCCAATCACTCTAATCAGTTCAGTTATGCGATCGTTGGTGCTGGCAGGCACATCTAATCAGTCATGTGATCGTTGGTGCTTGCAGGCTGGCACTGAGAGCGATCCCCACCCATATGACCAGCCAGAGACATGGGAGGCGATGCATCAGTACCTCTATGAACCGCATCGGGTATGGTGTTCCATGATTGTTATTTTAAAGGATAACAGTAAATACAGTTTATTGAATGTATTCTCTTTGAACGGATCTTTAAATGTTGTTGTATTTTGTATACTACTGCTTGAAGTTATTGCAAGTAGATATTTTAAATCCCATGTCTATTGTTTCCCTTTACGATTCCATGTTGATCATTTCCCTTCCTGGTGAGGAAACGAAGGGGAAAACAAATGAGCATTGCTGTGTGACCATGTCCATGCTGTGATGCACCTACCACGCGCACGTGAGCCACCAAGCACTTGATTGATGACACCAGTCCATGCTCTAATGCAGTGTATGATCAGTGGATGCTCGGCTTAGGACCACAATGTCACACCTGTTAATCTTGAAAATGCATCGCCTGTTTAATGTGCAGGCCAGTGCACTGCATAATGCTCTTGCTTTCCTCCCCTTGTAGGTGGATGACAAAAATATGACCCCCTTGACCGGGCCTGACATGGGCCACCTGTGCCAGAGCAAGGCGCAGAGGGACAAGTGGCAGCCAGGTATGGCTAGGGTTTAGGGTTGACTGTTTAGGGGTTTTGCTGTTGCTAGAATTATGACCCCGCCTGACATGGGCCACCTGTGCCAGAGCAAGGCGCAGATGGACAAGTGGCAGCCAGGTGGGCAGGGTTTTGGGTTCTGGGTTTAGGGATTTGCTGAGAATGGCGCAGAGGGACAGGTGGCAGCCAGGTGTGGGTAAGGTTCAGGGTTTAGATTTTAGGGTCTCCAGGGTTTCCCACTGTTGCTGGAGTCCCTACAAGGAGTGATATGGGGCCACCTGTGCAAGGTGCAAAAGGACAAGTGGCAGCCAGGGGGGTAGGGTTTTGTGGAGTAGAGGTTAGGGTTTAGGGTTTCCTTTATAGGGCAAGGGACTGAATTGGATGAACGCAAGCAGGAACTAGAATCCAATTGTGACATTTGCTGCGCTAGGGAACAAGTGGCAGCCAGCTGGCGGGGGATTAATTTAGTAAAATTCGCTAAATCGGATTGTACCTATATGCAAGCAAGCAAGAAGGAGAATCCTGCGATGACAGTTGTGCTGGTGGTGTGCAGAGGTGATTCCCAGGTTGGATGCCCGGCAGGCAATGGAGTTGCTCCAGGGCACATTAAATCGGGCCGAGGGGGCCACGCGGGGGTACCTGGAATGCAAGCAGATGCTGGGCAAGCTGCTGCGGGAGGCCAGTGACCCTTGGTAAGGGTTTAGGGATAGTGAGACCCTGGATAAGGGTTTCATGCTACAGTTGCAACAACCGAGTTTTAGTCCGTTCTTCAACGCTCGTGTATGCCTACGAGCTGGTGGTGGGAAATCAGCAAGGACCGTCAATGAACGACTGTTGTGTCTGCTGTGGGGTGATCGATGGTCAGTACCGGCTGAGACCCTGGATAAGGGTTTACTGTTGTGCCCCCGCCCACCCTCTCATGCACATGTGCACTTGCAGCTGCAGCGTGGATCAGCTGTGGGGTTCTTGGTCAATTCAATAGACCAATTCCATAGATCTTGCTTTTGAGCGGGAATGCATGTAATTATTCATTTTTATTAACCAGCGTTAATTGTAGATAGACACCCAAACTCTGTACCATAAACAGTGCCAGGCTTTCTGCCCTTGCTTGCTCGCTCAAGGCCCCTTACACACCCTTGCTACCCCTTGCACGCAGCTGAACCAAACCCTAAACCCTAAGCAAGGCTCTTACACCACACACCCTTGCTTGCAGCTGCACCATTGATCAGCTGTGGGGTTCTTGGTCAGAGCAGATGGCTGGTCCACTGAAGGAGGTAGAGGGTGCCCTGGCCACCAACCGGGAAGATGCAAGGCGCCAGCTGGCGGCACTGGTGAGTGAGGGCAAGTTAGGCTTTAGGGTTTAGGGATTAGTTTGACTGGCCACCAACCGGGGAGATGCAAAGCGCCAGCTGGAGGCACTGGTGAGTGGGGGCAGTGTAGGGTTTGGGGTCTAGGGTTTGGGTGCAGGGTTCGGGGTTTGACTGGCCACCAATCGGGAGGATGCAAGGCACCAGCTGGTGGCGCTGGTGAGGGGGGGGCGGGGGGCGGGGGGGGCAAGATAGGGTTTATGGTTTAGGGATCAGGGATTGACTAGGAGGTGAGCCACTGGTGAGCGTGGGGTGGGCCATGGCCTTGAAAATCACACTGCTAGGTATTTCCAGTTATTCCAAAACCACAACTGGGTCCTACTGTATTCCATATTCAACACCAAATTTTCTGGATTTCAGTATATTGAGCTGTGCCAGGCAAATACCCGCTATAGTGGATGGTGCCACGATGCAGGTGTGACAACCCTAGTGTGGTGTCTCAACCCCCGCCCCCTTGTACAGCGAGTCGGCAATGAGACCCTATCTGCCAAGCAACCCTAATAGGGTTCCTCCTCCCCTTGTATGCAAACCTCATGAGTTCCCCCCTCCCTGTGCAGTGCATCCGCGATGAGGTCCAATGGCCAAGCACAACCCTTATAGGGTTCTTCCCTAAACCCTAAACCCCCTAAACAGTGCATCAGTGATGAGACCTAAACTCAACAACCCTTACCCTCCTGTACAGTGCATCAGCGACGAAATTGCAAACCCCCAAAATCCTGAAACCCTAACACCCCGTACAGTGCATCAGCGACGAGATCCTAAACCCTAAACCCTAGCCCCCTTGTGCAGTGCATTGACGACGACACCCTCATGGCCAAGCACCCAATATATGGTGCGGAGTGGAGTGGAAACAGGATACCCCCGGGGACCACGCTGAGCAATTTTGAGGAGACCACCCACGCGATGACTCAATACCTGGTGTGGGTGCAGCACGCGACTGCGGTGCGTGGGGCTTAGGGTTTGGGGTGTAGGGTGTAGGGTGTAGGGGTCTGCAGTGCGCTGGGGAGATGGAGGGTCTATGTGCGCTGGGGGAATGCGGAGGGGGTACAGCTTGGTGTATCAATGTTGATGTCTGGCTTTTGGGGGTTTGCTGTGTGTCTTTGTGCTACACATGCAAGTGTGTTGGTACATGTGTTGCCCATTCCCTATCGCCAGGGTCTCACCTGCCCACTGACCGCCTGTGTGAAAGCGCACAAGGGGAGCTCCATTATACACGTGTTGACACTCCCCCACACCCATCAACCACCCCTGGTTTCCCCCCGCTTTCAACTGCTCAATCATTGTGCGTGTTCCCCTTGCAGAAGATCAGCATATTGGGGCTCGAGGACTTATTTATTATATATATTATGTAATCCAATTACTCAATATACATGCGTGTTTCCCCTTGTAGCTGATCGGCATATTGGGGCTTGAAGACGAGGGGCAGTGCCTTGGCCCTACATCCTGCAGCGTTCTGTGGAAATCCATGCAGGAGATTACTGCCTCGGAGGTTTTAAACGTCTTGAACAAGGAATGTGGTACGTGTGTTGACATGTTTTAGGGTTTAGGGTTTTGGTGCGTGTGAGACGTCACCTGGAACCCAGCGGTGATTGCATTGCAGTAATGTTGCCTGTCGATTCCCAACACAGTGGTTGGGGCCTAAGCCAGCGGCCAGCTTGAAAGCCTCCCTTGTAGGGTGTTAGCATGACCAGGCAGTAACAGGTCAGAATGGCCTCTTGGCAGTGTTGCCTGGAAGACCTGTGATTATAGGAGAAATGGTGATAAGTAATAATATCCCAGGTATCATCGTAGATTGAAATGTATACCTTTAAACTTCCATCCTGATGGATACAAAACTCGTTTTCTAATGTAGATACCCTTGTTTCTGGCAAATGCAGGCGATGCGGACGAGCCCGCCAGCGCCCCCCGCCCTCGCAGGGATGCTGTGTGGCACTTTGCTTATGGGACAGGGCACAGCCTGGGTATCAGCACCACCGACCTGCTCATGGCTGACTCGCGCCTGCAGGGCGTGAGGGCGGTGGCGGTGACGTTCAAGCTCACACAGGTGGGTGGGTTTAGGTAGGGGTTTTAGGGTTTGTGCAAGTGGTTAATAACTGTGATTGCTTATTGGTGTTGTGTCCGCGAGTCCATTGGTATGCTCCTCAATTTCTATTTTAAAAAACATACAGTATTTATGTTCAACAAACGGGATTTATGAGAGGGCGGCTGGCAGCTCGTCGTGCATGTGCAGCCAAGAAATTTCGTCCTGGCACTGTGTGTGTACCATTTACCTTCATAGAGGGAGTGTGCTTGTAATACACACACTGGTAGGTGGACAAATGGGTTGACACTGCATGCGGTATTGCCTTGAGGAGCTTGCCAGATGGAGTTTAGGGGTTTACATATTAGGCTTTAGATTTTCTGTAGCTACTTTGAGGGTTGGCATTGCCTACAGGACTGCCTGGAGGAGCTCGCCAGGGCAACTCAAGAGGACAAGCTCGTGTATGCCGAGGGGGCAGTCATGGCTGTGCAGGCCAAAAAGGGCGCAGTCAGGTGCTTCAAGCCGCTCCTCAAGCCACCAGACACCTTTGCACATGGTGCGGCAGCCACTGAGCAGGAGGTTGCTGATCAGTCCAACCGGCACTACCTGGCTGATGAATTTGACGAAGACATGGTGCAGCACATGCTCAATAAGAAAACCTTCACAAAGGTAGGGGTGCAAAAGAAAAGCCCTAACTCGATGTGTTTTTGCGGAATTTAGCTAATGAGAAGGCAAGCTTGAAACCTGTCATAGATGTCCAACCTGCAGAAGCGGTGCCAGCATGTGACCTACGTCTGTGTGAGATCATGTTCTACCAGGGGTATACTAATAAGCTGTTAGTAGTATTAGCATACTCCTGGTTCTACTACCTCCATGTCCACAGGCATGGGCTGGGTGGCGCAAGTTTGTGCGATGCTGATTGCTGATCTGGATTTCTTGTCGGAATGCATGCTTGATGATAATAATAATAATGTCCACATATTACTCAAGCAGCCCGTCAGATCTCATGTGTTTCTTCACTGCTGCTATTACAGCCGTTGGGCACCTTGAGGAGGATTGATTTGCTGGGCGTTGCAAAGTAATACTAGTTGAAAGCCTGTACTGGTCACAAACAACCCTTCGCGGGAGGTATCATAGAATACGGTACTCACATTTCAACCTTATCAGTGGATATATTCAGGGGATTACTGCTGATTCATCTTGATGTGTGTCTGTGGCCACAGGCTGCCCAGGCCCTGGTAGGGTTTTGGAGGCACGAAGCGGGGCTGCTTGCCGCCAGCGCCCACTTTGGCTTCAAGCAGCTTGTCAAGGCCTGCTGCGCGGATGTGGACAAGCACGTGTTCCTGTGGTATATGCAGTGCCTGAGGGACAACGTGGAGAGGGTCATTGCGCAGGCCCGGGCAGCAGAATGCCAGGTGCGTGCGTGGTGGGAATCATGCAAGCTTGACCACCATCTGGAAACCCTTTAGGTTTAGAAACCACCATCTGGGGACCCTAAATCACCATCTGAAAACCCTAAACCATCATTTGGAAACCCTAAATCACCATCTGGAAACCCCAAATTGGGTAACACATGGCGTGGAGAGACAAGCTGCTGGGTACCTTGACTTTAGGACGGGATGCTACTGTATAGCATCATGATACCATGCTCATATTAATACCATGACGCCTCCCTGGACCATGGACATAATGGGCATTCAATGAACGCAAATGCGTTGATCCACCGAATAATAGACGTTCGTCCATCCCAACGAACAAACAGATGGGACTTCAGCTGCCGCTGCATGTGTTGATCCACCCTGAACCCTGAACCTGTTGAAGCTCAAAACCCTAAACCCTAAACTCCCTGCACAGGATGAGGCTGCCGACAGGGCCGCTGCTGCCGAAAGGGCTGCTGCTGCCGCTGAGATGCTGCTTCGTGAGGAGGAGCATCACAAGGAGCGGGAGGTAGCCAAGGCAGCAAGGAAGAAGGCAGCCAAGAAGGCAAAGCAGGCAGCGGTAACAGCGGCATCCAGCAAGAGTGTGGCTGAGCCTGGTGATGGTGGTGCCTCGCCTGGGGGCGGTGTGGCTGGTGCAGGGCAGCGCGCGCGTTTTGGGTCTGGGGAGGTCGCCGTGGCAGGTGTTGGTGGTGGTGGTGCCGGCGGAGCTGGTGGTGGAGCTGGACGTGGTGGTGGTGGCGGTGACAAAGGCCTCCAAGGGGGTCAAGGAGCACCAGGTTCTGGGGAGGTAACCGCTGTGACAGCATCCCTGCGGCCCGTGGAGGGGCCAGGGGGGGAGGAGGGGGGGTGGATCACCAAGGGGAGGGCAAAACAGGGGGTTGGAAAAGGTACCCAACAACAGGCAGCCAGCTCATCATCCAAAGCAGCTCCTGCACAAGCAGTGGCCCCACAGCAAGGGGTGCAATCCACCCACGGTCAGGAAACGGGGAGGATACCTGGCAGGGATGATATGGCTGGGGAGGCCACCAGCAGTATACCTGCAGTGCATCAACTTGATCGGGTTGCTGGACGGACAGGGGGGCGGGCAGCTGGCGGTGCGTGGCCGATCAATGCAAAGGGGAGCAGCAGCCAGGGACCTGCAGCAGGTAGGATTGCTTGGTGAAATGAGTGGGACATGGCATCGGGGAATCAGCCACATGTGGACGGTGTGGAGGTATATATTCCACGAATTATCGTGGAATTCCTTGGTGGACAAGCACCCACAGGGGTGCAATGTCTTTGAGTACTGCCATGAATGTGTAGCTTAATTTCACTGCAATCTGCTTGCATCCATTGGCTGACAGATTCCTCATGACTATATATACACGCCCCTTCCATTGCGGCAGGATTTGCCTACCCCCCTTGCATTGCTGCTGTGCAGGGCCGCCTACACCCGACATGACCCCGCCACTGCCTGACCCGCAGCACAGCAGCACAGCCCCACCTTCACCAGCACATGCGCTAATGCCAGCAGCAGCAGCAGCAGCAGCAGCAGCACCACCACCACCACCACCTGGGCAAGCAGATGCAAATGCAGATGATGAGGATGCAGATGCGGATGATGATGCAGCGCTGCGTGACATTCTGGGTATGCTGCTGCCAGGTGGCGCACAAACAGCTGCCGGGGGGCGCACTGGTACCGATGCGCCACCCTCCCAGGCCAACCAGTATTCACCAGGCCTACCCTTTCCCGCACCCAGCCAAAATGGAAATGGCGTCGTTTCGGATGCGCGGAACAGCTCTCCTCTGCCGAGGCATGTGGCAGGTGACATCGGTGCCACCTCGGCACAGCCTGCCAGCTGGCAGCATCAGGGCGCACCAAGGGGGATATTGTCATCCGAGGTGCTGGTGCGTCCCATGGCGGGGATGAGCGTGAGGCCACAGGCATCCCCACAGTTGCAGGGGGCAATCCCCACCGCCCCCAGCCAGCCTCCTCCCCTCGCACCTCCTCCCCAGTCGCTCCCCTGGCTAGCCGCACGCCACATGCCACCTGGTGCAACACACCCACCTGCCAAGGGTGGCATGTCGCCATTGCCCGGGCAGATAGGTGGTGGTGGTGGTGGTGATGGCGGCGGTGATAGTGGTGGTGGTGGGATGGTGCGCCCCCCCGCGGCGCCTCCCCAGCCCCTCACAGCGGCGTCAGCACAGGGCAGCACCAGCCAGCCTCGGGCGCCAGGCACCGCCCGCTTCTACTGCCCACTGACCAAGGTGCGGGAGACATGTGATCGCACTGCCAGTGATGCCGGCACTGCATCAAACCAATGCTTAATTGTCCTTGTAACAGCAATTACACTTTGGCATTTGTTTTCTTTGGTAGGCACTGGCATGACTTTTGTCCTACATGTGCAGGAGCTGCTGCGGGAGCCAGTGATTGCCGCTGACGGGCACACCTATGAGGCCGAAGCGCTGCGCGAGTGGCTGGCGCACCACACCACCTCCCCCGTCATGGGTGAGCCCCTGGAGCACAGCCACCTGTTCCCAAACCACACGGTGCGGTCAGCGGTGGCGGCGCTGAAGGAGGAGATGGGCAGGAGCACGTGAAGTGGGCGCGTACGTACTTGTTTTGGTCGCTTATCAGGCAAGCTACAGGTTGCTTAGGGTTTAGAGTTAGGTTTTACTTTCCACAGCTACACTACTACCGTAGTTGCCATTGATGCCATTTGTTGACAAGAATATAGTCGAAATTTTCGGATATCAGGTCACAGATATTCTTCCCAGAGGTTATTATTTTCCATTTATGTCCTAGGTTGAACGCTTCAAATATCTGATGGATATGGTCTGAGGCTCTTTTCCTGCTGTTTCTCTTCTACCTGCAAACACTCTCTTTCCTTTACGCCAATCTAGTGGTAGCCTACTGTTGACCTTGTTATACCCCAGTACCATGAGCTGTTTATGCATCGGGTTGGAATTTCAAGCGCTGACTTTTTAGCGGTGGCACGTTCACACTTCCCTTTCCAAAATAGTTTTCAATTCTTGCAAGGGCCTTGAGATTTTTTTATGCCATTGGCAAAGCAGCTTCTTGGGTTGGATGAAATGATGGTCACCATTCAACTGACGATTACCGTTCACAAGTTAACATTAAGTTACTTAATTAAAAATCCCATCGATTGCCAGGTGGCGGCCGCACAAGCAGCTACTCTTCAAGTTCCGCAACCTTTTGCTGCAGCTGCATCGCTGATCGCTGAGTGGTCCACCAAAGTTGGTGCTGCATCAACTTTTGCCGCTTGAACGTGCTGAAGCCCGCATATTAACCACACAAACTCCACGCAGAACGCTACATCACTCCAATCATTCCTACCAAGCACATAACACTTGAAGCTGCGAACTTGCATAGACCTCTGAGCATACACCCCGCTCAGCCCACTTGCAACGTAGTGTCGTGAACTATTGGACGCTTACGATACCAGCAATCTCGAAACCCAAGAGGTGAGGCTATACCTGCGCCTGTTGCAGACTTGGGTCCTGGCACGTTGTCTGGCTGGTGCCATGGCATGACACGTTGCTGGTGCTGGGCACTTTTTTCTGCAGCATCCCGTGAGCTGTGGATGTGGCACGGCTACCTCAGAACCCGTTACGGAACTCTCAACTCCTCATATCCATTTCAACCTCCTCCATCCTGACAACCTGTGGCATTTCTGCAGGTAATCGAAACTAGTCTGCCGTCCACACCAACCAAGGTTGCTGCCATGGCGTCCATGCACATGCTCCGCCCCACGGCAGGGCTCCGCCTCACGTCACACACACAGCAGCACAGGCGCGCGCACGTGCCCACCTGTGCTTTCCAGAGCCAAGTCCTGAGGCCTGTGCGGTTCTCGAGGGCAAGCTTGCGCGTGTCTGCTAGTCAGGATGGCAACGGGGGCGACAAGCCTAAGAAGCAGAAGCTGGAGCAGGTGAGAACACAACCACTCCGTCCGCCACGAGATGTGCCTATATGGCTTGTAGTGACACTGGGAAACCTTTTTATTGGACAACTTGGCTTGCTTCTTCTGTCCTTGCCATATCCCTGGTCCTCCCTGGCATGTTCCCATTCCAGAAGGTTCCTGTGCATCCACCCTTGATAGGATGATAGGATACGATGTGCTACCACCCTTGCAAACCATCGCTAGGTTCTCATCCATGCCGCTGATGAAATCCACCTCCCTGCAGAAAACCAAGATCAAGGAGGGCCTCCAGAACGCCGGCATCACGCGACAGGTGGCGCAAGAAGTCATCTCCAGCTGGCGCTCAGCGGGGATCACAGATGACGCAGCGCTGCGCAAGCTGCTGGTGGGGCGCTCGCTGGGCGCCGCAGGGTTTGGCGTGGTGCAGCTGCTGCTGGACCTGGGGGCGGCGCTGGGGTCGCTCAGCACTGCCTCGCTGCTGGCAAACACAGGTGGGTGGTGGTGGTTGGATGAGGTTGGTGGTGGTGGTGGTGGTGGTGGCTAGGCTGGCGGCGGCGGCGGTGGTGGTGGTGTTGTGGCGGTGGTGGCGGTGAAAGCGTGGACGTAGCAGGGTTTGGCTGGTGCAGGCTACTGCTTGATCTGGGGTTGGCGCTGGGGCTGCTGAGTACTGGCTTGCTGCTGGCAAATACAGATGCATGGTGGTGCCTGGACGATGTTGATGGTGGTGGTGGCGGTGGTGTCTAGGGTGGTGGTGGTGGTTGTAGTATTTTGGTGGGTGTGGTGGTGGTGGAGGTAGTGGTGGTGGTTTTGGTGGTGGTAGTGGTGGTGGATTAAGCGAATTTTCCATCCTTGATACCCTAGTTTGCATTTGAGTTCTGGTGTTCGATTTGGCGAGGCTGGGCGCTGGCCGCAAGGTGAAACCACCTGCACACCGCCTGCGGCTATGTCCTTGATCCATGCCTTCTCCGTTGGAAGTGCACCAACCCTATCCCTATCTGCAGACGCGTGGGGCCCCCTCAACCCCGTGGGCCAAGCCATCTTCGCCATCCTGGGCGGCTACTTTGCCTTTGGGGTGGTGTTCGACGTGGTCAGGCTGGGTGCCCTGGCCATCAGCTGGAACCAGTTCCGCACCGCCAGCGGCTCCTTCCTGGACGCCATGCTGGAGCTTGCTGACGCGGGTGGCGGCCCTGGCCTGGTTGAGAAGGTGACTGGCGCCGTCAACATGCTCAAGGTGGTCCAGGGGCTCAACAAGATGGCTGAGATCATGAAGGTGGGTGGCGGAGTGGTACAGGCGTTGCAGGGGTGATGGGCATGCGTGGTGGGGAAAAGTTGTACATATCAGCGTGGGTAGGATTAATCCAATTACCCTTTGTGGTGCATGACTTCAATTGCACTGAGCCCACTGAGCACAAATGGTGCACCGTTCGCGGTAACCACCAAACCTTACCCTTAACTGATGCTACAGCACCCTTTCAAGGGCATTGTTTCCATCCACATGTACACTATGAATTGTTAATAGGGAGTTGGAGTACCAGCAGCATGCTCACAGCAGTTGCTAGGGTAGCAGCAGCTTGGAGCTCGGTGGTGAAGACCCTAACTACCTATTAAAAACGTATTAGTATACTGTGGGTGAATAAAATGCTTTGGTGGGCCCACACAACTAAAGACTGCTGGAATTCACTAATCCACCCAGAATTAACCTCTGGTTATGTCACCATTATTTTACTTACTTTCCATAAATTTGCAAGCTTTGTGCAAAGCATTCACCCCTGCAACCCCCTGTTCCACAGTCCCCCGAGCCCCTGGCCGACGACATGCTGTCAGACCTGGGGGCCTACCTAGTGCTCGACAAGGCAGAGAAGGAGCGGGGGTTCAAGGCATCAGACTACGGCCTGAACGATGCCGAGGCGGCAGCCATCGCGCGCGTGTTTGGGGCGGTGGACAGCGACGACAACGGCTCCATCAACCCTGCTGAGTTCCAGAAGCTGTGGTACGTGGAGAGAACAAGGGGTTGGGCTGTGTGGGTAGGAAGGCTAGTGGTGGGTTCTGTGTGTGTGGAGTCTAGTGTTTACAATGTAGTGGGTTGGACGAACAATGTCGGCAGTTATTGCGCGTGAATCTGGTGCAGTGGGTAGCGGTGACATTGGCTCCATTCACCCAGCGGAGTTTCAGAAGCTTTGCTATGTTTGCTTCAAGACAGCCTTGTCGTGTGCAGTGCGTCATGCGGCGGTGCAGCAGATGGTGCACCCATGCTGTGGTTAGGGCGTAATGTAGCATGTCAGTTCACATGGGAGATGTATGTGCAGTGGGCAATGCATTGATGTCTGAGCCCTTGTGCGGCTACATGTATACTCCTGGTCTTTCTGAAAACGCCTGAATCCCTCCCAGTGCGCAGGTACAAGTACGCTCCCGTCTTGTCATTACGAGTGTCTTCTTCCCTTTGCTTGATCTGACGCCTGTTTTCCTCCCCTTGCGCAGCTACAAGTATGCGCCTGACCTGACTGAGCCTGAGATCCGTGAGGCCATTGCCCTGGTGGACAGCAATGCCAACGGGGTGATTGAGTTTGAGGAGTTTGTGGCCTGGGTGGTGAACAAGGTGGGTGCAATGGGGGAGCGAGTCGTGACTGATATGGGTCATTTGATAGGCAAGCTGAGCTCGATTCATGATGTTGGCTATGCCAGTGTGTGGCTACTAGCTTCACTAGCAAGCATGATGACGAGGTGCATCAGTTGCAAATGGTGGTTGTGGTTTCATAAATATCTGTTCAATCATATCCATGCACATTCAGATGGGTTATCGGGTTGAAAACAGCATGTGGAGCAACATTTAAAGCATGCCAATACTCCTGTTGCAGGTGGAAGCTCCAGAGCAAACGGAAGCTCCTAAGGAAGCTGCTCACTCCTCAGCAGCCACAGCCAACAAAGCGGAATCCAAGTGAGCAGGGAAAGAGCTTGATCGGGAATGAAAGACGCTGTACTTATGAAGATTTTTGGTGCAAATAATCAAACACCAGGCATGGGAATTGTGGTGAGAAATTTCATGTTGGTGACATCGCTGTTACCAGTGCGGTGCAGTGTGTGAACAGAATTGAGGAGTGGACTAGTGGTAGTGAAGGTTCGAGCATTGTGTGGCTTGTAGATAGGAACATTGTTTTCTACTGCGTGTTGTTAAGAACTGATGATAGCAGAGTGATGCTTGAATTGGAATGTTGGGTCAAACTGTGCTTTGACACAAGGGCAAGGTTTAGGAAAGGTTGCTGATATGGTGCCGAGTGGTAGCGCTTCGGCACGTTGTGGTTTTTTTTGCTTTTTGAAACGAGTGTGGTTGAATGGAATGCGGCGGTTTTTCTTTACGTACCTTACTGTAAATTGGCTAGCCTTGCTGCAGTGGTGTGAGTTTGTTGAATGCCGGCAACCAATATTAGTATGGCTGTCTTGAGTGTGCAGAATGGGTGCAGTGGAGTATGGGCACAGCTTTGTTATTTGTTGCTTTGGGAACAGCAAGATGGTGCTTCATGTTGTAAAGGTTCTTGTCTAAAAAAAGTGGTAACAAGTTGACAACCTTTTATATGTATATACGACCAGTGCTGTAAAGATGAAGACCTCTGCAAATTCTGAAATGCTTGTGCAAGGGTCCTTTTGGGAGGAAATGGGGTGACTTGTGGCATGCACCCGATATGGGAAAAGCAACCCTTTGGCAGTGTTTACCGTGCTGGAGTGTCCAGTACGATGCTTTTAAAAACACAAGCACCTCCCGGAACCTCAGCCAGACGACAAAGGGAGAAGCACCTCGAGGAGTAGTCAGTCACTCAGTGCCATTGTCAGTCGGACTTTGTGACCCTCAACCCTACTCTGGGTTTTAACCCAGTCTTGGACTGCGGCAGAGCAACATTCTGCCACTACCTACGCTCGAAGGTTGCGGTGGCGTGCACACAAACTTAGGTTGTGACAGTTACTTCGTTATCGTACTGGGCCTAATTGATTGCTTTGAGTGGGCTTCTTTCATATATTTGCTTCCTCGTGAACCTTAAAACTGCAGATCAAGACTAGGGAATTGCATACCAACAGGGCCTTGGTGACGTCTTCAGGTAAACAGCTGTATCGCTTTGAGATCTTCTAGTCGGGAATCAAATCGGGCACTGTAGGAATGCACAGCAACTCAGCCAGTAGGCAGTCCCACATGCATGCATGCATATATGCATGCATATGAAGCCAATAAGGCTTGCTGCTAAAAGTCTTCACCTTTCCCTCACGTAGGCTTAAATTTTTTCTTTCAGACTTTTGCGCAATCGAACGGCCTTGGACAACTTCGTTCGCTTAGTTACACTTCGTTAAAATGTCCAAGGCTTGACGCCATGACTAACGTCGTTTGAAAACAGTGCGGCATTGTGCAGCTAGGTGTGTACGTTGCTGGACTGGAAGAAACGTGATATAAAACGCATATATCGGAATATACTTCTTGTACCAGTATTTGTTCAAGATGACTGTTTTGTTCTCCCTATCACTTCATTTTGAACCATACATCGCCCGGCACCCTCAATCACTCCTTCCCCAAACCCTGACTCGACCTGACTGGCTCCCTTGCAGTCCCTTCACACTCCTTTCAACACCTCTCTCCTCCAACACCAACCCCCTCCTGGCACCCAACCCACCCCCACCATGGACTGGTGCGGCCCCTTTGACACCTCCTGGTGGCAGGGCTATGCCCCTCCCCTGTGCAAGCTCCAAGTGGTGAGCACCACTATCGTACTCCCCTTGGCTCTGCTTGTGCTCATCATCCAGTTCAGGCGCGTGGCGCTGCTGCGGCGCTCCACACGCCACCTGCCCAGGCCCGCTGCCAGGGGGAGGGTGCTCGAATGCCTGGCGTTGGTGGCGCTGATCGGGGCCCATGCAGGGGGGCTGGCGTATGCAGGCGCCACCAGGGGCGCAGCGCCCTTTGAGGTGCTTTTCGAAGCCACCTTTATTGCTGTTTGGAGCGTGGCGCTGGTACGTGGGGTGGTGGGGTGGGGGGGGTGGGGGGTGAGGGGCATTGGTTGGCAGGAGCCTGGTGGTGGTGGTGGTGGTGCTGCTGCTGCTGCTGCTGCTGCCAGTCAAAGCATGTGGCCTCCATTGTGGCTGTGCGAGCGTGCGTTGGAGCGTGCATTGGAGGGATCGGCAGTGGCAGTGATGGTGGTGGTGAAGGTGGTCAAGGTGGTGGTGTCAGTAACTGTCTCAGCAAGCCCTCAAAAACCTGAGCACCATGGTGGCGGTGCTGCATGGCACTAGGATAGGGACTGCTGAGGAGCCTCCCCGGAGAAATCCGAGGCTCTCTATCAGGCAGTTCTCCCCTGCCACTGCATTATCTCCCTGGATAATATAAGGGGTCTTCCCGCACTCACCACACCCCTCCTCTTGGGCTTTTCTTGGAGATTTCCCGCCTGCCACCACAGGTCCTCCTGCTGTACAGCTGGCGGTGCGGCATCCGCCCCAGGCTGGTATGGCTCATCTGGGGCCCAGAAGCAGCCTATGACCTCTACTTCTACTCCGCCCTGGTTGGGTTCTTTTCGCACTCCTCCCCTTCCCCGGCCATCGATGTGGCAAAGCTGGTGGAGGCCAGTACCCTGCTGGGGGTTATGCTGTTGCTGCTGCTGTTCACGCGCCTGAAGTACGTGTGATGTACCCCCCTTTGGCAATGCATCACCTAAATTACTGGTCATCACGCTTGATCGGATGCATCGCTTCAGGTCGCGTTGCTAAACACTAAACCCTAGACCTTGGACACAGCGCCGGGTGCTTTAGTGGGAAGCATGTGTGGTGACTTTCCCATACGTGATGACCATCAGTATGTGATCATTATGCGCTGATCCGCACATATGTGGGTTGCATCACTGGGGGGCATGCGGCTTCCGCTGTGCTATACGCGGTGGTAGTGAATATGTGGCATACCGGGGTGGAAATCAGCATGATAAGCAGGGGTGGTGATGATTGTAGCGTGCAATCGCTGGGGTTTGCGATGGGTTGTATTCTTGCAGTGCTTTAACGATGGGCTGCTTGTGTCTTGCATGCCTTGCGTATGTCGGCTTGAATATTGCGTGGGTTGGCATAAATATTATATAATGGGGTGCAATGACATATGTGCAATCTCAAGTGAGCTGCCATGCGTTGGTTGGCTGTCACATTTGGTGCCACCAACTGCCATGCATGCACATTCGGGTATGCGCAACTAACCCCCCAAGCTGATCAGGGCTGCGGCGCCCGGGGCCCCCACAATTCCCCCTCAAATGTGCCCATTTGTGCCCCAGGAGCCCACCCCTTGATGAGGAAGACGAGGCCCTAAAGGAGGCCCTGCTGCAAGGGGGGGATGTGGAATCAGGGCAGGATGGGGGGCCCAAGAAGCTCCAGCGACCATGGACCAGCCTCATTTGGGCCGCCATGGTGTATGTGTGGCCTAAGAACCCGCTGCTGCAGGTGCGGAACGATTTAAGTCAATGTTATTTTTAATCACACTCGGTGATAACTCACCCCTTTGCAATCTGCCCTTACATCCACACTGTCCGCCATTTGCCTGGGCATGGCCACCTTCCCCCCCTTGCCTCCGCAGCTGCGCGCAATCCTGTGTGCTGAACGTCATCTCCCTGCTTGGTCAACCTCACCCCCTATGCCTACCTTGACCATCACCCCCCCTTCACACCCCCTCCACCTGCCCTATCCACCTCATCCCTTGACCAAAACGTCCCACCACCTGCCCTACCCTCCTCCACCCACCTCACTCCTAACTTGCCCCATTTGCCCCCGCAGCTGCGCGCCATGCTGTGCGTGCTGTGCGTTGTTTCACTGCGCCTGGTCAACCTGGCTGTGCCCATCCTGTACAAGGCGGTGGTTGATAGGCTGGCCAGGGCAAGCGAGGACGCACATCCACCCGAGGGGCAGCGCCCGGTGCCCCACTCGTTCATAGAGGTGGGGTGAGGGGGGGGTGATGGGGGCTCGCTGTGTGTTGGGTTTGCTGCTGCGTCCAGTCTAGACGGGTATTAAGCAGCTATTATTTGGTTCCTGGAGGCCAACGGTCATGCTTTCTGTACCCATGGCAAGTAAACTGAGTATAGTGATGGAAAATGATGCATCCCACCCACGGCGTGACAAACGCACCGAAGCCACCCCTCCCTCCTTACCAGTTGTTACCCTAAATATGCCCTATTGAACACGCACTGATATCCCTCCCTTCTCTCGTGCAGTTGTTTTACCCCTGGGTCCTGCTGTACCTGGTGGTGGCCTTCTTGCAAGGGGGTGCGGCGGGGGGCATGGGCCTGCTGTCAAACATGCGCCAGTGGCTGTGGATACCCATTGGCCAAGATGCATACAGGTGCGGTGCCACAAATAGGCAGCTCTTACTAACTTACATGTGTTCCAGGGGTATAGCCGGATTGGCAGTCTGTCCTGCATGTCTTGAATCAACCCTGTCCTGGCACTGCTTATACCATCTCTGCACTGGCGGTGTCACTGCAGCTAAATCACGTAATGCCATGTCGGCCCTATCTAAGAGAACAATTGGGAATGGGGAAGGCCGACGGCTCATGTGGCTTGCTTGCTGGCATAAATGACAGTAACTAGCGAACAAACACTTTTAATATAATAATTTCCATCCTCCTCTTCCCCCCCCCCAGGCGGATCAGCGTGGATTTGTTCAAGCACATCCTACACCTTGACCTCAACTTCCACCTCAAGAGGAAGACGGGGGAGGTCATTCGAGCAATGGACAGGGGCACAGGCGCCATCCAGAACATCCTGTCGGTGGTGCTGTTCTCAGTGGGACCGCAGGTAAACCCTAAACCCTCCGATAATCCCTAAACCTAAACCCTACTAAGATTGCAACGCAGAACGTGCTGTGGGCGGTGCTGTTTGCAGAAACCACGGGGGTAATACCACAAACCCTACCCCGAACCCTGGCAAATCTGATATAAAAACCTCATCAAAACCTCTGATTGTGATTTCAGCTTAAATTTGACATGAACCTCCTCCTAGCCTGCAGATGTTTGACATCATGGCCGCTTGCACCTGCATCATTTTCCATCAGCTTTGTTTTGACAGTAATACCTCCCCCTGGTCCGCAGATGTTTGATATTATCGCCGCCTGCACCTACATCGCCACCCAGCTCAACCCCATTATCGCCCTCATCCTCTTTGTCACCCTTTCCTCCTACATCCCCCTCACTATTGTGCTCACGGAGCGGCGCGGCAAGTACAGGCGGTAGGGTCTGCCCCCATAATCCAAACCCTAATTTGTACACCCAGAAATGTCAAGGCCTGATGCCTGAATTTGTATACTTAGGGTGCATAATATTACAAATGCACTACGGTGCCTGCTCTGTTTTGTTGAAATGGTTTAGGCACTGAACTCTCCTTGAGCGCCGAGGTATGCAAAAGTGGACACAAGTCCAGCACAAATGGATTCAAGATTGAATGCAATACATGCTCAGATTCACGAGTATTGAGCCCTTTTGACCGAGCTCCATTGGCACCCTTGACGCCAGTGCAGGCCATGTGGTCAACCAATAACACCTCTTGTCTTTCACCCAACTCCCTCCACCAGCCCACCACCATCCCACAGCACCCATGCATTCTCCCCAGCGAGGTGAATCATGTACCCTACACCCGAACACAGCACCCCTGCACCCTCCCCAGCGAGCTGACCCTAACCCTAACCCTAAACTTATAACTTAAGCCCTAACACAGCACCCATGCACCCTCCCCAGGGAGCTGAACCAAGCAGACAATGCCAAGGGAGCAAAAGTAACCGACGCCCTCCTCAACTACGAGACCGTCAAGTACTTTGCCGCTGAGGAGCTTGAAACAAACAACTTCTCGACTGCCATCGGGCGCTACCAGACCATCGAGTACAAGCTGCTGTCCTCCCTGAATGGGCTCAACATCCTGCAGTCGGTGGTCATTTTTGCGGGGGTGTGCAGTGGCCTGCTGGTGTGCATCAAGGTGAGGGGTGGGGTGGGTGGGCAGGGGAGGGAAACTCGAGCTTTGCAGCTTAATCAACACATAAGCGAATATGTGTGGTCATCTTTGCGGGGGGGTGCAGCGGCCTGCTGGTGTGCATCAAGGTGAGGGATCGGGTTGGCAGGGAGGGCAGCATGAGCTGAATCAACAAATAAGTTGGTGGTTAAGCAATAATAAATTAGATGTCTAGGAGCGCAAGTATGCTATGCCATGGTGAGTGACATTTGAATGATATTGCATAAGCAAACAATCACCCGCGCTCCGGACTACTGTAGTAGCAGGACGGACATGCCTGCCTCCGTGTGCACAGAGCTGTTAACGTATTTACTGCAATTGAATGCACGGTATATACCTAACTTCTCTTTTATCGCATTACAGGGCGTGGCCACCGGCAAGCTGACCGTGGGTGACGTGGTCCTGTTCATGGCACTCATGCAGCAGCTGTCCGCGCCTCTCAACTACTTTGGGACCTACTACCGCACCATCCAGCAGTCAATGATCGACATGGAGAACATGTTTGACCTGCTGGGCCAAAACCCGGGGATTGTGGTGCGTGGCGAGGAACCCTGGAATCTTAAACCCCTGAATGCCTTGAATTTAGCATCTAGTCGTTGGGGCAAAGCCAGGAGATTGTGGCGCGTGGGGAAGACTAAAACCCGTATGAATCCCCTGGCTGTGTGATAGGTGAAGGCCAGAACTATGGCGCGGTTCACGTATTTCGTCTTCATCTGTGCAACTCAACAGCACACAGTTGCAACTTTGCCCTGTGATATGCATCCACTGTCACCAGACCCTTTATCCAACCCCAGATCACCTGCCAACCCGTGTGGGCCGTAATTGCTGCAGGACAGCCCCGGCGCGCCCCCCCTGAATTTGACCGACCGCGAGCTCACATTTGAGGGGGTCACCTTCTGCTACCAGGCGGAGGAAGCCAGAAATGTGCTCAATGACGTGACATTTAAGGTCCCAGGGGGCAAAACGCTGGCCCTGGTGGGAGCAACAGGTGGGGTGGGGGGGAAGGGAGTGTCATGCATCCCAGCGATTCAGCCAGAACAGCAGTCAGCCTTGCGCATGCGCCAAGTATTACGGCATCCCCTCCCCTTTTGTATACATATGCGCTGGCCTCCAAGCATGGTAGCCACATCCTCCCCCATGTTCATCCTTCCCCCCTCTCTCCTCCTTTCCGGGGTCGGGCAAGTTGAAACCCTGCGCTAATCAGTCGCCTCCCCCCTGCGGAAAGTCCACGCTGCTCCGCCAGGTCCCCAGATGTTATCCTCCTGTCTTTTAACCCCCTTCCCTTTCCTCCTTTTGGGTCTGGCAAATCTAAACCCTAAACCCTAAAAACCCGCTTTTCCTTTTTTTCCAGGGTCCGGCAAGTCCACGGTGCTGCGCCTGCTCTTCAGGTTTTATGACCCCTCCTCGGGGGTCATTAAAATCGATGGCCAGGCCCTCACAGATGTCACCCAGCAGTCGCTGAGGACCGCGGTGGGCGTGGTGCCCCAGGTGAGGGAGGGGGAAACCCTTGGAAACATCCTAGAGCAAAACCTTGATGAGGGTGTCGGTGGGCGTGGTGCGGTGGGTTGGGAGGGGAACCCTAGCAGCGAAGGCATTGCCTGTCTCCATCACCCATCAGGAAACAGCTCCTGAGCGGCACACTGTCCCCCCTGGCTCTCTGGCCCCTTTTCCTCCACAGGATGTTGTTTTGTTCAATGAGAGCAATATGTACAACATACGTACAGCCGCCCTGGCTGAAATCACACTCGCATTTCTAAAATTGCCTTTCAGGCTGACCCCCTCCCCCCTCCCCCCTTGCAGGATGTTGTCCTGTTCAACGAGAGCATCATGTACAACATCCGGTATGGCCGCCCTTGCGCCACTGACGAGGAGGTGATGGCGGCGGCTGATGCGGCGGCCATACACGAAATCATATCAACCAGGTTCCCACAGGGGTGAGTGGGTGGGGAGGGGGGAGGGGTTGGGGGTGGTGTGACTAGGATCCTCCAAGGGTGTAGGGTTTGCGGTGGGGAAGGCCGTGCATCAGCTCATTGCTGTTCCCCCAATCTATGCACATACATCCTCCCAGTCTGATTGCAAGCTGCAAGGCGATGGTCAACACCCTAAATCCCTACCAATATTTTCCAGGTACGATACTCCTAGTTCACTCGACCTCTACCACAGGAACCTCCCCACTGGCATCCAATACCATAAACACCCATAAAACCCTACTTATACCCTCCAGGTACGACACCATGGTGGGCGAGCGGGGCCTGCGACTCAGCGGCGGCGAGAAGCAGCGGGTGGCGTTTGCGCGCGCCCTGCTCAAAGACCCCCACTTGCTCCTATTAGATGAGGCCACGTCAGCACTGGACAGCCTCACTGAGCGGCGCATCCAGGGGGCGCTGCAGGAGATGCGGCAGGGGAGGACCACTGTGATTGTGGCGCACCGCCTGAGCACCATCATGGACGCCGATGTGATTGTGGTGATGAAGGTGGGTGGGTGGGGGTGGGGGCCAAGGGAGGGGAAAAGGGGTGCTTGCAGGGGTGTCGAGGTATCTGCATTGCGCCAGGGCCACTATGAGCGCATGTGGTTGGTCAGGGTTTGTACAATGAAAATGGCCCTCTAGCCAGGGGCTTTGCCACAATCGTGAAAGGGCGCTTTGAGAAATCGCTTCACTTCACAGAAATCTGGGCAGCTTGAAACCGATTCCACAATTTTTCTGCCTGTTATACAAGCCTTACTCTGCAAGGATGGCGGTGAGAAATATATACACAAGCAATGTGAAATATTATAAGCTCAACACTATCCACTACCTGTGCCTAAACCCTCTCCCCTTCCCCTGCGCAGGATGGCGGCGTGGTTGAGCAGGGCACCCACAGCGAGCTGCTAGACCTGGGTGGCCTGTACTCTGAGATGTGGCGCAGGCAGCTGGAGGCACCCAGCGAGGCACCCAGCAGGGAGCAATCACACATGAACCTGGCGGGGATGGGCAAGGCAGCGGCAGATGGTGAGTGGGGCGCGGAAGGGGGCATGGGGTGGTGTTTTGGGGGGAGGGGGGGAAGGGCAGCATGTGCGGGGTGATTGAAGCCCGTGGTGGCAGTGGGTTGTCAGCGGTAGAGCACGCGTATTGGACTCGCGCTGGCAGTTCTATAGTACTGTTGTACTGCATGACGTGTTGGTCATGAATAGCAGGACATGCATATTGTGGGCGGTAGCAGTTGTACATGCCCCCTCAAATGCCGAAAATTAAACTTCTCCCTAATTGACACTCAGAACCCTCAGCAGGCCTGCATACCCTCCGCTAGGGTATTGACCGTTGCCTCTGCGGCAGTCGCGCATCACTGAATGCTGTGTGAACAAAATTCACTCTCCCCACAGATACCTGGGTACCCCTCCCACCTCGCCCACTGCCTTGCTCCCCGCCGCATGCTCTCCCTCAGGTGTAGACAGGCGCTAACCCCAAACCCTAAACCCTAATCCCTACACCTATACCCTCCTGCAGGTGTGGCTGCCCCTGAGGTGGTGGTTGAGAGCAGCGCCAGCACAGCGCCATCAGATTCTGACACATCAGCGCCACCCGTGTCCACGTCAGCACACGTGGGGTCATACTTTGGATCCCGGGTGAGTGCGCTCAGGCAGTTGTTCTCCCCACCCAAGGAGGGGGACAAGGGAGATGAAGTCAAGAAGGGGAGCAGCAGCGGGGGGGGCAGCTGAAGGGGGCTAGGCAGCATCATGTAGCAGCAACAGAGGCACTGTGACAAGGGAAGCGTGGGTACAGTAATGTAGCCTAGGGGACTGATAGCACATGGTTACAGATTGTTGATTGTGACAGCGCAACCATGCGGTTTGGCCATGACAATGACAGAAGTTATTGGCTTGCACTTGTTGTTGATAACGCTGAGCACTAGAGCCCAACTGTGTACAGCTGTTTGTCATATTAGCAAGTGTTGCTGCAAAGCCGTGGCAGTTCTAAGAAAGACTTTGCGAGGGACAGGGTCAAGCCATCTGCGTGACGATGCAGCTCCGCGTGAACAACCTTCCTTGCACTGGCTTTTGGCAACCACCAGGTTGATCATGTGTCAGGGTAATGCTTTCTGAAGGGCTTCCAAAACATATCGTAGGAGAGGGATGTTGACGTTCTATTTAATGTTGTGATGTCAGCTTAATTTCAGATTGTAAATTCGCATTACAGAGGTCTGAATCCATGAAATTCAATCATTGTGATGCAATCCCAGTCCCAATTTTTATGATCGTTGCCAAAGCAGCTTGCAATTCAAGAATGCGGCATCATGCATATATAGATCTTAGACTAGTAGAAGTGCAACTTGCAAACAATGATAACGCCAGGGTTACAGGCTGAACCAGAACACTGTCAGTTTGACTCCATAGCTATGAACCAAATTGGAGATGGCTAACAATGGATTGAAACACACACCTGAATCTGACGTAAACTCTATCAGTCCTGACGCATGGTACATGGCTGCCAGCTTGAAAATACTAGTCTTAGTATCACAAGTCATGGAACAACCGTTTACTAACACTGCTGTAGTATCTCTCACCCTGGAAATTCAATGGTAAGTCTCGATTGGGAAACATCGGCCACTGATTGAACAATAAGCACGCGGAGGGTTGCAGGCCAGTGTCCCGCAAAAGGGCTTGAAAACAGAGCAGTCAAGAATCATTTTGCCATGATTGGATGGCATGCAGAAAATTTTGTATGAAAGACAGTCGTCACAGCTACGCCGTATGATACTATCCCTAAAGAGCGGCTGTAGCTGCAACCCGACAGGGCCAGTTGGGCCAAAACTCAACTTTGGCCAACCGTGAAGGCTCTAGCCTAGCCTGAGGCTAACTGCTCATGGTTGTCAGCCTACCATGTCCCAAAAGTCAAATTTACTTCACTACTCAGCGACTAGCCATAATGCTCGACATCAGTGACAAGCACGTGGTATTGATACCGGAAGAAATGTCATAGTGTGCAAACAAACTCCTGACAGTGTCAATGGCACATGCTTATGGACGTCGTTGTGTTCAAATGGTGCTCGATGATGAACCAACATGCACCAGAACTCCATTGCAATTCACATTAAATTCAAATGCACTGGGCCAGCGATTGCACTACAGCAAAGAATGAGTACAAACGATAGTACTATTAGTAAACGAAATATGCGTTCAGAACCGTTTAGAATCTATCCATCCTGTCCAAAATAAATTCCAGTATGTCAACGAAAATATCAAAGCCAGCTGCCAGCACTGGCTAGCTACAAATGCATCCAATCCGCTAAGACAGGGCGGGGGCCACCACACAGGTTGCACTGCTGCGTAAATCCATCCCATTGTGACTGTCACAGCTCAGATTCTAATAAAACGTAAAATGTTTTAAAAACAAACACAAGGTAATACAATAAAGTAAACTAAACGATGCTAAATAGCAATGCCACCACGCCTCACTGCACTAGATCTTCAAGTTGGAATCATCCAATACCATGAAGCCCCACACATGCGCTCAGTCCTCAACACCTCCCACATGTCTTTGCGCAGAAGCCCTTGGGGTTGTTGCTGTCCCCGCAAATCATCCAGTCAACGGTGCACTTTCCAAAGCTTTTCTGCAGGCGCAAAAGATGAATCCTTAGAACATCTTGTCGTGCAATATTGTCAGGCAACTGTTTATTCCTTTGCAGGCAAACTTGCATTCACTACTCACACACTTTCACTGTGACAACGCCTCTTTACGGCAGTGAAATGATGCACATTAAAAAGTACTCCAAACTTATCCCGTAACAGTTCAGCCAAAAATGAAGTAAACTGTTACAATGCTGCATTGTTAAGAGTGCTCACCTGCTGGGCGCATGCCCAGTCACGGCTGGGTGGGGTGTCGGTGCAGCCAGATCCAGAGCCAGAGCCAGAGGCGGTGCTCTTCTGATCTGATGAGCTCGAACTCGAGGAAGATGAAGATGAAGAGGTGGAGGGAGGTTGTGAGCAGGGGGAGGGCCCACTGGTGCTGTTTTGAGAAGGGCCGCTGAAGGCAGTCACAAACTGGCCCTGCGTGAAAATGAAAGAGTTGTCAGTGATTGCAATTATGACTGAGGAGTGGGTGCGTATTGCCTTGCAAAGGAGGTAGTACTACACTGTATAAGGGAAGTGAGCAATGGACCCAGAAAGATGGACAGAAATTAGAAAGAACACAATAAATCACCAGGCCTGCTTAGGTACCAATGATTGATTGAAGTTGCAACCACCAGGACTGTCACAGGTGAAAGTCAAAGTGGATTACACGTACATCTGAACAGCCACCACCAGTGCTAGAGGCACTGCTGCTGCTGCTGCTGCTGCTGCTAGAATTGGACGATGAAATGGAACTGGAGCTGGAGCTTGAGTTGCCACCGCTGAACTGGATGCTGCCAAAGGAGAACTGCACGTTGGTGGGGAACTCCCCCGTTTCGCCATTAGACTTGAGCACCCCATACGCGGTCACCTCGTCCCCGCTGTCCAGCACAATTCGCATGTCCACAGGTGTGGCGGGCATGTAGGTGAGCTCCCAGGCCGCTCCCCACACGTTGGTCATGGAGCTCCATGCGCTGTTGCTGCCCTTGACTTGAACCTGGCTGATGGTGGCGCGCCCCCCCACCTCCTGCATGGCGGGAAGGGAAACGTGCGTTGTCAGGAGGTTGAAAAGATTGCCATGTCAGATTCTGGCTTAAAAACACCCTAAGGCATAAAAAACCCTTAGGGCTTAAAAATATTCTAACAGCATTCAATGCGCACGCATGTGGTCAGTGGCTTGCCAGTTTAGTACTCTGGAGGCTAAAAAAGCAAGCACACCATACGCTAGAGCCCTCCCAACAGCACAGCACCACTTGTATCAGCTAGTAACAAGCAGCAGTAACAAGCCCCACACCTACTGCGTCTCGTCACATGACACCTTCAGACCGTGCTTTACCCCCTCTGCTCACCTGGACGGTCATGCGGATCCACCCCCCTTGGCCTGCATTGTTGTCCACCTCAACCTTCATGTCACTTGGGGGCTCACAATTGACTTGGCGGTAGCGCATGGGCACGCGGCCAAACCCGGCGGCGGCGATCTGGACAAGACGGGAAAAGGGGATGAGGGGGCAGGGCAGGTAAGACATTGCATCAGGCAGTTGTTAGTAAGTCCAGTAGTTGTAAAGGTAATTGCTAGTGTTAATGTCATGGTAAGGTTTGTAAGGGGGAGTCAGCCAGTCGCCTGGCTCAGTCGGTCGCCCATCAGTCATCAGTCATCAGCTGACATGGGTCGTCAACCGGTAGCACAATACCCGTTAGTCTTGGTCAAGTGGATGCACACCCAGTGACAGACACCTGATAGTTCATGCATGCCATCCATCTGTGCCCTGCAGCATGCCAGACAGATTGGTACTAAGTGAAGGCATGACCATGCACAGCCCTGGATAGGTTACGCAGAGGAGCGGCCAAGCTGTGCATGGCCTGTTAAAGCCATGCGGGATCCAGGTGGTGTGGAAAAGAGGGGACCAGGAGGCCATGCCAACCTTTGAGTTTCCACATATCTGCATGTGTCGCAATGGAATGTCAGGGGAATGTGCTACTTTGTGCAGGATAGGGGAAGGCATGATGCGCATGGCAGGCAGCTGCAATCTCTTGCTCATATTATTTATATTCATATAATACCAGCACATATTATCCAGCGCAGGTGCAAGCTGCTGCATGCAACAATTTAAGTAGAGGATGTCCAGCATTTACATAGTGCCATGACCTGGGGGCCAAAACATCCCCACTAATTTCCGTTTATACTTGCAGGTTCACAGGAAACCTAATTTTTTGCAGGGAGTGAGGGGTCATGATGTGCATGCTGGAGGGTACACATGTGGGGTTCATAGCAGGCAACTGCAAATCCTGATGAGTATTGTGTCATGGATCACCAGCGTAGGGTTGATTACATGGGCAAATTTAAATTGCTGCATGACAATTTTCTCTCTGTGCAGAGCCCATGACATGAGAATACACATATGTGCCCTGGCGGGCTACAAAACCTGGTCTCCACAAGCAAAGATGCCTGCGCTGTCACAGGACGGGCCAGCTTCAGCTTCTGGGTACCAGGTTTCCAGGTCCCAGGGAACAGATGCAGACCAATCACACACACGCAAGGGGGGTAAAATGTACTATACGCACCTTCTGGAAGGTGAGCGCCTGCAGGTCGATGTGGTCGGCTGCACACTCTGGGCAGAAGTCGGTGACCATGACCACAGCGGAGGGGTTGGCGCGGTTGCAGTAGCCGCGCCCGTCGTCAACGCACTCCACTTGGATGCATGTCCTGCGGGGTGGGTTGGAGGTGGCTGGATTAGGAGGGGGGGCTGTACAATGGTGGGGCTGTGCGCGCCATGCGGCGGGTGGAGGGTTAGGGCAACGGTGTGCATAACAAAAGGTGGAAGGTGGGTTCACTAGGTGCGTTGCATGGTGTGCGCACTCACAACCCACCTCAGAACAGCAGCATGCAGCTCAAGGCTGCCATATTTGGTGTAAGCAACATGGGTGTTGACAATACTCTGGAGCGCATTTGCGCAAGTGGCACCCATGTCACATGGAACTCAACATGAGACACAACTGCCATGGCACAATGTGGTGTTGATCTGCACTGCAACCTTGCGCCAATGCCCCAGGGCGCCCCAGGTACTGCTACCATTTGGGTAGTGCCATTTCTAGGTGGTTTACAGAAACCTATACGGGTAGCAGCCCTTACCCGCATCCTTGGAGTGGCAGGGAGTGGAAGGGGCTGGAGGTGGAGATGCCCGCCACGCTCCAGTAGGGGTACTGGGACTTGTCCAGCACGCCATATCCGCAGGCTCCCTGCAGAAGGGTGGTGGGGTGTTAGTGGTGGTGGATTGCATACCCTAAGGTTCAGCCTGGCCAGTGGCTAGGGTCACAAGAGAGCGACACAGTCTCGAGTTAGTGGCAAAGGGATGCTGCAAGCTCGTGCATGGAACAGGTTTTGGGCACATTACACACATGACAGAGGTAAACTTGGCCACTGTGTGCATCTGCGGCTACATCGAGTGCGCACTGCACTGAGTGGCTGACAGAGGAATTCAGCAAGTGACAGTGGCGATCAGCAGGTCGAGGCACAACCGACCAGCATGAGCGAGTGGTTTGGAATTACACAGCAGCACGAATCAGATACATGCCAGCCGACTCACCTCCTTGGTGCCGAACGAGGGGCTGTAAGGATCCATGCCATCTGGAGCTCCCCCATAGAACGTCATGATGCCGGACTGCCAGTCAGAGAGGGACGTGAGTGCCGCCGCCTGCTGCGACACCGCCAGCACCAGCAGGCATGCCCACTGTAACCGTTGCACGGCATGGGGGGTGGTGGAGGTGTTGGCGTCGTGGCGGTGGCGGCGTTGGGTGGTGGTGGCCATGCTCTGGTGCACGGTGCAACGACCACAGGGATTGGGACAGCGTTGTAGGCATGCAGGGAAAGGTGGACCGAGCACAGTTGAGACAGAGCACCTAATGCTCGAAGAGCAGGAATTGCTGGCTGTGCGAAAGCTGGGCGGTAGGCAGACAAAGGGTTTGCGAACACTTGGTGCTACACCAGCGTTGGTTGAATCAGTGATTGTAACACGCTCAACGCTACAAGAACGCTGCCAGCACAAGAGATATCCGAGGCTGAGGTGTGAACGTCTGCAAATATGGTGGTTAGCAACCTGCTTGCAAACAGTAGGCGCCCAGCCTGCAACGTGACACGGAATCCCACAGCTACTTGACGCAGACAAAGTTGGTCTGAAAAATGGTTGCCTGACCAGATATATACGCTCACTGCATGGACCCACAACGCCGCAAAACGACCTTGTAATACAAAAAAGACTTAAACTTTAAAAGTGCCCAGGTCCCAAAAATTGAGCGGTGAGGTATGACTCTGCCAGTGGCCAAAAAGTTAACCTGCATGCGCCAAGCAACGTGCCCGCACCCAGCTATTAAAAGGAGTGCCTGGCCGTTGCTCCAACGGGCTGTTTTGGCTGTCTCACGACCTTCTGTGGCCATGCCAAGCCGAAAATGCTTGGCACGCCATGTTCAACTGCAAGTCAGACAGCTCGCGGCAAAGCTCGCCATGTACGACATGCTGACCCCGTGACTTGCCCATTCCATTACCCACCTCGCCACCAGCCCGTCTCCTGAATGTGTCTGCCCCCTGGACCGGCCCTCCGCCCTCACCCATGTCCTCCAGGCAGCCTGCTCCTCGATTGTGGGCGGTGGGGTGGAGGTGCCGATTGCATGTCGGTCATGGACTGGCGGCAGCGTGGCCACTAGTCCATGCGCCACCACTCCACCCACCATGTGCATGTACTGCCCACCTCCACCGCAGCCTCCCATGGGGGCTACCGGATCGACAAGTTGCCCACGTGACTCGTTCAGTGATCCCAGGAGCCCTGCCAAAAGATGGCACCGAGAATTGCAATCCCAGCCATTCATTGCTGCTACCCGCTGCCTGCCGCACGCATGAAACGTTTGTTGCCACTCTCGACAAACCAGTGTGCATGTTCAACCAATGGAGGTTAGATCCTGCCTGTAACGATGCCAGTCGCACAAAGCTCGTCATAGCCTATCATAATGATAAGGCCTACTCTCAGGGGTACACTCAGGCCTGAAGTCGGTTGACACTTGTTACTGTGAACCCAATGCCACAGTGTGACCCTTTTGCACCTTGCCTGTCTAAATACTGTATTTGCCGTTTTATATGCACCAAGGGCAAACAGTCACTACCCTACTAACCATAAGAGCTCCTGTCTACTGCACAAGACACTAGTGCTCCAAAGGGATTTGCAAGGTGCTGCTCTGGACTGAGCAGAGGGCATGTTGGCACAAGCCCCTGAGGGTTTCCACATTGACATGGAGGCATCACTCCAATCAGAGCTTGTGCCATTTGCGTAACATTAAACATACGGTGCTGATCCCTAGGCATCCCTAGGTTGCAACATCATTGATGCAGCATAGCCAGGTGGAGGTCCTGGATCAATGAACCGCAATGCGATGTTGATTCATCGCAGCAACCTTCGATGATAACATTACAAGCATTCAGCAAGCCAAACCCTAGGCCAGCAAGCCACACAGTGACTGTGAACGCCACAGCAACAGCAATAGCCTGAACTCATCATGATGGGTGCATTAACAATCGCCGAGCACTGCTGCTCAATATCTTGGGCCTATCGCTACACTCTACCTGAACTTTGGCATCCTATGGCAACACTAGCACAGCGCCACAGTAGACCCACAGTAGACCATGCCTACAGAATGGACCTGCCTGGTATATGAAACCTCCTAATAACTAAATACTGTAAAAGAAGTGTGACCCACAGAACACCATCTGCAGATAATGTTCAAGAGCTACACTGTATGCTGACACATGCGGAAGCAAAGCAGGTCACGTAGAAATTCCCTTGTTCCATCAGGCAAATGAACTTGATAGCAGCAACATTGTACCTGTACCTGCTGACCATTCCTGTGCCCAAACTGCCCTGAGACCACCATAACATATGGCATAACGGTGGTCCCCACAACCGGGACCAGACTCCGACTTGCGTGCTGTGGATCTCACTCCTCAGCTGCCTTCCCAGCCCAGTCAAACAGCATCACCACGGCAGTCACGTTGTCTGCGGTGTGCAGCCTGAGGGAGGTAGCCACCAGTGCAGTGGCGGCCTCTGACGCCAGGTCATCAGACAGCGGGGCAGCGCCATGCTTTTCGAGGATGCTCAGCACCAGGTCCACTCCCTGCTGGTTGGACATCACGTCCCACAGGCCATCGCTGGCAAGGATGGCAAACTGGTCCTGTGGGGGATAGCGGGGGTGGGATATTTCAGGCATTGCAGTGCATGGTGTACGCTATTGTCTTTAGTTTTGATTAAACTGTGAAACAGCAGAGGTTTACATACAGCGCAAAGAGTCTAAGTCATTGTGCCAGTTCTATACGCACCCTGTTACTTACATCTGATAAACTCGAATGCAATAAACACATGCGTTGCCTCACTGTGGTCACTCCAGCCACATAACATGCATTACGGTGCAGCCACTGACAATGGTATTATTATCAAGAGCCCTCCCCAACCTGTAAACCTCCACATCGCCTCCTGCTTAATTGAAGGAGGAGGAGGTGATTCAGAAATATCAAGTATGTACCTACCTTGGGATTGAGCGCTACCTGCTAATCACACTCACATTTCCCTTCCCACGTGTATTACACCCACCTTGGGGTTGAGCGCCACCTTGTTGACATCGGGCTCCGCCTCCACCACCCGGTTCCCCTCCTTGAACTCAAAGTCGCCCAGCGCGCGTGACATGGCCAGGCGGTTGGTTACTGTGGGTCCCCTGTTCACCACGCGGTTGCTCAAAGTATCGATCTCCCCCCCCTCGCGCTCAATGCGCTCACGCTCCTCTGGCACCTGCAGAAGGGTTTAGGGTTAAAAGGTTTAGGGTTTAGGTTTACGCCTATCTACACCTGCAGGAGGGTGTATGTGCAGGGTTTGTATCTCAGGGGTATGAGAGCTATTCACACTGCCTGATGACTAGAAGTCTCAGCTGAGTGTTCCAGTGTTGTGCCAATTTGACTTATGACACGAATGGTGGGGCACAAGGGGTTTGATGCAGGGTTTATATTATCACCAAGGGAATGGATGTTGTGTCAAGAGTGCGAAGGGTAAAGGTCTGGTCATATGCGACGTTTTCTGTGCCAGGTGATAATCTCACTGTACTGCATGACTCTCAGGCACAGCCAACATCTGTGTGACACTGGCCACCCCACACACCCCACGCACATTTGGCTTGTGGTCCTTGGTGAGTGCGTACGCCTTGCCCTGGCGGCAGAGCACGCCCCTGCTGTCCCCCGCATGTGCCGTGTACAGCGCGCTGCCCACCCGAACTGCGCACAGGGCGGTGCTGCCAAAGCGCTGCCCCTTGGAGTTGATGTACAGCTCCTCGTCCACCTGGGCAGTGGGTACAAATAAAATTGAAGCAATATAATGCATATCGTAAGTTAACGTATACCAATAAACAAATCCATTTAATAAAATGCGTCTAATTAGCGGCTAACTATAAAGCCTCACAAGGCAGCGCGGCCCATGCCATCCCGCAGCAATCAAGAAGGCATTCCAGAAGTATGCAAGCCCCTTGCCACGTGTCTCTCGCCTGGAAAAAGGCGGTTTTGAATGCGCTGGCTGCTGCCTCGTCGTCTGCCTCACTCTCTGGGTTGCCCTTGCAGCGCGCAAAGTTTGCATCCGCAGCCAACAACTTGTGGATGCGTGCTGCGGCGTGGTGCGATGCCGTGGTACTGGAGTGGCCGTCGTATACACCTGCAAAGCTGTGGACGAATTCCCAGGTGTTAATCAAGATTGTGTAAATGTGGGGCACTGGAGTGCAATAGCTTGACTAGCACAAAATGAACGAGCTTTCTAGACGGTGGATATCTTCTGCTGCAGGTGTGACCTTGGCTGACAGATGTCCATATTGCATGTGAGTCCTGTTTTCTGCAATCTGCAATCTGCAAAACATGCATTGAGCTAACAAGGACCTAGTAAATTTCAGCAGCACCCATAACCCTACATGCGGTGACAAGATTGAGGACTGCAACCACACTCACCATCTGGGCAGGTTGTCCTGCACGCCTTCTGGACACAGCTCCTTCACCAGTGCATGGCGGTCCTCCATGTGCCCACGAGCTCCTGTGCCATGCAACAGACAGGCTCAATTTGGCAACATATAGATCATCATAAACATCAGTAAATTGTATGTATTCAAATCCATCAAATGGTGTTAGTTGGTGAAGGTGACGCACTGAACCATGCAATGCACTTTCATGAAGCCATTATGCATCAAGCAAGCAATCTGGACCCAGAGCCCGCGCCACTTCACGTACAGACAGACATTTGCCAAGATTTTGCCATGGAGCCAGGGAATCAATTTAAGCAGTCTTTTTGGCAAACGGCTTGCAACTGACAACATGGAATTTCTTCACACACCAGAAGACAAATAACTTTTCAAATGGGTTTATGATGCCCTTTACCTTGGTCCCTGGAAACCCCCAAGTGCACAGCAGTGGGCCCTGGCTGGTCCACCGGCCGCGCCAAGCGCACAGGGACAGGAGCTGCCTGCTCCGCCGGCCGTGTGGGTATGGTGCTCTGCGTCATTGGGGAGGGTTGCTGCGTTGCTGCTGAGGGCCCTGTAGGCCTGGTACTGGCCTGGTTAGCTGCGGCGAGGGGTCGGGTAGTGCTGGTAGTTAACATATATTGTGCAGGGCTTAACAAGCTTGGTAGGTATTGGAGTTGAGGTAGCTGGCAAGCGAGTTGGGAGGCCCTGGGGTTGGAGACGCAGGGCTGTTGCTGAGTGGTGCTGAGGGCGGCTGAGTCAATGGATATCGCAGCTTGGATTGGCTGAAGGAGTCGCCTGAGGGTGTGGGAACGCATGTGCTAGGGACTTGGAGAGGTCTAGCGGAAGGTCACTGGCCAGCGGTGAATGGACAGCCCTGTGCACATGCCATGGGTGATTTACGCTGCTATTCACAGCCCCATGAGGGGTTAGCAAAGGTTTGGTCACGCGTCAATAGTCTGCTGCGATAGTGGCGACGCATGGGTGGTTTCTGGGACTGCGGTGCATGCTGGTAAATCACGCAGTCAGCCTTTATAATGGCAGGGTTACTTTGGCATCAGGACAGGGCCATTCTGACATGCCGTGCCTCAACTGCAGGTCAACACTTTCTGTATCATCAGTTTGGACACGGTGCCTCTTCCAATAAGTCACAGACATGGTCATTTTCAATATGGCTTGCTAGTGCAGTAGGCTACAGTGTACCTTACCTTGCGAAAAGGGCGTAGAATTTGCTAAGGAGCTGAAATAGGTGCTGTTAAGTCACTGGTAAGCTTCACTGAAGTTGGTAGTTGAACCAAAAGTTGTACTGGGCGCTGTCAACTTGCTTCTGCTTCGTGTTGCTGCTATCTGTGGTTGTAAAACACACGTGGACACAGCCTGAAAGGGGCTGGAAGACTAGCAACAGCATGTAGCGTGAACACCAATAGTATGGATGCCGACAAGCGTTGTATGTGGGCAGATATCAACCAAAACGACGGAACCTCTTTGGAAGCCACGCGTGATACCTGTTTCTTCACACAGATAAACTGTCTCTTCAAACAGATAATACAGTACTCCAAGGCTTGTACAGCAGTGTAAAAAACTGTGCACGATGACGTCCCTGTTACAGCGCTTGTCGTACGTCAGACAAGGAGAAAGCGTCCCTTCAAAGGACACAAAAGCAAAGTCACTGACTTTTATCGTTGCCTTCGCGTGGCGTCAGAGCACCACACACACACTGCAGCTGCCCAGCAGGTCCGACCAAAACATTTACCCTGAAACCCTTGTATAGGGTTCCTCGTTATCCTGCCTGGTGCACGAGGGAAAACGTTCAACCCTGTTGTCTTCTCCTCATGCACCATACCAGCTAAGTTGCCACCTGTTCGCCAGCTAGTTGCCTTCCTGTCACAGTTCTTACAGCCGGCTTTTGGTTCGCGTGCCGCATCGTTCAATGAATGATCCAGATGTCCACACCAAGGTGCACCACAATGTGTCATATCCAAATGCCATTGACAGTGTCCACAAATCTACTTCCGCGCAGCATGTTGAACAAGATCTTCTTCAAACGTTACAAATAAGGGAAAGTGTTTGACAAGATAATGGACGCTTCCGTCCCCATAAACACCTCACACTCCCCTCTAAATCTTGAACAATCACAACGGTTCCGTGACGAAAACTTGAATTTTGCAGCCACTCTACCAGGTTGACTGGCTGGCACAAATACACACCTACACCACAGCACATTCCTCTCGACAGGAAGGGTGTAAGTAAGTGTGCCGGTTGGCAAATCACCATGGACAACCACTGTCTGCGACTCGCCAAGTGGATCAGAATATCACACTGGCTGCAACGAAAACCAAATCATACGAATTATTCCAGCACAGCTGTGCATAGTCCAAAATTTGGCCAGCTACCATCATGACCATATCATGTCATGGTGATTCACCTGTGGCTATCAAAGCACCACCAGCTGGCAAACCACACTGCACCCAGACGGCAGAAGGCCAAAACCCACAGGCATGGACTGATAAACGAAAACAACCTGTCCATGACCAGAACGGTAAAACATACCCCTGATGTTTTCCTACTAATGGCAAGCAATTGCCATATGGGAAACACAGGCCCTGGTGCACAGGCACTCGAGACACACTGTACCGTATGTATACCGCGCGTAAAAGTCTTGCAAAAAAGATGACTTATCGACTGTTTTTAAAGGTGGTGCAGAAAATACGACGCGGGGTCGTTGGTATTTACGAGTTTTTTGTAGTCAAAGCCAGTGTGAGACTGCGCGTAGAAGAAATTTTTTAGAAACAGACGAACAAACACCATTAATTGCATGAATCATGCGCTTTGCATGCTCATACTGTAAAAGGCAGCAAGCAGATAATCTGCCGAAGCTGCCTCCTTCGTAACTGTATTTACTGTAACAGTCATGGACTACATCCACATGCTACCTGCGACCTCCAAAGCTGCAGTGCAGTGCAGTGCAGCGCTCGTGCGGAAAAATCACCAAAGGGCCGACGCTACCCTCAGTGGTACCTAAGGTACCTCATGCAATTGCTACACCACGTTCACCCTCCATACTGGCCCTCCAAAAGCTGCTGCCCATGCAGCAGCATGCCGCGGCGCTGCGGTGTTCATGCTCACCCCCTCATAATGGGCAAGCCAAATGCGCTGGCCCCACACAGGTGTGCGCAGAATCGTAAACCCCGCAGCGCCGCCTACCCCTCCAGCCAACTAAAACACAGGCCAATGACGAGGGGTCAAGGAAAATTGATCTTTTGAAAACATGTATTCGAAGCTAACAAACCTAGAAAAAAATACGTTGCGGACTTGTGGCACTCGCGATTGGTGGAAGGGCCCCATCCCTTACGCTAACCCCCAGCCCCCCTTCCCCCACACACTCCCCCACCCGCGCATCCACCCCTCTGCTTTGTCTCTTGGGAGGGCCCCAACCCTTACCCTACCCCGCGCCCCTCCCTACACCACCTGCCACACGCGCGTTCACCCCTCCGCAGTGTCCCTGATGAGCTCCAGCTGCCGCGCAAGCTCCTTGAAGGATGGCCTGCTGGCGGGTATCGGCTCCATGCAGCTCTCAATCAGGCCGCGCCACTCGGGCTCGCAGTCGTCAGGCACCTGAGACAACCACGGTGGGTAAGGAGCGGAAAAAGGGGAGCACAGGGGGCATGCACAGTCTGACGTCAAACATGCCAGTGTCTATGCTATCAGGAACAGCTTGCCTTCAGTGGAAAGAAGAATGGCAGGACAGGCAAGATAGATGCTAAAATACATCATGGACACAAAACCAGCAACATGAGGAGTACAATCATTTTTTCGAGCTTGGTATGTTATTTCCTGCGCACCTCCAGGTGCAGGTTGCCCGACATGAGCCGTGACAGGATGTGCGCCGAAGCCATGTGCGCGTATGGCGGCGCGTGCGTGAACAGCTCCCACAGCACCACGCCCATGGACCACACGTCGGCCTTCTCGGTCACGCGCACAGGCGGGACTACAAGCTCAGGGGCCATGTAGGCAAGTGTGCCCCTGTGCAGACAAGAACAGGTTTGGAATTAGGGTTGACGGAAGGGCTGGGAGGGCTCTTGAGCACAGGCCTGCAGGGTCATGAAGGGCAGCATGCCCCTGCTCACAATTCACATATGAGAATATGGCTGGAAGTGCATAGACGCATGCACGCAGGAACCAAGTGGCAGTGCTCGTTGTCCTGCTCCCTACATACGTTGCCCCAACCTGCCATGCCCACGCCAGCACAGTTTGCCGCCACTGGCCCTGTGCCCGCACCTCATGTCAGTGACCCCCGACACATAGTCCTTGCCGCTGTACTTGTGCCTGGACAGCCCAAAGTCCGCCACCTTCAGGGTGGGCCAGTTGGAGTTGTCGCCCTCCACCAGGATGTTCTCCGGCTTGAGGTCAAAGTGCACGATGTTCATCTCGTGCAGGTAGGCCATGCCGTACACGGCATGCAGCGCCAGCTCCGCGCGCTGGCGCAGGGGGATGTGGTAGGTGGGGTCCTGGATGGCGTTCCTGCAGGGTCGAAGGGTTTGGTAAGGGTTCATGTTTGTGACAACGTGCCTGAGCATACGCCACATGCAGCAAGCAGCTGGAAAAGGCTCTGGGTGAGGAAAGTCAACAGCATTTGCTATGAGCTTTAGGCAGGTGGAAAGGCTACAAACTTGTGATGCCATCAAAATCATGGCCATGATGGGACTATAGGATTTGCATGTACAAGCAAAGCAGTGCAAATGTGACGTACTTGAGCCAGTGTGCCAGTGATCCCAGTCTCGCAAACTCTGTAACAATCCCCACAGTGGTGGGGTTCTCAGGCGACTCCACCACCACTCCATAAAACCGGAGTACGTTGGGGTGGTTCAGCACAGACATGAGCCTGGCTTCCTGAAGGAACTCGTTCAATCTCTCGAGCTTCCCGCTCTGCGCAATACAAAGTCAGGTTTGTGAGCTTCTGCGGTATCATTTAAAATCGGATTTTAAATTGCGGCACCTTGGCTTAAGCTTATGCCACGCGCAAACCATGCATGCGCACTCGCGCAAGGGCCATGCTACCTGAAATCAGCAGGTGCCGCCACAAATACATAGATGGACTTGGAAAACAGACCTTCTGCACTCACACACCATACCAGTGGGCATAACAGTGCCAGGACAGAGCTGCTTCGCACACATTTATGCAAGGCTGATTGAGCCTTTGGCTGCATGGGTACAAGCCATGTACCCAATGCACACCACAGCAGGGCGCGCACTCTGCCCGCTACACGCACCTTGATCCATTTGACTGCTACGTGGCCAAACAGCGGGCACGTGGCCAGTATGACCTCCCCAAAGGCGCCCTCCCCCAGGGTCTGCAGCGCGCGTATGTCTGCCTGGGGGACCTGGTGCAGGTTGAGCAGCGGGGTGGGGGGCGCCTGGCCCAGCGCAGACAGCCCAGGCACAGCCGCCAGCTGCTCGGGGAGGCCCAATAGCCCTGCACAGCAACAGGGACATGCAGGTGAGCACAAACTGCAATTGGCTGGCGCCTGTGGATGGGGCGGACATGGGCACTGGAAAGTATTTCGGGTTCATTATGCTGCTTGGTGAGGCCTAACAGCCCTGCAAAACAACAGGGACATTGCAATGAGGCACACGGTCGGTAGGGTGAGGTTTGACCAAAGGCCCTGAAAAGGGACACACAAGAGAGCACAACGCAGGTGATTGGGGCTTTCAACAGGCGGATGCACTTCGGCCATTGCTGTGGGTTGTATGGACAAGAGATGGCAGATAGGCATGAGGGTTATCAGCCAATGTTCATGACATGCATGACCCAGCAATGCCATCCACAGTGCCAGTGTGAAATTGCTTGAGCCCGGTTGCCCGACCTGACTGCTACTCTTGCCGACACTGGCTGATGTGCATGAAAGTAAGCATGGCACTGTGCTCACCTCTGCTGCCCAAAAATGACCCAGGGGCACCCTCTTTGTAGATGTGTGTGCCGCCGTGGGAGTGAACCCCATTCCCCATAGAGGTCTCCTCATACCCAAACGCAGAAATGTGGGTTGGCAGGTTCAACCCGTTGTCGTCGTCCCCAAACACCGAGATGCGGCTGGGCAGCGCCGCCAGCTTGCCCTCTGCCTTGCTTATCTCCATCCCCTTGGGCCCTGGAGTGGGTGTATCCTCCTCCATGTCAGCCTGCGTGCCCTGTACGCCTTCGCCATCTGCACCAGATAAAAGCTCAAGTCAATATACGTACTTTGGTACCTGACCCTGCAAGACCTCAAACCCCGTGAAATGACCCATGCAGTTCAAGCAGGAATGCATGGTGCAGTTAACGGTGCAAGGCTGACTGCTATATACCTATTTGACTATGTAGCTAAAATGCATACACCGAGTGTTTAGTACCCCATGGCTGGTAAGGTGAGTGCCTGAAGGTTGCCAGTAAAATTAAGGCAAACAATATTTGTGCCTCTAGCAGCTGACACTTGCGAGAGGATGTGCAGGCAATGCTGAGTTCCAAGTGCCTGATAGAGTACAAGGAAAAGGCGATGGGTGGGTCTCGCACGCCATTTAAGCTGAATTGGCATCAGATCGCACACGATTGACAAGCGCAACGATAAATCTGCTTAACACTATTAAGCGGCACCACGCTGCTTACGCAATGCTGCCCCCTTTCTGACAGTTGTGCTGGACTGCATGCAGCTGACTGACCCAAGTCATGACAGTGACATACCAGGTACCAGCCAGGCCTGTGTGGGCTGGAACGGCGGCGCTTTTGGGCTCTGGCCCCCAGCGCTTGCTGCAGCAGTCCCATAGAACGAGCCGGAGCCCGGAGTTGGATAGTTGGGCGGCAGCAGCGTGTAGGGCATCACGTCCAGCTTGGCGGGAGGGGTGACCGCAAAGGGGTCAAAATCAAGCGGTGCCGGCTGCGCTTTGGCGGCGCTGCCAGACGCTGTGGAGAAGGTGTCAAACAGACCCTCCTGATATGCCATTTCGCGTGCCCACGCCTCTGCCTCCTGCCCAGCCCTGCGTGTGAGATGACCAGGGGTTGGAACACTGTGCGATGGTGCGGATGGGGATGGGGCGAATTTCGTGCACTCTTCTGAACAACAAACACCACCACCCATGCTTTGCAGATGAGACTTGTGCAGCGCGCGTACTGCAATGCGAAACCCATGCCGGTGAGACTTGTGCAGCGCGCATACTGCAATGCGAAACCATGCCGGCAACACACATTGTCACCTGCCAGCGATCCCATTGCAAGTAGCTACTCCAGTAAGAAGAGCCTGCTGCGTACCTGAACCCCGCCATCCAGTTTTCTTCAGCTGCCCCTCCCCCTCCCCCGCCTGCTCCTGCTGGCACCTGGCTGTGGTCGCTCCCGCTGCTGGCATTGCTGTCAAAGCTGCTGCGCCCCTCTGTCACAGTCCGGCTGATAACCCTGGAGCTTGTCCGGGTGTTTATGTCCAGGCTGCAGCAGCAAACGAGGCAGGGGTTACATACAGGCAGGCGTTGATCACCGATCGGCTATATCCAGTTCCACATGTGGGGCGATCCTTATTGTTTGTTGAGTGAATACAGGAAAAACACAAAAGTTGCCGGACCCAAAACAGGCAGGAATTGGAAAATAGAACGCCAGCAATACTGCAGTTGCTTACCTGTGTGACACCTCCTTGAGGAACTTCTCCCCCTCTGCAAGCTCATCAGGAGTCAGCGGTTCTTCGTGAGCTGGGTACAAGATCACCTTCAGCCTGAAGGTTTTCACAGGCGTTCCTGGAAGCTTGAGGGCCCTAAAGTACTCCTCAAACATTTCCTGCAAAGGGATCGCCAGAGTGAGTGATCACATGTGGGCCTCTGCAACGCCAGAAATTCGAATTTGAGGGCAGCCACGATGCTTCCAAGAAGAGGGAAAACCAGTTACCTGCAGATCGTTGTCGTCCGTGACCGTTATTAGCAGGTCAGGGTCCAGCTCCTCTCCTGGCAGCTGATACTTGAGTGTCACCGCATCGTCAACCTTTTCGCTCAGGCGGAACATCAGGTCAGCATACTTGTAGACCACAGGCGCGCTCTCCAGAAAAGTCTCGCCCCCAATATACCTCCAGCTATTACCTGCCTGCAGAGGACACAAGAACAGTAAGCTCAGAACGGGCCGAGGTTGAAAATTTGAAGTCGTCCCACACACAGTCACGCAGCTGCGTCCCTTCACCAGCACCATCCAATATGCCACGCCACTCACCAGGGCAAAGGTTCCGCCGTGGCTGACGCGCAGCCTGACTTTCTCTCCGACCATAACAGACCCGGAGGACACATCGGAGGGCGCGGAGCTCATCATCGACAGGGAGACAGACCCCAGCGAGTAGTTGGGCAGAGGCTGCGCTGGAGCCATCGCTACTGGACGGGCAAAAACAGGGCAAGAAGCGATCTTGAGCGCCTCGGCGGGCCACTCAAGGGGACGAGTGGAGTGGAGACCCCATGGAGACCGCGAGGGGCCGCTGCAGACCCTCAATCAGTCTGCCATAATGGCTAACGCTGCGCCACACGGCCAGGACCTGCCTGTGACCCGCGTGCCAGGGCACAGCCCAGCGGCTGCAGACCCAACTCTGCAAACACCCTGCTCGATCAACACATAGTTTTCAAGGAAGGAGAGGTTTTTGGGACACCACACGCTGTGCCCTTGGATTTGATGGACAAACAGTGGAGGGCTGCTGCTTTGAGGGTTCGCAGAAAAGCTCAGCGGCTGCTTTGAGGGTTGCCAGCGTGGCGCCGCCTGACTGGGTCACACGTCATCTTGGGATGCGCATGGATAACGCAAACGGGGAGAGTTGCCATGGAAATTAATTCCGTTTGTTTGTCCAATTTAATCTGTTGTGTTTCCCAATTGCTTTCTTTCTGCCAGCACTCGGTGCTTGAGGGCACAGGTGGAGTTGTCTTGATCTCCTTGTATACTTGTGCACCCAGTTCGGCAGTAGCCATGATAGGCTGACACGTGAGTGAACCTGGACACAGTTTGTTAGCGCACTTCCCACCCGTCATTGGGGTCATATGCTTCGCCTCTTCTGAGTTGAACACATTGACCCATAATTTACACCAATCCACAGTCCTTTGACAAATCCTACCACCCCACCCTAGCCTGGGCGAACGTCAGTATAGATGCCCCAATACAGTCGCCCGTGAATGGTATGCTACGGCAGTTCACAAGAATCTGCAGTACTCCCGTCATTTTGATTTCACAACTCCTCGCCGTGACCCTTGCCAGCAGATTCTGCATGTGAAGGGCTGAAAACCTGCAGGGCAACGTGTAAAACAGACTTAGGCGGGCAGGGTAACTGAAGCAACCTGCTGCTATCAGACAGCTAGTACGAATCAAAGAGCAATATGTGGACAACTCAAGATCACACCATCAATCATCCATCGGTCCACAATCACTACCCACACACTTATATGCGACTGGTTAGACTGGTTAATAACCTCTGCTGGGGCAAACTACAGGACACGTTTAGGGTTTAGGGTTAGCATAGCAGCCCTCCCACCACCCCCCCATCGCACCTCCAACACCCGCAGCCTCGTCTGGAACTCAGCCTGCTTCTCCAGCTTGAGCGCAACATCGCCGCCCAACAGCTTGAGCAGGCGCTTGCGCTCGTTGACAGGGTAGGAGGCGCCCTTGGCAAGGGTGCTGGACATGGTCTTAGCGTACCAGTGACCAAGCCTGTAAGGGGGTGCGAATCACGAGTCTGACAAGCACGATGTCAAATGGGATGACCGACTGGTCAAAACAGTAAGAAATAGTACACAGAGCCAGGACAGGAGTGGATGGCGCTTGTGCATGGCTGTACGGAATGACTGATGTTCTGGCTGTCATGCAATCAACTGGAGTTGTTTGCACCATGATTACAACTAAGGTTGTATCATGCTGTCGCCAATGTCAAAGCGTGATCATGCACGTATATCCTCCAGGCACTTTGGGGTGTGGTCGATCAACAATGAGCCACGCACTTTGCCGATGCAGACAACTCCAGTGCATGGCACTGCTTGGCCCCAGCTCCTAGTCCCAAACCTGCTGCCTTTGCTTTAGCATAGAGAAAAGCTGGCCCACATGACTCTCGCTATTGCCAAACCCATGCACCACAACCCGACCCATGCCCCGCCACGCATGTACACCCCCTCAGGCGCAATACGACTAATTGCCTCACAACCCCAAAATGAATGCATGGAGAGTGGGTGTCCCATGCGGCCCCACCTGGCCTCTGCCGGCGTCAGCCCCGCCTTCACAAGCCCCTCCACCTGCTTGAGGGCCTCGTGCTGCTGCTGGCTGGTGGCGCCTGCCGCCAAGAAGCTGTGCACATGCGGCATGAGCGGGGCCACAGTGCCCGCGGGCCCCACCTTGTCCTTGAGGTACTTGGCCAGGGGTGCGGTTTTGATGGCGCCCGTGTAGTGCTCCGGTGTGGTGGATGACTTGGGGAAGAAGAAGGCGTCTGCGGACCTGTGAGGCACAATACTGTGAGAGGAAACAAATGAAAGTGAATTGATATTCCGACTACACCCATTTGCAATTTTTGGTCAGGATCTAAATGCAATATGTAAGAAATAGTGTTACAAACTAATTTGCTTTCAAATTATGTTTAATTTACATTATGAGCAAATGAACCGAAATCACACGGTGCCTCTGGAAATACATAAAAAAAGCATTTGATCGTACCCGAAAGGCCCCAAGGCCTGCACCGCTTCAACGCTGCTGTCAACCTTGGCCAGCAACACCCCCGGATGCGCGGCAAACTGCTCCGCCAGGTCAATCAGCTCGCGCCGCAGGTTCTGCAGGGGCAGGGAAGGATGCGTCACAGGGGAGGTAAAATGGGCACAGGGGGAGGTGAAATTGGCAGGCAGGGTGGCACCGAATGGGTGCAGCACTGTGCACTGTGGAGCACAATCTTGCAGTATGATTTGACACTGGGAGCAGAGTGTTGCACAAGCAACCAGGCAATGTAACCTCAGCAGTCACACCAAGTTGGGGCCGTTTTACCCAGTACCACCCTGAGGTTACATTGCCAAGACATCAAGCAATGGCATTGAGTCATGAGGGCGAGTGGCAAGGACTGAGTGGTTACTGATGGTTCCAGGGTCTTTGAACACAAACTGCACTAGGTAGGGTGGGCAAGGCGTTTGTTCGTACCACGTAACTCATGCCTTGGTCAATATCTGCATGGTCGCACACAACATGTGTGAAGCGCAGCCAGTTTGTCAGCAATATGGCATGCAGTGATCACCAATAAACAACACTTAACAACTCAATATGATTTTTACCATAGGGTACTGGGCGCTTACGTGGCGTCCCCTAAGCAGACTGTCACAATCCAAGTCAGTATCAGGCCTACTCACCATGCACGATCAGGAGCACGTTTCTGCTCCCATCCACTATTTTGTCATACGTGTACTGGTCCAGTTCGAGCACACCAGGTATGTCTGTGTTGCTGGGTGAGGTAAAGCTGTCTGATGCAGAGCCATGGCCCCCCCCCTCAGAGCCACCATAGTCATCATATGCTGAGGCTTTCAAACACAGTCCTAGCAACAGGACTACAGACGCCCAGATGCGTGCCATGTCTGGCAAAGAACAACCCCTCCTAGTGGATTGTATCTGCCTAGTTGTAGCAGTTTGAATGGAGCTGATTAAGGTTATGCTCCCACTGACGGCATGTCCAATGATGTGGAGTTCACACAGCCGAAACGAGGTAGGCGAGAGAGGCAGCAGGAACAAGCAGGTCGTTTAGCAAAGCTACGAGTTCGTGGCACGGTCTACCTAGTAGGCTTGTTGCGTACATACAGCTGCAAGTTGCTGCAGGCAACTTTTTGCATGCATGCATAAACCAGCAATGCCCAGTGATGAACAGTCAGGCTAACCACACTGCAACAAAGCGTTTGAGCATCAGCGTTTGTGCACCAGGTGTCGTTTAGTTACCACGTTGTCACACACTTATACCTATGTGGGCTACTGGGTCTCAGTGCTTGAAGTGAGGTCCATTATTATAATAATAGTATTTTCTTCCCAAGTGCTGCACAGTGACTGGTTGACATTGTGAGGCCATTTAAGGCGGACAAACGCCCTCAACCTTCTAACAGAGAGAAATAAAACAGAGGACAAGCAAAATCATTACACACTCCAAGTACAAAAGAATTTTAACTAGTTAGCGTGGTCCTAAACCTGCAATAAGCCAGTGGGGCGCAGGGTGCAATTCTTACTAATACTAGAGCACCCCCAACCAGCAAGGTGAGAAACAAATTGGAACATTAACGACTCAATTAATCACTGTATTCATTCATTCGTTCGTTCCATACTGCAGGCCTGCCTATGAGGTTTCTGGTTTCTGAAAGAATCTGGCAATATCCCCCGCCGATGCCTCCCGTTTCCCCTTCTTCCCCCCTCTGCCACCAGACCCCCTCCCCTGCTGCGCCCTCTTCGCACCCCTTTGCCCCGCCCTAGGCCCACGCCCCATGTGCCGCTCCACCTCCCTCCTTATGTCATAAGGCAGTTCATCCAGCACAGACTGATCGATGTCTCCCACATCATACCCATACACGCCACCCCCGCCAGCCTGCCCCCCTCCCCGCGCCCTTCCCCCTACATCCTCCTCCCCTGCCATAGGCCTACCACCCATGTGAACACTGCATGTGGCTTCAGTAGCCGAATCCTCCTCACGAGGAGTCATCGCGTGTGGGGGGTGGTCGGATGCCATTTGGCCACCATCCTCGCTGCCAGTGCCATTGCCATGCCTGGGGCTCACCGATGTCCCGGGGATGAGATCCATCCCAGGGTCATTAAATATCATACCAGCCGCCTCTGACCCACATGCCCCAGCCATGTCCCCTTCACACGCTGACCCAGCCTCCCTTCCCTGTCCACAAACCTCGCTGTACTCCCCCTGCTGCCACCCCTCCGCCGCCACCTCTCCCACACAGGCCAGGAAATCCCCTCCCCTGGTTGCATTGCTCATGCCCTCCCCCCTTAGCACCGGATCCTTGCCCTCCTCACCAGCTGAGATGATGCTAGCCATGGTCCCGCTGCCAGACAGGGTCCCTCCCCTGTGGTCCACTTGCGTCTCCCCATTGGGCAGGTTGCCGGCGGATGTGCGTGGTGGTGCCATCCCCTCTTCTGCACTCATGTCACTCTCCCCTTCACGCACCGCTGCTGCAGGCTTTAGGAACCTGCAACCGCCCGGGTAAGCACAGCTGGTGAGCCCATCTTGTAGATCATCCTGCCCTTTGAACCACCACTACGTAGCCACAACCCAGGTTTACTGCTGTACACATGCATGCATATTTTACATGAATGCGGATGCTTGCAGGGAAGTCCATTCCATGCCTGGCGACATTGGTACATCATATTGATTACCAAGGGTTCCCAAGGGTTTCCAAGGGTTTCCAAGGGTTCCACAGGGTTCAAGGGGTTTCCAACACCTCATCCACGCACCCCGCTCCCGCACCTCGTGATGGTGCTGGCCCCCGTGGGCGCCGCCACAAAGTTGCCTGCAGACAGACCCAGACCAGTGACCGCCCACTGCTGGTGCCCCCCCGCCCACCGCCGCAGCAGCGCCAGCCCGTCGTCCGCCATGGCCTGCGCGGTGGGCCGCCGCAGGGCGCAGGAGCGGGACAGGCCGGATGACTCTGCGGGACACATGGTGTGGATTTCAAACAGGCCTGAATTTATACCCAGCATTTGAATTAAATTATGCCGCATATTTTCATATGTGTTTCGGGGACCATGCCAGAAATTGGGGATGTCACCGCAGCTCCATGCCGCACCAAACTAAGCCCACCAAATCGATGCCAGCACCACCGGCATCTCGTTTCAGCAACATCAAACATCCGAGATAGCCAACACAGGCAAAGCATGCAAACTGCACATCGTGTGCCAAGGCAACCCCTAACCCCCACATCCCGACCAAAACCCTCGCAATCCTGCCCCCAATGTCCTCCCCTGCCCCACCTTTCTCTTGCCCTCCCCTTGCGCTGAAGAAGCATGTGAGCAGCTGCGGTGTGCGGCGGTTGGTGGTGCGGTCCTCCTGCAGACGCTCCTCAAGCTCCTTGGCTGCGGTAGGGATCAGGGTTATGGGTTTAGGGTTTTGGGCAAGGCTAGCTAGGGTTCAATGCGGCAGTTAATGGCGCGGTGCCCTGCAGCCAGTCTCCATGCCAGCAAATAAGGTTTGTGATTTCCAAAAAAGAATGCATGCTCTAGCCTTGGGCTTAGCAACCATGGACAAGGGTTGCTAGGGTTTAGAGCAGGCTCATCCCCAGCCCCTTGCCTATAGGGACGTAGTTTAGAGTTTAGGGTTCCCGCTGCCAGATTTGGCACAATAGACAACGGAAGACCATCTTGCTAGCTCTGTCAACCCATGCATGCAAACAGACACACCCACCCCTGCCTAGAAAGAAGAATGCAAGGAACGCCACCATGTGTAGGGAGGCAGTTCACTAAGTCATGCGAGAGCCAGGCGCAGTCAAAGCACCCCTCCCCCACCCACCCCACCCAACCCACCTAGCTCCCCCAGCCAGTGCCGCGCCGCCTCCAGGTTGCAGATCGCGTTTCTCCCCTGGAAGGTCTTGCCGCACCCCACCTGCTTGGGAAGGGTGCGGTGTTTCACCTCATCCAGGTCGATGCCGTGCGCCAGCTCAGCCAGGCGCTGCCCGGTTTCGCTGCCCAGGGTGGAGTGCAGGCGGGCAAGGGGGACAGCGGCGAGCTGGCCTGCAGGGGAGTAAAGCGGGGGTTAAGGGGGGGGTGTTGACCTATTGATGAGATAAGGGGACAAAAAAGTTCATGAGCTTCACCCTACTTGCAACACTACTTGCACCACACCCTGGTAATTGCCATACGCACACCTACCATAGCACAAAGTACGCACAAGTGGCTTTTAACCTGGCTACCTTGCTGCAAAAGCAAGTAGCTGTCCACCTAACCAATGCCCACTAAACCACAGCCCAGAGTATGCGCGCTTGGCTGCATTGCTAATATACAAGTGCGCAGCCAAGTGGCACCCACCCACCTACAGTTTCCACCCCCAGTCCCTCCATGAGCTCCTGACCAAACTTGCCTCCCAGCTGGCGCAGGCGGGGGATGGGCAGGTCGTGGAGGAGACCTGGGGGAGTGGGGGGTGAGGCAGATAATGTGGCGCAGTAGAGCAGGCGATGGGTTGATTGTTCACCAGCCATACCCCACAGCCCAGCGCCAAGGCACACGCAATGTGCACAACATGGCCCCGGTTCCATGCTCTATGGCGCTTGCCCATGCTGCGTGCATGCACGTGCAAGGCATGCGCAGTGCCCACTGCACCATCCCCCACCCACCGCCACCGCCCCCCACCCACCTGCCACCCCCACCGCCGGCACCACCGTCTGCTGTTCGGGCTTGTGCAGCCCCGACCCAAGCTTGGCCAGCAGCTTGTTGTGCGCCACGCCAGCGGAGCAGGTGTACCCTAGCTCTGAAACCACAGCTGCGCGCAGCTCGGCAACCACCGCAGCACCAGCCGCCAGCAGGCGCTCGCCCATGGCCCACTGCTCGGGGGGGCGCAGCCACCAGGCGCGCACACCGCCCTCGATCTCCTGCAAAGGGGACGAAAACCTTTATGGACTATATTGAATATTATCAGCAATTTGGTAAATTGTTTAACTTGGTTGCTTAGTTTTTAAGTTCTCATTTCGGGTTTTTATGCTTGTAAAAATGTTTTAGTTCAATCATAGACAGATACAATTCACCTCCAGTTTCAAGCAACGAAACCATGTAAAAAGGATATGGAATCAAGAATCCGCAGCGTCGCCCACTACCCTGCAGCTCCAGGGAAATCACTCCACTCAGTACCTAATATGTCTCCGTCCTTCACAACCGCCTCCAACCATCTCCCACCACCCACCTGCCCCGCCACATGCACCTGTTCTACCCTCCCCGGCAGTGGCGGCATGCCCCCCCCTTGGTTCAGCCGCTGCAGCGCCGCCTGGGTGACGTCCAGGTAGCACTCGTCGATCGATGCGCGCTCGCACACCGACTGGCGGGACAGGATGGACACAACCTACACGGGAAATTTATACAAGTTGCGCGTTCAGATCACCATCACCATTGCACCATGATGGCATGCTTCAGCCCATGGCATACAAGGTGATATATGGCTGACCTGGCTTTCTTGCCGGAATCATACAATAATACTGATAATCTACAAGGTAAATGCCACCACCACCATAATTATGGTGCACCATGGTTTTATTACCCGTGGTATACAAGGTAATGGTGATGCCGCTGACGATAATCATGATGCCATCAACGCCGCATGTGTAGCATGGAATAATCAAATGCGTGGCAGTGCAAATTGGTCTGTAAATGCATGTTGCACACCAACTACCAGTAATCATTCACATTACAACCCCTTCAGCATGAACACTCGAAAAAAACCACAATGTAGGACGTTCAGCCACGATGTAGGATGTTGACCGTGTCTTTTTATGTGCCTTCTCCCAACAAATAGCCCGATCACGCACCCGTTCCCCCCTTGCCCCACTCACCTTCCCGCCCCCCTCTCTGTATATGGTCAGGTCGGCCTTCCCATGCGCAGTGGGCACCTGCACCAGCTGAAGCTCAGGGCACAGGGCTCGCGCCTCGCCACCACGCATGTTCCTGTGACATGGGGTGGGTGGGAGTGGGGTGGGTACCGGAGTGCAGTGGGGGGGATGAGGGGTACGGGAGGCGGCGTGAGTGTGTGGGTTTAATGTTTAGGGTTAGGGTGGCCATGGCATCTGTGTGCTGTGGCTAATGCACTAGGGATTGCTGTAGGGTTTTGTTACACAGCCGAAAGGCGTAGCTTATATGCTGCACTGATGACCACTACAAATTGCTGTTCCCATTATCCTGTGTCAGGTTTACGCCTTCAGGGCTGCTTTGCCAGCGCACCGTTTGACCCCTCGCGCCCTCGCCTCATATGAGACCGCTATCAGGCTGCCATTGCTGTCATTCACCAGGCGGTCGTCCTCAGGCGTCAGGGTGCGCAGGTCGCCATAGGGGTTGTACTGCGCCACCGCCATGGGTTTTCCCCGCAGGCTAGGGTCGCGCTCCACCTCCACTTGGGTGTAGAAGGCATCCAGGTCCACGTGGGCCACCACCCGCCTGGTGTGGCTCTCATGCCACATTTGGAGGGGGGGAGGGGGGGAATGGGCCCTGCTTGCCTAGAAACGGCTGGCGGTTTTGGGTCCTGGTTCTTGCAACCCAGGCGCCGTCGAGTCCCTGTCCCCAGGCTCAGTCCCCACCTGTCTCGATCATCTACTTTCACCAGAGGGGACCATGCTCGTTGAGCTTGTAGGGCCTGTGAGGGGACACAAAAAGATAGGTGGCTGGGGCTGTGTGGCTGGCAGTGGGTGAAAAGCAGGGCTGGTGGTATTTCAGGTGTCGCACTGGAAGCTGTGTGGTTGGACGACGTCTGACATATAAAACCAGACCGTAATAATTTCAACATACGAGGAGTAAGGAACCCAAGGAAGGGTCGACTCTGCCCTGTCGGGGGTGCACATCTTGCGCTATATGCATGCATGTGCACGATTCGTGTCTAGTCCAAATCCCAACCTGAGAACCAATACAAACAGCGAAGCACCTTGATTTCAAAACGTTGGAAGGGCAATCGTGCGTAGTCTCGTCCAACGTTTGCTGACTATGCTGACATACCTGCGAGCCCAGCACAGCTCAGCACGCAAGGGAGCACGCCCAGCTCCACCTACACGTAACTCCGTGAACCGTTCACTATACGGAGCTTTCTGAGAGGATAGAATAAACCAAGATTTGTTGTGCTTTGTGGGCTCCTTCGTGCAGGAGTGTGCTCATAGAGTCGTGGAACAGCTTACAATGCGTTGTTATGCATGCACAGTGAAGTAACCGACTGGCTGCCCACCAAACGCAGCAGGGAGCATTTGTTGCGCACAGGAACCATTCCTCTTGATGAGCGTTGTATCAAAGCTCTCAACCCTTCCCAGAGCTTAAGCCAAATTTGCCAAAGTAACAGGGAATTTGAAAGGGTTTCTAGGGTTTCGAAACCGCGATTTTGCCGCCGACCGCTCGGCGGGACTGCCTGCACACCATTCTTTTATTGTCACGGATGCCATCAGTTTGTGCGACGTCGCAGTTGGCAAACGATACACTTCAAGCGTGCAAGTATACGTGCACATCTCTTCTTCATGATAGCAACGCAACCCACCACCATTTGAACGCGGATCACATACCCAGGTCAACCCCCCCATCTGAAACGATCTGAGCTGTGGCAACCAACGTGAAAAGGGTTGGCTTTGCAAGGAAGATTTCTCATACTGCAGTTAAAGTCGGTCCCTGTCGCGATGCTTTCGGCTGGCGCCACCAACTGCCAGTCCCTCACGGGCAGGCAACTTGGAGCCTCCAACCCATGCCTGGCGAAGGGCCTATTGAGGAGGGCTGCGGCACCAAAGGCGGCCTCAAGGGTGGCAAGGAAACAGCTGCGGTGCACAGCAACGATCGCAGCTGATGCCCCTGCCGAGACGGTGAGGGTGTTGTCGGATGTGCCGTGGGCAAAACCTTGGACTGCCCACATGCATGCCGCACTGGAACATATATTTTGGTGGCAAAAAGCCAACGTCAACCAACCCACTACAAGCTTGGTGTGCCTATTGTTGTGCTGTTGGGAGTATTGCACGCCTTTGAATATCAAGTGGTCGCTGCTGCGTGAATATCAACCCCTGTTTGTCTTGACCCAACGGGCCCATGCTGTCTTGGGCTGACTCCACGGTGTCATAACGCACCCAGTTGCCAGCCACAGCCCAACTTTTCTTATCAATTCAGCCTCTGGGTAGCAAGGGCGGGCCCTGCTGCATGCTGCTGTCTTGACTGCATGCTGCACATGGCTGCTCGGGACGACCCCATACAACACCGCAAGCCTGTGTGTTGTCCTGTGGAGGTACCTACACCCGGGGGTTCACATACACACGTGCAGCAGCATATTGTTGGTCCACTGCGGCAAGTGGTGCTGGTGGCCCAACCCTAAACCCTACGCGCGTGCTCGTTGACACCCCTGCTTTTGACCATATGGTTTCGCCTCGCAGGGCAAGGAAGTGGCAAGTGGTGCTTGAACCCTAAACCCTAAACCCTTGGCAAGTGGTGCTGTTGGTCAAACCCCAACCCCTAAACCCTAACGCCATCCTCTCTTGACCACGGTTTCACCTGGCAGGGAAAGGAAGCCATCGGCATCAGCGGCTGGCAAGCGGTACAGATGGTCAAACCCTAAACCCTAAACGCCATCCTCTCTTGACCACGGTTTGGCCTAAACCCTAAGCGCCATCCCCTCTTGACCACATGGTTTTGCCTCACAGGGCAAGGAGGCCACCGGCCTCAGTGGCTGGCCCACATACAACGAGAAGAAGCCAAAGACAGGGGTACCCCGCGTGGTGGTCCTGGGCTCAGGCTGGGGCGCAGTCAGTATGCTCAAGTCACTCAAGAAGCAGACCTGGTGGGTGCACTGCCATGTGGACACTGGCAGCTGGTCGGGGGGGCTTGGCGGGCAGGGTGGCAACAGTTCGGTGGTTGGAGGTGGTTAGGTCAGACGGTGTTCTAGCATTCCAGCATCAACAGTTTGGGTGGCAGCCGCCATGACACAGCTTACCGCACACCCGCCTTTCTTTTCTTGACAGGCCTATGCCATTCTGAATATATAAGCTGGTTGGGGGCTGGGGGGTAGGGTGGGGAGAAGCTCTGTCAATCAGCCAGCTGACTGAACCAGCTGGGGCGTGCACTCAAGAGGGCAACAAACCTACGGAGGAGACGTCCCAGGGGCCAAAGTCCTGATCAAGCTAGTGAAATGTGTTGGGCAAAGCGTGCCCTTGTCCTGGTGCATCCCAGTTGCAGCAAACCCTAAACCCCAAACCCCCCTGTTGCAGCAACAACTACGACGTGGTGCTCGTGTCCCCTCGCAACTACTTCCTGTACACCCCCTTGCTACCGGCGGCAGCCACAGGCACCTGCGAGGGCCGATCCATTGTGGAGCCAGTGCGCCGCATTACAAATGGAAAGGTGAGCCGCCTGGCGCATGCCCTAAACCCTGAACCTTGAACCGCATGTGCATGAATCATCCCTGCCATAAGGCATGGTAGGGGCATGGCGATGTATGGCCAGTGCCCCGCATAACAATTGGAAAGGTGGGCCGCCTGGCGCATGCGTATGACCATCCTTGCCATAGGATTGTACTGAGGCATGGCGGGTGTTGCAACATGTGCCAATACCGTAGTGTGTGCGGATGGGTGTTGCCACATCCATTCTTGCCATGGTCATCCATTGTTGAGCCAGTGCGCCATGGCGCATGGTCATTCCCATGCCATGGTGCATGATGATCGCACGATCATCAGATGATTACTGCACGATCGTTGCGTGATCATCGCAATTTCCACCCCATGCCATGGTGATGCCATGGTGCCCATCCCTTCCCCACCCATCCTTACCCAACCACCCTCACATACCCTCCCCTCAGGCCGAGTTCTTTGAGGCCCTGGTCACCTTAAACCCTAATCCTCAAGCCCTACCCCCCCTTCCCCGCAGGCCGAGTTCTTTGAGGCCCTGGTCACCGAAATCGACCCCGCCACCAAGACCCTAGTGGCCTGTTTCCCCAAGGATGCTGGCTTCCCGGAGGCCTGCTTCCAAGTCAAGTACGACATTTTGGTGGTGTCGGTGGGGTGCACCAACAACACCTTTGGCATCAAGGGGGTGGAGGAGTACGCCAACTTCTTCAAGTCAGTGGAGGACGCCACGCGGCTGCGCAGGCAGGTGTCCGAGTGCTTTGAGCGCGCGGCGCTGCCCGCCACGCCAGAGGAGGTGGGGCGTAAACCCTAAACCCTAGGGGGGACCTTAAGCCTTATGGGGGAGTGCTGTGCAGGGCCCTAGCACTGGGGTGCCTGGTACCCACGTCCCGCACCCAACCATGCATGGCACACACTTCTCCACCCACACACGCATCCAGCGTGGATCCTCCATCTTGCAGCAACTGATGTACATCAGCCCACCTTGCCCCCACGCCTGGCTTGCCTGCCTGCCATTTCCCCCACCTCACCACTGCACCCAACCACCACTACACACCGCCCCCCCACCTCCAGGAGGAAGCAGCGGCTGCTTCTTTTTTTTATCTTTTCATTATCATTTTTATATTATAATGTTCATGTTAGCCACGTCTTTCAGAAGAAGCGGCGGCTGTCTTTGTATCTGCCATCTTTTCATCACTATTTTCATATATTAATATGGTTTATGTTACCCGCTTGCTCCAGGAGAAGCGGCGGCTGCTGTCCTTTGTCATCTGCGGAGGGGGCCCCACAGGGGTGGAGGTGGCAGCCGAGCTGCATGACATGATATTCGAGGACCTACGCAAGCTGTACCCCGACCTTATGCCATTTGTCATGATACGGCTCATCGAGCTGCAAGCGCATGTGCTGTCGACTTATGACAGGGCGATTTCAAACTTCACCGCCAAGGTGTTCAAGAGGTGAGGGGATGAAGGGTGGGATTGGTTTGTAAGTGCTGGTGGGGTGGTGGTGGGGAAAGGTGGCAGGGGCTGGCATGATGGGTTTTAATTAATGAGCATCATACGGCTCATCGAGCTGCAGGCGCACGTGCTGTCAACCTACGACAGGGCGATCTCTAATTTCACCGCCAAGGTGTTCAAGGGTTGAGGGGGCGAGCGTGGCATTCAGGGACTGCGTGAAAAATGTGCTACTAAGATTGTGCTACAAAGCACAATGCACAATTATCTCATCTACGCACAGTGCATGAAATGCAGGCGCACACTAACCTCTCCTCTTACCCATACTTGGAGTCCCCTCACCTCATACCCCCATCCTTCCCCTCACCTCTTAACCACCGCCACCCATCCTCCCACGCCCAGGAACGGCATCGAGCTTGTCCTCAACAGCCGCGTGCAGTCGGTGAGCCCCAGGGCGGTGACGATAGTGGGAGAAAGCGGGGAGAGCGAGGACATCCCCTTTGGGGCCTGCGTGTGGGCCACTGGGGTGGCGATGAACCCCCTGGTGCGGCAGCTGCAGCAGCGCCTGCCAGCTGGCAGCCAGACGCACTGGCGCAGCATCGTCACGGATGAGTACCTGCAGGTGGGTGGGCAAGGGGGGGTTGGGGTTTAGGGTTGGGGTTTGGGGTTTAAGGGTTTGTGCAGCATCGTCACGGATGAGTACCTGCAGGTGGGTGGGTGAGGAGGGTTGAGGGTTCAGGGTTTAGGGTCTGCGCAGCGTTGTTATGGGTGAACACCTGCAGGTGGGTGGGAGAGGAGGGGATAGGGTTTAGGGTTTGCGTAGCATTGTCAAGGGACGAGTACCTGGAGGTGGGTGGGTGAGGAGGGCTTAAGAGTTGAAGGTTTAGGCTTGGCGCAGCATCGTCACCAGTGCCAATCCCAATCCCAACCCCCCATTCAGCCCCCTAGTGAAGGGCACCAACAGCAAATATCCACCCCAATCCAAATCCAAATCCAAATCCAAATCCAAATCCAATCCCCAACTCGACCCCCAGGTGAAAGGCTCCGACGGCAGCATCTACGCGGTGGGCGACGCCGCCACCATCGAGCAGACCATGGCCCTCGAGAAGGCCGCTGAGCTGTTTGAGCGCGCCGACACCAACGGGGATGGCAGCCTGTGCCTTGAGGAGCTGCGCAACGTGATGCGGGACGCGTCCAAGGAGTTCCCGCACCTGGCGGAGCACGCGCGATTCCTGGACGGGTAAGTCTTGACAATGATTGTCAGAAAATAATTACCCAAATGGCATTTTGCTACCTGGCGGAGCAGGCGCGCATCCTGGACGGGTGGGTGCATTTAAATTCACTAAATGGTAGTCAGTTCAAATGCCATGCATTTTGCTACATAAGGACTTCCCGCACCTGGCGGAGCACGCGCGCTTCCTGGGTGGGTGGGTTAGATTGGTACATGTGCATTGGCAAAATGAAGATGTAATGTGATCATTACCAGACTCTCATTCAATTTGCAAAACGATACTCAACGCCTCCCCCCACCCGTGTGCAGGAAGGTGGGCAGCAACCGGTTCGGCGGCCTGGTGCGCAAGGCATTCGGCGCCGCCAACAACGGGGACGGCCCCATGGGCTCCATCTATGGCAACATGGACGCTGATTCCAGCCTCAGCAAGGTGCAGTTTGAGGAGCTGCTCACCAAGATCGACAAGGGGCTGCGGGCGCTGCCCGCTACGGCGCAGGTGGGTGGGGGTGGGGGTGGTGGAGGAGGGGGGAGAGGGAGAAGGGGCTGAGGGTGGCGCCAGTCGCGGGGCAGGTGGGTGGTGGTGGAGGCGGAGGGGTGGTGTGACAAAGATCTGGTGGTGCTGCCAGCAGGCGTGGGGGTTTGAAGATGAGGAACCACTTCACTGGGAGCTGAGGGCACTCCTGGCTATAATAAGTTGTTTATTTATTCAAAAATATTAACATTACTAATAACTGCGATTCGTTATTATCTTGATTTACGTCCGTTGTTTTTCAATTATTTTTTTCAGCATATTTAGTGCATTTTCCTTCCCTCTCCTGCAGGTGGCCCGGCAGCAAGGGGAGTACCTCGCCGACCTCATGGCCAAGGGCGCCGTCCGCCCCGGCCAGCCCATCCCGGAGGGCACCAAGCCCTTTGAGTACTTCCACAAGGGCAGCCTGGCCTACGTGGGGTCCGACCAGGCAGTGATGGATGTGCCCACCATCGGGCCCATCACGGGGTACACCGCGGGTCTGATGTGGAAGGGCTTTGAGACCCTGAGCCAGGTCAGCCTGCGCAACCAGGTGCTGGTGGGGACCGACTGGGTGCGCACCAAGATCTTCGGGAGGGATATCAGCAGGGTGTGAAAGGGAAGGGATGCTGGCGGAAAGCAGTGGGACTAGAATAGGACGGAGGACGGTTCTAGTCCCCCTGCGGAAAGAAGGACATCTGGAGGGTGTGGAAGGGGGGGGTGCGGCAGGGGAGGGACATGAGCAGGGGTGTGAAGGGGAGGGATATTGGCAGATGATGGACATCAGGAGGGTGTGAGGGGGAGGTGGGTGGTGGGTGGGTGACAGGCCAAGGGGATGGAACGCACGGGCAGGGGATGGGTTGTGGAGAAGTCCAATGGGGAGGGAATTGTCGGAAGGACTCACTTGGCCCAGAGTGCAGGCGACCAGTTGCTATGGGTGCGATTGGGGTCCAGTATTTGTTTGTACCAGTATTTGAACTACCGGGTGCTATTTAAGGGGGCCGTGGGTTGGTGAACTGCGTGTTAATTATGCTGCTGTTTGTGGATGTCTGCAAGGGCTGTGCAGCATCTGATTTCAGATGATTCAACGGCTGTCCTTGAATCAGAAGTATGGTTGCTTAGCACATTGCAACGCTTGAACTTGGTGATGACACATTTACCTGTCTTCTTCATGTGTGAAGCTGTGGCCAGAGTGCACGGCTCATACTTTACTGAACGGGGAGGGATATTATTGTGGGGTAATATTGCACGGGGCTGGGTAATCCATGACCAGCAAGCTGAGTACCAAAATTATCTCATGATTCCACGAATTTACCATGTTGACAGTATGCATGAACATGTCGTGTAAAATCTGCAACTGATTTGTTCTAATCGTAGGGCAAGAATTGGTACTGACGTCAATTTCATTGCTGATCAGCCTCATGAGCCTCATGATCTGTGCATTGCCAGTAGGAAATCACCTGGCAGGCTAGATTCTAAGAAATTCATCTTCTGAAGATGAATTTCAGCATGCATTCAATAACCTTTTGGCGTCAGCGCAAGCTTCAGCACCAGCCTCGGTGCTGTTGTAACGACAGCCGTTGCTACACAAATGCCATTAGCAGCTACACATGTAAATCACAGGGAGGTTGCAAGCAATCATCAAATCTCAGATTCGGGAGGTAATACCTATAATATCTATAATAGATGTCTCAGAATAGTATAATAAATGCGTTCCAATACACCATTTGCAGGTAGCTTGTTGCTTAAATGTTTGGAGTTGACATAGTCTCACACACGAGTCGCTATAGCACAACTAAATTGCATTCTTTCACTGTTTTGTTGAAGTCCTGTGACAGTCCTAAATTAGCGGCATTGAATGCAACGTAGTGTTTGGCAGTTTGGAAGATAATAACGAATGGCAGGAGGACATCGAAGGACTTCAATACATTCCCAGCTGCTAAAGCTGCACTGCAGCGGTGCTGTGAAGGTATTGAAGTCCCTCAGAAAGTCTCGTGCAATGCAGTTTTTGCAAAAAGTGACAAATTATTTGCGCAATGCCGATGAAAACCAAAATGGCTGATGCAGAAGTTGAGCTGCCCAACTAGCTAGAGCCCTTAAGGACTGAGGATGCGCCGAGAGGAAAACGATCCAAATAGATAGCTACAAAGCTTAAAGCCAATGCACGTGCACAATTGTTGAGAGAAAAATGCTTCAGTACTTAGCAGAAAACCACGATGTACAAGAAAATGCTCCACAGCTATTATTAGGTAGCTCGTAGACAAACTGTGCTGAGAAAAGGGGACACCATTGGACACTCAATGCATAGGTAAACACTGATCTACCAGGCTTCAAGCTGCACTGCTTGCTGATTCTGCTGGACTCAACGAAATTCACACCCCAAGCTTCAATGATGCTTCGTGCGTTGCGGCATCCACACACACCTTGCTATTGTCACTCAGTGAATAGCAAGCTGCAATGGACAGCACCCACAGCAGCGCCCAAGAGCGCGCAAAGTACTGCAGCGATGTACTGCAGCGATGTCAACCCGTCTATTGTACACTGCAATAGCCTACCCCCCCCCACCCCCCTCCCGCAGAAGTCTCCCAGTGCTGCATGCCAGCTGTGGACGCGATTGAAGGCACATGCAGCACGCTACCCCTCAGGGCCCAGTGGGCCAGCCAGTCCATGTACAGTGATCTCTTGTGGCGCATCGATGATGGCCACCCTGGAGCTCAATTGCATTGGCCGCACCGGCCGCATGTTTTGGCGCACAGGTTCTGCTGCAGGAGGATGGGGTCGCTGCACTTGCCCCATTGCATCTGCACCATGGGAAAACATTGTGTCACGATACGGAGTCAGGAGCTGGGTTCTATTGCAAGACTTGGAAGTTAGTGCATTGTTGCAACCCCTCACACATATAAACACATCACTGTAGTGGCTGCCTAATCAACCCAATTTTGGCGCTCACTGTTGCAGTATTTGGCAAGAGGGGCGTTGGCGTGATCTTACCTGCTGCTGGCACGTGAACCCATCAGATGTGGGCGTGTCAGAACAGGTGCACTGCTGACCTGCACTGGCACTGGATCCAGAACCGGCGGCTGCAGTGGCTGAAGCCTGTGTTTTCGCTGCCGTGACATCTGCAGCTGTCGGTACCACCGGTGCAGCGCCTCCACTCCCAGGGCACCGGTTGCACGTTGCTGCGCAGAAGTTCCCGGTGATCATGAGCTGCTGCGCGCACTTGCCCCATTGCAGCTGCTGCTGGCAGCTGTAGCCGCCAGGTGGCAGTACATCAGTGCAGGTTGGCGCTTGGGGTTGCACTTGGGGTTGGGCTGGAAGCGGCACTGGAGACTGCACTGGGGACTGGCTACCAGCTGACCCGTTGGCAGTGTTTTTGGTGTTTGGCGCACCACCTTGCTGGCAAGAGCAGGACCTACACAACCACATAATGGAGTCTGTTTGTGCCAAGTTCAAAGTGGCAGTGACTGTCGGTGTAGCCAAAGAAAGCATGTACCAGGTGGCTTTGGAGATCCATGAAGTGCATGCATATAAACAATGGCACTAGCCACATACCCGCATGTTATCTGGCAGAAATTGCCGTTGGACATGAAGGGCTGGTTGCACTTCCCCCACTGAAGCTGCTGTTGGCAATCCCAGTTGTTGCTTGGTGGCGTGTCTGTGCACTGGCAGCCAGATCCTTGGCTGCTGCCTTGTCCAGACCCTTGTGGAGGCCCAGAGAAAGCAGACACCAGCCCTACCTACACAGAGGGTGTCTAGAGTCAATGCTACTGCGCAGCTGGATATGGCAGTAGCATGCAACTTGGCACACTGTGACAAAATAAAATGCCATAGCCACAGTGGTTCCAATTTGGTGCAAAATTTACCGAGTTTATTACCGTGTGCATTTGCAAGTATCAGATTATGGAGGGAATAGATTTCCGTCGCACCACACTGTAACTTACATGTGGTGTGATGGCATCACACTCTGAAGCTCAGGTGAATAGGAATTTACAGAATTTCACTTACCGCACTGGCACCAGAAGCTGCTATTCCGCCTGCCGCCGTTGCAGGGGTCATCGACACTGACACGCCAGTCCCTGCAACTGCTGAAGAGCTGGACGAGGTAAAGGAGCTGGAGAAACTGGAACTGAAACTGGAAGAGGATGACGAAAAGGAGCTGCTGGAAGCTGAGCTGGATGAGGAGGTGGCAGAGGAGGTGGAGGAGGTGGAGGAGCTTGCAGATGACGAGCTTGCACCTGATGAGCTCAATTGGAATTGGACATTGGTTGGGAATGTTCCGACTTCACCTGCAAGTGAAGGACAAGTCAGAACAGCCAGCAATTTTTCATCCAACATTGGGTCTTTGCATCATGTCCCTCCTCAACGTGAACTTCCAAGGTTTGAAAGGTTCTGAGATGCTTTGAAAGGTTCCGAGATGCTCACAATATCAAATGACTAATAATGATATAATGATCAAACACGATCAACCCTTGCCAGGTCAAGTCAGTGATGGTAACCTTATAAGTAAGCCTTGCAATCCCTCCACTACTATGACACTTGCATACCGTTTGCCATGATGACCTGATAGGCAGTCACTTCCTGGCCATCGTCCTGCACAAACCGGAAGTCCAGCGGTGGCGCAGGGGTCCAGCTCATCTCCCAGGCAGCTCCCCAGACATTGTTGAGACTCATCCAGTCTGCATGCGTGTTCAGGCAGAGAGTGTCAGTTGAAAGTCCTGGGGGCCATGTGTATCAGAGCACGTTTATAACTTGGTAACGTAGTACCACCCGGTATGCATGATGCAGAACAGTGTATGTTACCACATCCAAGTAGTTTGCAAACAGACATGCTGGCAAACTCGATGTATCTAAATTGCCAAGGTTGATACAGCTGCATCGCAGTGCCATTTTGGTCTGAAAGTTTCAGAAAACAGGAGCTCAAAGTGAATTGAACATAAGCAGCATCACTGCCTGCAGCGCATGCCTGGTATAGTAACTCACCACTGTTGGCCCCCTTGACTTGCACTTGCTTCACGCCTGCTCTGGCCCCAGTGTCCTTGACTTGCAACCGTATCCATCCACCAGCTCCTCGCCAGGTGTCAACGGCCACTGCCATGTTTGCTGGTGGCTGACATGTCACCCTCCTGTAGCGCATCTTTATTCGTCCAAAGCTGGGTGTTGCAATCTGCAGCAACATCCAGGAAGAAGGGTTATATCAGTGGCGCTGCGCTGCACGGGTATTTTTGCGGGGAATCAATGTGACGGCAGCATACAACGTGCAACAACTGCTGAGGACCATGATCTAGACTAGAAACAGTTTTGACTCCTTGGCTCCTTGGTTTACCTTTGCAAAGGTCAAAGCTTGCAGGTCAATATGGTCTGCTTCACACTCTGCAACAGCAACCACCTTGATGAGTGACTCTGACACTTATATTTGTATAAAATTGGCAGGCAACAAACAACAAACGCAGAGCCTGCCTTTCCTGTAACACGTATAGCATATATGTGTATGATACAGATTTGATGTACCAAACAATGACTGCAAGAGCAAATGTCGGGGCAACTGCAAGGGCAATTGTCATAACATTCAGCGCTGTGTTTGGTTGTCGCCTCGTCAGGTCACATGGAAAATAAACTCTGCTATCCATGCAGTGGTTTCAAGCCATTTCATCACCTACCAGGGCAAGAATCAGTGATCATGATGACAACACTCCGCTGATTGGGATCTGAACTGCAGTAGTTCTGCAAACATAAATCAGATTAGTCATGTACTACTAGCTATCAGCTTGTTCGACATGGCCCATGGCGGCCATGCAGCTGCATACTGTCAAGGCACTAGAAAGAACAATTTCTGTCAGCTAGATACCAGCAGTTTATTGGAAAATGCTACAAATGCATGCATATCTCACCCTGCCGTCATCCACACATTCAACCTGAAAGCATTGGCCACAGGCATCCAGGGGGCCAGCCTTAAAAAACTGGTTGGATGTCGACAGCGCCCCAACGCTCCAGTAGGGGTACTTGGATTTATCCAAAACCCCGTACCCACACGATCCCTGCACACCATTTTGGATCAGTGAGTAACTGCACATGACAGCCTAGCATGACCAGTGACTTCAGAGATGAACACCCGGTGAACCATGGTGCGCACAGCGCATGCATCAAGCACTGGGGCCCGGCTGGAAAATGAACGGTGATACAGTTGATGTCAAGTCAATTGCTATCAGGACTCCTAGCGTTCCTAAATTGTGTGTAGTATACTTACCACACTTGTGCCAAAACTGGGGGAGTACGGATTCATGCCGTCTGGAGCGCCACCCTGCAACAAGGCAAGTACTGTAACAAACAGCAACAGTAGGGTAGCCAGAGAAGGCAATTTTTGAATTTCAAAGGCTGTGTGGTCATGACAGTGTAAGCGCCTGAAATAGCATCCGGCCAATAGCGAGACCCTAAGCTACCAAACACTGCATGTGATCAACCTGCTGGCGGCCTCTATTCATATGGTATATGCAGCTGCTACTGTAGCAACTGCTGATACCATTTGAAAACAGGCCGTCAGCGCGTTGATCACACACAGCATTCAGTATCCTAGGGGTAAGTTAAACTGCAACAGAATCTATTCCGTATACACTCAATGTGTAAGTGCTCCTGACAGAGATTACAAGCAGTGGAAGGTATTTAAATACATGCTATCCATTGGTCCGATGATGGATTCTACAAGCAGCGTGCAGCTAGGTTGCGAGGTTCCGCCTCTGGCCTGACAAGCCCTAGTGGCGTGGACATGGGGGTGAAGGCACTTCAGCGCAGTGGGGTGAACATGGGGTGAGGGAATATAGGGGCGCAGGCTGAAGACACAGCCCTAGTGGGGTGAACATGGGGTGAAGGCCCTGAAGGTTTCAGCGCACTGCATGCTGATAGCACCAAGTATCAATAGCTGGCAAGCATCCCTGATAGACTTACATAGAACGTTGCTATTCCATTGCTCCAGTCAGACAGTCCAGTCTGTGCCCTGATCACACCAGCACAATGTAGAAGGAGGGCAGATAATAGCAGCACTGTCTTTGCCGCTGCCATGGTAGCAAAGGTGGCTGCCAGCGGTGTAGCTTCAGATGCTCCAGAGGGTTCAGCAGTGCAGCACCTAGCCGAACCTGTAACAGGAACACGGGGTGAGCCTGAAATCTGTGACTGTGAACCCAGGATGCGCTGTTGCAACATGACTTGCAACTTGAAGTGCACAAGCCTTGGGCCGACTTGCATGCCCAACAGGTAAGCAGGCTCGAATCTGTGCAGTTGGGTGGGGGACCGTCCATGATGTGCCGCAGGCTATCATAGTGAGTCACGTCCATGCTCAGCATGGAACGTGAATACAAAGGCGTCAAAAGGGCTTCAAGTCAAGGACTGTGCAGTCAGTTGCAGTCACTTGAAGTCGACTTCACAGGCAGCATGGTGCCCTACCGTTACTTCTTAGCAGATTCAACTGTGTTACACATCATGACTGCTGACTGCATGGTGTCAACGACTTCACATCTGTTTGCATGGACAGCAACTCACCTCAGAAGCAGGGATGCAGAGCACAACGTCGCCGACTCTCTTTGGTGGATCCTGGTGCAGTTGGGGGCATGGAGTAACTGCAGCTCTGCAACACTCAGTGGCACTTACAACGGCTTCAAGTTGACAATGAGACGCCCACAGCAACAGTTGCTGCTGCCCACTGAACAAACCGTTGTAAGCGCTGCTGTGAACCACGTTGAAATGGCTCTGTGAACAATTCCTTGAAGGTTTTTGAATGTTGTCCGCAGTCACAATCTGGCGGCTGGCATCGCCAGTCGGGCTGGTGGGGCAGTACTGACTGTACCTCAGTACGACTGGAACTGGTACCAGTGCGACATTGCAGCATGGTACCTTTGGGCGGCGGTGAGGGCGTGCACACGTGATTTTGAAATACAATGCAACCAGGGGGCTGGTCCGAGTGGTACTTTTCACTCGTCTGTGGGTTGTTGGCCTGCACCAATGGAGCCCTTAAGGGTTTTCAAGCTGTACTACAAGATCAGCAGCAACACGTCAAACAAGGAGTTGCATGCTGAAGCTGGACTGGAGTGGGAGCTTTTAAACACACGGCGGCATGTTGTAGTCATCCTTGAAGAGGACTGCAACACGGTGGTTGAGTGCTGCATGGCATGCTTCCAATTATACCTGTGTCTCTGACCCAAATGTCGTGGCAGCTTGTCAATTGGCATCCATGCCTGGCAGCCACGTTGAACCCAAGTGTCGGACATGGCTGCACCCAGATGAAACAACGGGGTTCACAGTGGGTTACCTAGTGTGGGCTGATTGTCGTGGACACAGAAGGTTACCTAGTGGGCTGAGTGTCGTGGCAGTGGTTTGCCAAAACGTGCTCTACCGTGGCCCGGCAAGTGGGTGACCCACTTGGAGGGTGTAATTCTTGTGTGTAATGGATCATTCTAGTAGAAATCTTTGGCCCAATAGAATGTGCCTGGGCACATGCAGTGACCTGTGGCTTGGGCTGGAGTGTACCTCTGTGTGCTGAATCAGATGCTCAGGGTAGAAGACGTTGGCCACAGAGATGTATAGTCTAAGAATAGTGATGGCCACCTGCCTGAGGCTCTCATTTAATCCTTAGAGCAGAGTCTGACTGTCACAGTACCGACAATCCTTGTCAACATCGGCTCCACCCAGTCTGGAGTTTGTTTGTTCAATTTAGGGTTGTGCGCCACACAAATTGGGCTTGACACGAATCATCAGATGACTGCAACGTATCCTACCGAGGGGTGCGCCAGGTCAGGTGGCCACTTCATTCATGGGGGGCAAGCTCTGAATGATTCGAAGTGATTATCACTTCACATTGCATCTGATTTTGAATCAATACAGCCGCTGCGGCTGAATGTTCAGCATGAATGCAACGATACCAATAAATGGCTCAGCCTTGTGCAGCACTCGCCAGACCAGCCTGTTGCCAGCTTTGCTCTTGATCATCAGTGATGTGACACATATGTATCACCAAGTCTTGTTATGCCGGGCATTGACAGACAAAGACCAATTTGCATGCCAAGAAGTCGCTGGGAGACAAGTGGACATTATGTCAAAGACGCTTAGCCTATCGGATTCCTCCTTCTGGGGACAATTGCAGACATGTCATGGTCAGGGCCGTCCAAAGACATGGCAGATGTGCAAATTAGTTGCACTTATTACATTGCTCCATTGGCAGCGAGAGCTAACGAAGCGTACGCAGTTTGCTCAGCACAATTTATTACAGCTGGCACTGAGAAAAAATCAGTGCAACATTGGATTGAATTTCCGTTGCAACATTCACAAGAAAAAAAGCGCCGAAACCGGTCACGAATGTTGGACTCCAAATGAACTCATCAGTTAACTGTCACACATTAATTTTTCAATGTCACACTAACCTTGCGGTGTAGCACTAGCTACCGAGCGCATGCATAGTGAGGTGCAGTGCTGAATCCATTGCAGGGCATAAATAGAAACGTTGCTAGCAGCTGCGCATGCAGACCGTCCCTCACCCTCCGCCCGATAAGTACGCCATCAAATGGTCACGTATCCCTTTGCCAGCAGCACCCTTGGAACTACAAGGACAATACGGCTAGCCCACTCTGGTCGGGCTCTTTCGCATCTGCCCTTGCTGCCTCATGGCTGATTGCTACGCACCCACCAGCTTTGTCTTCTCATCTAGTGCAGCCTTGTCCTCCTCGATCCTGGTGATCACCTCGAGCCGCTTCTGGCAGGCAGCTGCCACCAGGAGGAACGTGGCGCACAGGCCAAACATGACAGCAAGGGGGAACACCTGAACCTGCAGGGTGTAATGACAGCATGTGAGTTGCGAGGGCAAACATGCATGCCATTCAATTCCATTCACAATTATGAAATTAGATGGAAAGAAAGACAGGGGAAGCGCAAAGGCGAAGTCAAGGGGCCACTGGCTCACACCAGGGCACCGACTAGCCAAATTAGATGGTCAAGCATGGGCTTTATAGACAACTTATGTACCAACCCCCAATTGCGGATCAACCTGGGCTCCCAAGCCGGGTGAACTCCTATAACGCTTCTTTGCAGTTGTAGTTGAATGGGTGCAGTTCACACAACTTTGAACACCAGCAGCAGCACCCGCTGTCACAGGACGTACGTTGTACAGCACCACGCAGACGAAGAGGTTCAGCGGGAACCTGAAGAAGTTGATGATGGTGCTGCGCGCCTCCTCGGGCACGTACTGGCTGCGCATCTTCATCATGCTGGGCCAGAAGATGCCCACCATCACCTCAAACAGGCAGAAGGAAAGCAGCTGCACCTTGCCATCGAAAGAGATTCCTGCATGTGTGCACAGCTTCGGCAGGAAGCAAGGGGGTGCATTGCAACAGTATGCAAAAGCTGCTAGCGTGCAACAGGTAAACTCTATTACGTGCAACAGGTAAACTCTATTACAGGTAATCTCTATTACAGTGCAATCCCAAGGATTGAATGTCACATTTCGTAGCTTGTAGTAATCCATGCTGTGGTTGAGGATGCCGATGCTTGTACGCAGTTAGTACGCAGGAGCACACCCAATCACTACACCAACATACCTGGCCCATCGGAGTTGTACTTCTCGGAGGTGTCAATTGTCAAGTGGTAGAAGACAGGAACAGCCAGGGTAACTGCCGAGATGGCAAACACAGCCTGCATGTATGTCTCAATGCGGTACCTGCAGGAACCACGGGGCATATGTGTGGCTTGCTTTACGACAAGGGTTGGCTGGCACTGATATGGTATGCTGATGGGCACTATCGCCAAATTCTGATCCAGGCACGGTGAGCAGACAGTTCATGTGGTAATAGCCACTGCAGCACTGCCTGGGGCTGCAATGCTTCGCGCATGTGATCAGCATGCACCTGCCACTCCGCATCTGCTGCCATGTGGCGCGGGGCATGAGGCGGCCTGCCAGCGCACAGCTCTCAACCCTCAAACCCTACATCCTGAACCCTAAATAGGTCCCCGCCTGCTGAAGCGTGATATGAGGTGGCCTGCCATTGCACTGCCCTAATACATGGATCTAGAACCCAACAACATCCACACCTGCCAACATAAGGCGACCTGTCCCCGTACTGGCCTAAGCCCTAAATTCCAAACCCTACTTCCTGAACCTTGAATGGCCCTGCACCTGCTGAAGCGCGACATGAGGCCGCCTGCCCGCATCCTGCCCTGAACCCTACATTTCAAACCCTGCGTCCTGCACCCTCAACGACCCCGCATCTTGCTGAACGGCGCCATGAAGCGACCTGCCCGCATCCTGCCCTAAACCCTAAATTTCAGACCCTATCCTGAGCCCTACACGGCCCCGCACCTGCTGAAGCGCGACATGAGGCGGCCTGCCAGCGCACTGCCCACCATGGAGGCCACCATGAAGATTGCAAACACAAAGCCATGTGGCAGGTGCTCGCCGCGGGGAGCCAAGGCGGGCGTCCACAGGAACACAAAGGTGTACATGCTGCCCTCAAACAGCGCCTGCATGGCGCCCAGCAGGGCCACCTTCTGGTCTGCAAATGACACACGGGGCGTCAGCGGTGGTTCATGGGAAAATAGAAAGATATTACGAATAAAAATGCAGGTCCACCCAGCAGGCGCATTTGCAGCACAGCGAAGCCCAACAAGCAGTTGCATGTGCACGACGTATTTGGCGGTGTCAAGCAGTCATGTAAAGGCCCCCTTCCGGGTGGGGATGTCCTGCAATGCATACACAGTTTCATGCATGGCGCAGCACCTATCCTGTGCAGGCCCACCTGTCATGATCACGGTTGCTGCGCGCTTGAAGCTGCCAAGGGTGCTCACTTCCCCGTCGTCATCGGCGTGCGCCTTGCTGCCATAGTTCTCACTCCAGCTGTTGAAGATGATGAACGCAGCCAGAGCCAGCACCACAGCTGCGGCATCGAAGGGCGATACTGGTCCAAAGGCAAAGGTCTCCACAAGGCTTTGTGCACCAAGGCCCGACACAATGGCCATCAGGCCGTTGCCTAGGAACACAGCCATTGAGAACGTGTGGCCCAACCAGTCGCCATCATAGCCACGCTGCAAGGGTGGAGGGCAGACTGAGCTGGCGCGCTCAACTGGGCGTAAGAAGTGAGAAGCATGTTGCACTCACTGTATGCACCGTAGGGTGCAGGCGTTGCGTATATTTGAGCAGGTCACAGTTGCTGCACGTTGAGCAGTGGAATGGCGACTGCAGACATGCCAGTGCAGGACACTATAGCCAGGCCTGGTTGGGTTGGTTGAGAGAACCACACCGAGGGCAAGTGGCAAATGCACACATGCCATTGCAGGATGTGCAGCCAGACAGTTGGTTGAGCGAACTGCACAGAGTTTGCAGTTGCGTACATGGAAGTGCTCGGCCACCAGCCAGGACTCAAAGGCTGAGAACAGCAGGGATGTTGCGACACCACAGAAGAGGCGTCCCAGCAGCAGGATCCAGAAGTTGTTGAAGTGCTTGGTAAAACAGCCCAGCATGTAGGTGGCAGAGTACAGCAGGCATGCCTTCTTGCGGCCGCTGCACAAGTGCAAGTAGGAGGGTCAGTCTTTGGTGAACACTTGCAAGATGGTGCCTTTGCCATATGGAGAGGGGTGGGGTATGCAGAAGGGCAAGGCGTCACAGTGCGCAATACCCCGCGGTTGTCTGCCAGTGAGACCACAGTGTACTGCTTGTCTGCCAAGAGACCACTACGTACTGCTTGTCAGCCAGCGAGCCAACAATCGTGCCAAAGATCATGGAGGATCCAAAGCCAGCAATGAAGAGCCTCCCAATGTTCCCGCGGTCAAAGCCATAGTACTGGTACAAGGCGTACACGTAGGGCCCTTGCAGCCAGTCTCCAGCTGCACAGGACGGGAGGATATATCAGTGTTTGTGCTCAATTAGGCAGGCCTTGAGAATGCATAAACCCAATTGTAAAGCAAAGGTCATTAAAATCCACATCCTTCACGAGGTGCACCCCCAAAAGGGTACCCAACTCCACAGCGCACTTAGCTACTGAACAGGGGTGTTGTGTGGGTTTGCGTGGGGGGTGGACAACGCTGCCTGTGACAACGGCGCAACCAGCAGCCACAACAGTGTGAAATGACAGCAGTGCTGGTACAGATGCACTGTGACCCAGTAGAGTTAACTGGCTGTGTGCTCAACAGGGCTTACCCATGGCTAGGGAGTACACGATGAGATAGTTATTGCGGAACTTCTTAAACTCATTGCTCAGCACTGACGTGGTCGACGATTCTTTTGTGAGCTCTAAGACGGCTGCCAGAACTGCTAGTACTGTGAACAATCCTATGTAAAACGTCTCCATCTTGTTGTGACCTGTTAGAATTCCGATCGCACCCAGCACACAAAACAGGGACGGCAAGTTCAACCGAGAAGCTAAGACATAGCTTTGAAGCGGCTTCAGAGATTACGCGTGGGTCGGGCAGCAGGAAGGGCGGCCAATCTGCTTTGCTCAAGCGAGAGAGAGGCGTTGGTGCAATTCAAGGCACTGCAATGATGCCCACAATCCTGCTGCCTGGTTTTCGCTACGATCGGCCGTTCAGACGCAATCCCAAGGCACATGCTCGACCCTACGCAGCCACAACAACGCTCTGAAAGGAGGAAACCACCAAACTTGAGGCATGAGATCTAATGTCGGGTGACATAAACGGTGGGGAGTAAAGGTCTATATTATGATCCTCAGAAACACACTGGGAATCCCATACCTTCGTTTCCCTTGCAACTTGAGCTCCACCCCTTCATACAGTTACAGTGGTGGTGTTCCACATTATTTTGCCATTTGTCGTTGATCACAGCTCGGCAATTCGCAGTTTGGTAGTTTCTTTCCTGAAGGCTTCAGTTTGTGTGATAGCGAGTTGTCATCCCACACCAAGGTTTTGCTGCAGTTTCATCCTCAACTGCTGGCCCACCAAAGGAACAAACAAACTCCTTCCCTGGCTACTCCAACAGCATATGCTTGACAACAGTTTACGGAGAAGTGCCGGGTTGCTTGCAGCTGTAGCTCAACAGGGTCTGGACTTCTAGTTACTGACAGCGCCCGCACAAGCTTGCCGTGGGGCACGAGCAACCATGGCGCTGGAAGAAGAGCGGCATCGATTGGAAGTGGAGGGGTACAGAGGGATCATCAAGGCCGTGGCTGCAAGACCCATGGACTGGGTACGGAGGCAAATCCGAAGATGCATGGAGATGCATGCATTCGTCTATGCTCAGAGTGCCAACCCCAATGTTCCATCGTTTCCTCCTTCGTGCTTGCATATTAACAAAGTCTTCTGCGGTTTGTGCGTTTCGCAAGTGCACGTGTAGCTGTCCTCCTTTCAAAAGTGGTTGTGTGCAACTGGCCACATCCTCGCCTGAACTCACTAGCCTGGCATGGTATTGTTGCCATCCGGTGCAATTGCACGCTTACCAACAGCTGCTTTCAAATTCAACGCCGCAGAGCACTGAGGGCATTCTGTCTCAGCTTCGGACGAAGCTGAACATATCTAACGAAGAACACATGGTGCGAGTTGTACAAGCAGCCACTGGCTTGAGCCCTCCCCTGCTCTTGTTGCAGCCGGGAGTAAACTTGCAACGCCTGTTTTCTTGCACCCTGTTGGTCTGTCAACCACCCGACTGGTGAACAGATACCAGGCAATTCTTGTCCTTAGTTATCTACAACTGCTCCAGCACACCAGCCAGGGATAAGCAGTCCTCCCAGGATGCCTTGCACCAACCAGCCTTGTCCTGATACTCCCGATACCCATCCCTGCACCGGCTGGAATGTCTATCTTGTGCCGCACCCATCATACGCAGCCACTCTGGAGCCCTTGGATAGCACACACCCCACCCTGTTGTGCTACCCCCCTGACACAGCCACCGCCACTTGTTCCCCCTTGCATGCTTCACTAGCCACAATCCCATCTGCAAAGCACCAGCCCTGCCCTTGTGCCCCCATTGCACAATCCAATGTCCACAACTCCACGTGCTTGCTCTATTGCAGGCCAGCATGGACGCCATAGCCAACCACCCCGAGCTCGTCGCCCTGCGCGAGGGCCGCCTGCCGCCTCGTCAGGCGCAGGGGATGAACATGGGCCAGGTGGGTGCTGCTAGCAAGCTTGTCCAGGGGCTGGGTACGGTTAAACCCTTCAGGGTATGGATCTGAGTAGGGTTTCCTAGCGACCATAAACAGCGGGGGAGTCTGTGCTGCGCACGTGCTCTCTACTTTGGGCGTGGTAGCGTTTAGGGTTTTAATATGGACTGCCAGCTCCTGATGGCAAAGAACAAAAGAGATTGTGTCGCTTGTGAACCCACACGCTGTGCATCATTGGTCTGCCAATTGTGGTTTCGATCCACCATTTTCCCCCATCCTCTTGCCTCCCCTCTCTTTCAAATATTGATCGTGCTTCGTCAGTTGTGCAATATGGTCGTCTGGAATAACACCAACCCTGCTGCTGCAGAGCGTCATGCAGCGCATGGTGGGTCGGCCGCGTGTCAACCCTCAGCAGTCCGCTATGCAGGCGCAGCTCTTGCAGGCCCAGCAGCAGCAACAGCAGCAGCAAATGATGGCGGCGCAAGGGCTGCAAAGGGTGCCCAGCCGCCCATTGAACATGCGGTACGGATTTAGGGTTTTGAGGCCCATGTGGTGTGTGTGCGAAACCCTACAAATGGCGGCACTCCAGGGCTGCAGCGGGTGCCTAGTGAATATGCAGTGCATCCACGTGGGGTGTGGGAAACCCTAAAACCCCTAGCAGCCAGGAATGAAGCCATGCCCCAGCACTGCAATGGGCATTGGGGGCTCAACCAGTGCCAGTGGCACGGTGCACATGCGATGAGGGCATGTCTCACGCACAGTTTGCATTTACCAGCATGCAACATTTGCATGGCATGCGCATGGCTTTTAAGCACATGGGCGGCATCGGTGTAGAAGGGGCCTTGAGTGCATACATGGTGGGAGCAGCAAGAATGCCTCTTACATTGGTACATGCACAGGGGTACCGCTCATTTTGCAGCAGTGTAGTTTGTATATAGATTTTAATCATCTCAGCAATACAGCCAGCAGCGTCCAGTGGTGCATCACTTGATGCTGGGAGCGACAGCCCAGGAATTTCCAGTGCACTGATCTGCCACCAATCACCACCATGCCCCCCCACCCGCAGGCCGCCCGGCCCCTCCGCCCAGGCGCCCCTGCAAACCTCCCAGTCGCTGAACAGCAAGGGGAAGAAGTCCAAGCTGACAAAGATGGGGAGCTTGCCCACCCAGGGGCTGTCCGGTCCCGGTGCCAACGGGCCCCAGGGCCATGCAGTCATGCCAGGTGCCACACTCAACGAGTACCTGGGGAGGAAAGTCTGGTGCGCAGCGACTCTAGAATGGTTGGAGGCGGTGGTGTCGTGAGGAATCTTGGTGTCCATATGCCATGCATGGATGTGCATAACGAGGGACCTCAGCAATAGTGGTGGCTGGCCTTGGCAGCGGAACGCGAGGGAATACTTGATGTATGCTAACTATCGGCGGATGCATCCCCACCTGTGGCGTCCATGTAGTTGTCAACGTGCAATGGTAACCTTGGGATATGGTACAACAATGGGCAAGGGTTATGGTATTGGGTAAATGCTGCCGTCACCATTGTCATGGGCTGAGAACTGGCATGATTTATAAGTCATCTACCCACCAAGGGCTTCGTCATCATCAGTACAGCACATCACACCAATCCCTGCGTGCCTGCACAGCCATGCCCATGTGCATGTCCCTCTGGAATTCCCCAACATAATTTCTTGTGCGTGCTCCACTGCAAACCCTCAACACAACCCGCTCATCTGCCCTTGCCTTGGCCCGCTCCCGTCAACCCTTGACATGCTCCCCTTAACGACTTCCCCTAGATACGCTCTCGTTGTAAACTTCCCCTTGACACGCTCCCCTTGTGGCCTCCCCCTTGACCCTTCCCCTTGTGTCCTTCCCCTTGACACGCCCCCCTTGTGGCCAGGCGCTATTGGCCCAATGATGCCCTGCACAGCGGCGACCCCTGGGTGGAAGGGGTGATATCGGACTACGACATCACCAAGGACCAGCACTGCATCACCTACAACTTTGGGACCAAGGAGGAGCAGTGGGAGTGGCTGTGCCTCAGGTGAGGGGGTGCGGGGTGGGTTGTGGTGGGCCTGGATCAGTGGTGTGGGCGTGTGTGTGGGGCGGGGTGGGGTTTTGGGGGTGGGACGCCACGCATGCGGACCAAAATGGGATTGCATGGATGTGACGAAGGAGCACACACGGGATGAGACGTTGTTTGGCCTGCGCATGCAATGATGACATGCTGGTGCACGTTATTTGCTCTCCCCTTGCTGTTGCCCCCTAGTGTTACCCCACTCATAGCAGTACTACCCCCTTGTCCCCGCCTTGTAGTGTGACCCCCTCCACCGAGTGGCGCTGGTCGGACAACCCTGCCCTCCCCTTGCACAAGCTCACGGACGCCCCCCCTGCCGGCACGCCCAAGTCTGGCAGGCCGCTGCAAGGGGGGGCACCCTTTGGGCGCAAGGGGAAGCAAGGAGGGAAACCATTTGGCAGCGCCAGACGCACGGTGAGTGGCCAGCAGCGGGGGGGGGGCAACGGACAGTTACAGAGTTGATTGCATGCCTTGGGTGGGGATGCATTCCCTAGTGGTGGCGACCACACCCCATGCAGTCCTGTTGTTTGCAAGCAAGGGGGGTCTTGGCAGGGGCAGGGGATGGGGAGGGGCAAGCAGCACATGGGTTGAAGCACAGGCGGGAGCGCTTTGAGTCCCGCATGCATGCATGCAAAACAGCAGATTGAGAACCACTGGCATCCTGTCATGCATACGGGCAAAGTCCTCACTACTTGATGGGGGGAAATATCACTAGTTGAGTCTGTCAAGCATGCACCATCAAAATTTCTTACCTTTTGGTTTATGTACGTACGAGTTAAAAATGAAGTGGCAACGTCAGCTTGTCCATTGAGACATAGCTACAGCATTCCGCACATCAGCTGCAGTGCAGCTTGGGTTTTCAGATTATCCATGCTTTTTATTGCAACATGCAATGGGGTTAGGTCTACACGGGTGCAGGATGCACTCTGGAAATCTCCCCCAGAGCTGGACAAGTGAGCATGCACACGTGGCAGTTATGTGTCAACCTGCGTGCAGGATTTGCGCATGTCACGTGCCACCTGCTTACAAAAGCAACTGTTTCCCAACCCGATGCTTCTTGCATCACCCCCGCACCCCTCCTCTCCCCTGCAGGTCCCCTTTGATGCATCCACCTTGGCCGCCAAGCTGGCTGCAGGGCCCCCTGTTGAGCTAGAAGGCATGCATGCCAGCCTGGCGCAGCGTGAGCGGGAGATCCTGGATGAGATCTCGCGCATGGAGATACAGGAGTACGAGTATGGTGAGTGCTGGGGCCAGGCCTTGTTCGTGTGCACTGTGGGACATGGAATGGGACGGGAAAGGAGTGGAAAAATTGCTGTTGTGCCCCAAGATTGACTGAAAATGCGGATGACCCTAGTCTGTAGCCACACTTCGTTTGCTTTATAGACTTCCTGTACTTTAACATATCGTATCAGAACAGATGCACAAATGCCACACAGAAGAGTACATGGTGACTGTGTTGCTTGCGTGCAGAGCCCCCCGTGGTGCTTCAACGTCGCCTGGAGGAGCTGCGCACTAGGGAGCGGCGGGCAGAGGAGGAGCTGGCATCGCTAGGGGAGGAGATGGCGTACTAATAGAACCAGGGGGCACAATGGCCAGGGGAAGGGGAAGGGGCAGAGAGGGCAAGCGGATAGAGGCAGGATAGTAGGGAAGGGGGCCGCAGCGCGTGGGTCTAGATGGCATGCCTTACATCTTACCTTTAATCTGCATGGCTCCTGAGGACTGTGGGTGCATGGGCGGGTGTATGGTACCATCAGAACTGCGCAGGGATGCAGGGGCTTTTGCCACAACTTGTTTTCCCACAAACGTTTTGCCATCCATTCACCTGGTTGGCAAGGGGCAGCAGTGGTCATGTGGGTTGGGGCGCGAGGTCCACCCGAGGGGCTACAGCTACATGAGAGCCGCCGGGGGCCTATGGTAGTGGGGCAAGCATTTGGTGGACGTGTCTAAGGTCATATTGTTTACTTGCTTGCGGTGGTGGAGTAGTTTCTACTGGGAATGATTGCGCCAGGGAGTTGCCTGGCAAAACTCTACCTTTGCTTGCTGAGATTTGTCAAAACTCTACCTTTGGTCAATGAGATGTATGTCATTTTGTGGCCGTGCTGTCATTGCAATGAAGTTACGCGTGTTAACGTTTCAAAACCATTCTCTTTGCGGGATCCAATCCAATGATCAGTTGCCCTTGCTTCAAGTTGGACATGTATGGATGTAATTTTAACTCTGCAATGTGACATCAGCTCTCCTGCAATGTGACGTCATCATGATTGGATACAGTATTACATTCTGATTGAGGACTTTCAGCAGGGACATGCAGGCATCGGCATGTGCCACCTCATTTTGCCATTCTATCAAAGGCCAAAAAAAGCAGTGGTGGTTCAAGTTGCTGAGGAAGGAGTTTTCCACCACCGGAGCCCTGGTCAAAGGGTTGCCGTGATGGCAGGATTCATCCTACTTCACATTAAGGCGGCCAGTCAGAGCAAGCACCACGACAGATTGCCTACCAATGGCATGCCACAACAGTTGAGCAAAAAGGAGGCTACACTAAGCATAAAATTCACTGGCAGCATAAACTGAAGCTATGCTTTTGATCATAATTATATGTTATGATTCATAATGAACGAGCCATCACAAGGGAGATTTTGCGCTCATACAACTAAATTTATTGATCCTGACTGTTAATTGCATCGTGCGTCCTTATCCTCACGCTGGCAGAGGGGGCTGGTGGCACAATTAAAACTGCTACATCCTGCATGCTGCTACATCCTGCAAGATTCCCTAGAAAACAAAAGGGCATGTGCCATCCTGCTGCCGTCAACGCGCTTTCAGAAGTTACTTGACGTGCTTGGCGCTGGGAAAACTGAGCGTGGGTTCCCACTACTGACTGTATTCAAAATTCTGCATGATCTCCTCAAAAGCAGGCCCTGCCGGTTCATGTGCCAACTTGGATTGAATATTATATTGGCCCCAATGGGCTCTCGTAAGTGGGCGGCGCTTACAGCTGCTGGCCTGCGTTCCTGGCCTTGGTGGGGTACTGCTCGTCAGACTCCTCGAAATCTCCCGTGCCGCACATCCAGAAGCAGGTGAAGAGCGCTGCCAGGCAGCGGGCCCCGCGCCGTGCCCACCTCAGGGCCCCCCTTGCGCGCTTTGGCCCCTCCCTCTCCGTCACCTCCCCTGCGCCAGCCGCTGCACTGGTATCATGATGCCCAGCCACAGCCACGTCAGCGGCTGCAGACGCTCCTGCTGCGCCCAGTTCCCTGCCCTCCGCCGCTGGCTGCACTGCATCATCCACCAGGACTTGTTGGCAGTCCTGGACTGGTGCCTGCGCACCCAAACAAAAATTAGTCCACCAACCAAGATCTGGCCTCGTCTCAGAGGGTTGATATACAACGTGCTGGATTCATCCTCGTGTGCATGTAAGACACAGATGTTGACAAACAAGCACCATTCCCAGATAAATCCGTGGACAATGACGAGGCCTAACCTGTGCACCCTCCTCTTCACCACCGCTGACAGCCTCCAGTCCTGTGCCCTGGGGCTCGGGGGATGCATCGGGGGACCAGTCTTGTTCTGGGAAGGCGGCGTGGTAGGGCTCGTCCAGCGGCTCGATGGTCAGATGTGAAGGTGCGTACCCAGGGGTGCACCTGCAGGGTACAATAAATATTTAGCACATTATAATTGAACAATGAGGGGTTTAGGGTCTTGCAACAATAGGGTACGGCAGGGGTTAGGGTCTTGCTACAGTAGGATTCAGCCAGGGGTCTTGTAGGGTTTTGCCAGGGGTGCACCTGCCAGGCGGGCCTGAGGGAGGCAGTTTGTGTGACCACATTGCATGTGGTACAGCGGTGCGCCATGACAGACATGCGCATGCACCACTCCATCCACCCACCTGATCATGATGACTTCCTCGCCTGCATCTTCCTTGTCCACCCCCTGCTGACTGGGTGTGCTCCGCTCAGGGTGCAGGAAGGCCAGCCCCAGGGTAGGGGTGGTGGGGGTGGCGGTGGTGATGTAGGAGGGAGCTTGGTGGTGGACGTGGGGGTGGGGAGGTTGCTTGGGTGGGTGACGTTGGTGGGGATGTCGGCTGGGATGTTGGCTGGGTGGGGGGTGAGGACATCGGTGGTGGTGTAGGCGGTGGGGATAATATCCATCATCTCAGTGGGGATGGACACCTCATTGGTGGGGATGTCGGTGGAGGTTGGGGTGGGGATGGTGCTGGGGCCAGTGGTGTTGCAGGCCATTGCCACGGTTGGGGTGTGGTGATGTTGTTGGGGATGGGAACGGTGGCGGGGATTGGGTTTGGTTCCTCATTGGAGATGATGACGTCATCTGGGGTGGCGATGACAACTTCGGTGGAAATGGGGGTGGTGATGACGTCATCTTGGGTGGGGAGGACATCTTCATTGGCGGGTGGGGGTGTGATGTCGGTGGTGGTGGGAAGGGTGGGGGTGGGGGCGCTGATGTTGCTTGAGGTGGAGGGGGGAACAGTGGCGGGGGTTGTCGGGGTGGTGTCAAAGTGGGGGGTGTTGACCATCTCCGCCACCGGGGCCTGCAGTCAAGCAAGCACAGGTGTCAGCACACATGCACACACAGTATTATTCTTCCTTTTTGTGCTGTACAGGCACTATGACATGGGAACAAATAATTATCTACAGATTGGCAGATCTGGCTCTTGATTGGAGCCGCTGTGGGTTGATCAACAAGGAAAACTACGCACTGCAGCTCAACAGAACCACTGTGTAAGCAAACAAAAGCGTCTGCCACAGCTGTCTAGGCCTCACCTCCTGGGCCGCAATTGGGGTGGGGACGTCGCTTGGGGTAGAGGGGGGGTTGGTGGGGATAGTGATGTCAGGGGCGGTGGTGGTGTTGCTGACCACTGCCCCAGCGGCGGCGGCAACGTGGGTGGTGGTGGTGGTGGTGGCGGGGATCACCACAGTGATGTCAGTGGGTGCGGTGATGTCGGTCAGGGTGGCGACAGCAACCTCGGTGGTGGTGGTGGTGGTGGTGGTGGTGGTGGCCTCTGTGGGGATGGCGGCGGCCTCTGTGGGGATGGCGGCGGGCTCTGTGGGGATAGGCTGATCCTCCGGGACGTGGGGGACCAGTGCCACGGGTGCCTACAGGCAGGCAAACAAGCATACGTATGTCAGCACACATACAACAGGGTTGGTCACGGAAGAAGGGCAAGGCGCACGCATTTAAGTGCACTTGGGGTTTAGGGTTTTGCGTTTAGGGTTTTGATTGGGCACGGTAGGGCCCCTTTTGAAAAGGGGCAAACGCGTTTTTGGTTTTTGGTTCAGGGTTTGGTTGGTCACGGAAGGGAATAGGGCAGTGCGTTTGAATACAGCAAGCAGCTGCAAAGCTCTGACCTGGAGGTCACTTTGCACACACATGCATCCATAGGGCACTGGACAGGAAGCCCTTCCACAAGCAAGAAGGTGTGGTTGTATTAGTTGAGCAGCAAAGCATGGACGAAGGAGTGAAAGCCTGCACTGCGGTTCCCCTGACAACGGCACACAGGCGACAGCATACAAGCACTATCCCCCACACACGTCAGCTATCTTGGGTTGCAACTGGTCAACGAGGCGAAGCACAGCAGCACCACGCGCGTACACAAGCTACGGCGTGTTCAATACAGGTATCTAGACCTCACCTGCTGGGCTGCTGCTCGTGGAGCCCGTGCAGGTCGCTGCCTGAACATGTGCCTGGCGGCGATGGCTTCGGCTTCCGCCCGCTTCGCAGCGGTCATAGGCACAGCATTCTTGGCATACATTGCAGCAGACCTGCAAGACAGAAGGAGCATGAAGCGTTAGCCAGGGCTACGTATCGGTGGCCCTTGCTGGTCGTGGCAAGTGGTGAGGTTTGAGTGCATGTGCAATGCATGCCTCGTAGGATTCACGCGTCCACTGCAGGTGGGATCAAGCTGGTGGATGAACCCGAGCGCACACAACAAACTGGCAAACGAAACTACCTCCACCAGCATGCCCTCGTTCGATTGCCTGTACTACGAGTCGGTGCACCGCGGTTTTAAACCAAAGAAAGGTGGGGTGTGCCGGAATCAAAGGTGAGTCAACGACGACGTGTGCTGCAACGATTAACGTGAGCAAGCGTTCAGCAGCAGAGGGTGAACGCTTAAGTGATCAAGCATTGTCCTGATCGTGCAATGCAGTGGGCTGGGCGGTGGTGGGCAACACACATACCGCCCTCTGGGTCGGGCCGCTATCACCATGATATGAGTACACCATATAGTGCCGACACCACTCTGCAAGAGAGCAAACGAAGTGGAGTATACAGCGTTCAAGCAGACTGTCTCACCTTATTCCTTTCTTGGCCTTGGCCGCTCCTGCCTTGGCCTTGGTTTGCTTCGGCGCTGCAGCAGGTGCAGCCTGGTTGAGGATGGGGGTGAGGTCGGTGGCCACGGAAGTCATAGTGATCGCTTGAGCAGTGGAGGAGTGGTGTTGAAGGTGTACTGTGCGAACGTGGAGTAGTAACCGCGAGAAGAGAGTGGTGGGTGGTGGTAGGTGTGCTTGGAACAATGGATGCTTCCATCACTCGCCAAGCCCCTTTTGTAGCTCTAGTTTTCAAACCGCGCTGACTCTTGTTATCGGTGTACATATTATGCCTCCTGATGTTTGGCACGCTTCAGGAGCAGCTGAGGCGCAGCTAGCTCTTCCCCCCAACTTGGCCCTTTGCAGCGGGCAAGGGAGCGTTTGTCCATACAACTGTCCACGGTGAGTCATGCGACATGTCACCCGCCATGCGGCGCAACAGACGTAAAGGTCTGCAAATGCTTCCGCCTTTCTGCCGCTGATAGCATGTGTGGGCTGCTTGCGCCACCTCTGGCGACGCTTGAACAACGCATGCATATGCCACGCCCATGCCCATGGCCCATGCATGCCATGCCACTCCATGCCACCCATGCCAGCCCAAACGCCCACGATGGCACGAAGGACTTGCTTTGAGCCCTAGCAGTCTTGCGTTGTGGGTGTCACTGGATCCACGCTTTTGGGGGCAGCGAGTGAGCCATAGGTGGAGTATGGTGCTCCAAGATGGAGTTGGATTGGGGTTTGTTTTCCCGCGTCTATTCACAATGCATGCATATGTGCACGCACCTGCTGCAAGCACATTCTCGCAAACGTATCACACTGTCAGTTGGCGTGTAAAAGCGACGGTGTGCATAGTATATTGGACGATATATGCCGGCGTGTATGTTAAACCCCACGTCCATTAAAGCAAGTGTTCAGGGTTTGTATACCCGCTGTCGCTGCGGTAGACAACACACTTTTGAAGGCAGCAATAGGTCTTACGCTAACTACCAAGTTTTTCAAGTGCCCACCTGCATGCAATGCGTGACACATGCACCACCCACACCCACACCCACACCCCGCACCTACACACGCCATTGGCCCCTTCCCCCTCCCCCACACCCCACTTTGGTACACTGAAGGTAAATCCCTTGCACAGCGGTTCTAATCTTTTTGAGGCAAACAAGAGCAACAGGCTCCCCGGCATGCGTGCCCCAACACATGCACCACCCACCCCACCCCACCATGCGCACT